>CM061921.1:10895317-11283719 GCA_031002005.1 Vandiemenella viatica | reverse complement strand
TTGGTAACATAGCCTTGCAGATTCCGTCAATGCACTCGTTGTAGGGCTGTTGGGTGATCGAGTCCCAGAGAAATGAAATCCAGCATGTTGCTGGGCCAACGATACCTTTTCAACGCTACAACATGTTCAACCCACTCAAGGCGCTTGCTTCTCATCAAGCTCACGATGATTCGACTGCTGTACAATTCCTCAAACTCATGGTTATACCGTTTTCGTCAATTTCCTACACCAGTATCTTGTATTGGGCTAGATTACGTAACATTTTTCTCTCAAACAAGAGGGGTTTATTAAGGTATTGCTTTCTCCCACTCCACTTTTTACAGCTATGTAACTTAATTTTATTACCACGGAGTGCACGCACAGGTGGCAATTTCTTACACACCCATTTCCCCCCCTTTGCTATACCCGCCTACTTTTTCCCCTCCACAAATTCCAACTATAATACTTTCAGCGTTATTTCACCCCCTGATAGCAATACTTTCGGAACAAAATCTTCCCACACCCTTGTGCCTGAAATCGAGTGCCAGATTATGGTCATGGCATCTTTACCCTTCCATGCACTACTACTAATTCTTACGCCAATATCTTTCCACGCCTCATCACACTCTCATGACTCTCTTCACCCTCCTCCTGTCTTCCATGAATCCCATATGGTTTACTGATTGTGTTCTGCAGTAATTTCCAGAGGCAAATCTGACAGCCCCTCTCTGAACCCGTATCAGCTTCTGGATTTGATGCTTAGAATGTGGGTCCAACACTACTTACACCATATTCAAGCAGCGGTCTGACCAAAGTTTTGTAACCCACTTCCCATACTTCTCTGTTACATCCCCTCATCACACTTTCCAAGTGAAGGATTTTGAAAACTTTTCCTACTACGTGTCAAAAGTGTCCTGTTCAGTTGAGTTTGTTATCTAACGTTATGCCAAGGTATTTATATTTCAAGCCTTCAACAAGCAATTTTTCCCCATTTTATAAACATAATCAACCTTTAGTTTTTTAACTATTTACCTAATAAGCTGACTATTCCTTGCATTTATCTTTATCCCTTGTTGATATCCTGTCCAGATCACCCTGCAGCTCTTCAGTCTTCTACCGTTTTCAACCTATTATATATCATTATGTCATCTGAAAATAACCCTAACATCTGATAGTAAACTATTAACACAATCATTCATTAACGAACAACAAGGGTCCCAATATGCTTCCCTGTGGCACTCCCATTTTCACTTCCACTTCTCTTGATACTGCATTTACTACCTTGACGTTTTGCTTTCTACCTTTTAAGGAAACATCTGTGCAGGAAATCACCTTTTTATCAATTCCAATAGTTTTTACCTTATTTACCACCATTTGTCTTTGAAAACTCTAGTGCTGTACTATCAGTGTGGCCTCCCTTGTCCATTTCATCCGAAATATCTTGCATATAGCGTACTAACTGAGATTCTTGCCTAAAGACATTTTGTCGACTTGAAAACCACTTACGTTCCTCACATACATTTCTGATGTGGTTGCATTTCAATCTTTCCTTTAATTTACCTGTCTCTGAAGTCAAACTGACTGGCCTATAATTTTCGACCCCATTTATCACCCCTCCCTTATATACCGGTACTACTACCGTACTTTTTCCAGTTCTCTGGTAAGCATCAAGTATCCAGACTCAATTTAAATAACGTTTCAAGATAAGATACAATGTTGCATCCTGCTACATTTAAGACATCCGTAATAGTATTATCTACACCAGCCCCTGTAGCTTTTTAAGCTTTCTCAGTTCCTTCATGATATTCTCAAGATGAATTTCAAATTTTTTAGTCTACGCATTTCTAATTGTGTGGATAAGTTTGTTTTCGATTTACACACTCCCATTCCTGAACCATAGCCTCTAATGGTCGCACTTAACCAGAATCTCTACGTTTTTCAAGTCCCCCGTAACTTCTTCTCCATCCTTATCTACAATTGTCTCAACACTCTCCCATCCTCTCAGTTTTCTAACATAATCATAAAAATTTCTAGATGCACCCGTCAGTTGTCCACCTGCACCAATAATATTCTTCATCTTCATCTTTAGCCACCTTCTTTGCTATTATTAACTCATTGTTTAGTTGTTTCAAGTCATAGGCGGGAAAGAACAGGGTGGGAGGCAAGGAACAGTAAGGAATTCGGCCATGGCCTTTTTGAAGGTAGCATCCCGGCATTCGCCTGCAGTGATTTGGAGAATCCATGGAAAACTCAAATCTGGATGCCCGCACGGGGATCCGAACCCACGTCCTCCCGAATACGAGACCAGAACGTTAACCGTTCACCCACCACGCTCGATAATATTTCCTCGCCATTTTTCATTACCTCCTTGAAATCTTTCCACTTCGCCACTATACTTGCGTTATCCTTTCATTTTCTGAACCATTCCCTGAAATTTCTCGACAATTCTTAAATTTGTGCCTTTTATAATTGCACCAATTTGCCCCTTCAGTTTTGGCCACTGGTTTACTGAATCTTCTAATATCCATCAGAACTGCAATGTGATCACTTTTTCCTTCAGTTACTTGAGATCCCACAAGATTTTCATCAGGCTTCATTATGAAAACATCCAACATGTTAGGTCCCCTTGTCTCCTGCTCTACCACTTGCCTAAACTCTCATCCATTAGTAAGGTATTTGCAGATCTCTGTTCCCTTGTGTTATCAATCTTATTTCATACCCAGTTGACACCTGGTTAATTTAAATCCTCACAAATAATGTTCATTCCACGCTCACATCTTGACTGTAAGTATGAGTTTAGTTCCTCCACCACAGCCTTATCTTTATCATTCATTTTTCCGCCACGGTAAACAGCCAAAATCCTGATTCCTTTTTTTTTTTATCACCCCAGAAATCTAAATTTGGTATATCATGGTCATGATGTATTAACACTAGAGAGCTGTGCTAACCAGTATCAATACACCTCCACCATTTGCTCATCTCTGTGGTACGCTCTGTAACCATAGTGGAAAAACTGTTTGTCTACTACTCTTTCTTTTAACAAAGACACTGCTTCTATAATTACTTGAGGTTCATGTATCTCTATTAAGTTTCCTAATTCTATTACTTTGTTCTTTTAAACTACTACAGTTCACCAGAAGGGGCGGATCCAGGGGGATGGCTAGGGGGCTCAAGGGCCCCCCCCCCCGACATTGTAATTTCGGAGACTTTTTTTTTTTTTTTTAGCTATACTGATTCGCCCCTCCCAAACCAAAATCCTGAATCCGTCCCTGTTCACCAGTAAAACTCTTATTATTGGATTTGTGATATTTTCTGCATTAACCTTCGTCTTCCCAGTTAAACCACTGTCTGTTATTATTTCAACAGCTTCACCTGTTTCTTTAGCATTAGTGATTTTTTCTACTGTGGATCTACAATCAGTATTCCTTTGATCACTTATTTATATCCCTGTGGTTCTATGATGACAGTCGAACAACGTAAAGCTAAAGGAGTTACTTGAAGGCCTTAAAGGGAGTTGATTACATTATTGATTCCACCAAACACTTGGCAGAAGTATAATTTAGTTTCTTCAAGACAAGGGGATATATGCATTTTGTGGTGGATTTATAAAAAAATATACAGAATTTATACTTTTAATCCCACTTTATACTAATTTATATATATTTCGCAATTTCTTCAACACATATGACATTTATGTATTTTAGAGTACTGGCATTGAGGATCCAGGTATAGGAAGGGCAAAAGTAGCAATTTCTATGTCAAGTGACAGGAATGATAATTAGAAATCAAAACACAGCTCCATAAAGAGACGTTGTTAAGGCGTCCCGACAATGCTTTGTTCTGATTACAAGTATTGGTTTGGGTTAAGGTTTACTGATAGCTTCCTAGCGATATCTTTACTTCTTGTAGGAATCGTTGCACAGCTGCCAGTTGTCTGAAAACACGCCGTCTTTACAGGGAGACTTTGTGCTGGCGGTAATCAACTAACTTCAAAGGCCGTTTTCACCGAACCACAGAAGTATGTGTAAAAGAACATTAAGTTACGATATCTTCCAAACGGATCCAAAAATGTTGAAACCTTCATCAATTCCCCTCTAAGAAAGTGAGGTGTACTTCCTCTTGTTAAGAATTAAATTATTTTTTCCATAAATTATCAATAAAAATATTATTAATGATTGAAATTGCTAATATGAGGAATCGGGATGTTGCTTCGCACATTGACAACACTTTTGTACCTACGTTTCGCATTAATATACGTTTATTACAAAATTATTTATGTTATTAAAAATAGTATGACGCAATTAAACAAACATTTTGAAATCCAGCAATAGATTCATTTACATAAATTTTTAGGGTTTCTATATGCCCATTCATTAAGCTCACCGGATCAATGAGATTTTCTCTAGGGCAATTCTGGGTTGATCAATACGATAATGATTTGCGGTGATCACCATTTCGGCGGGGTTACAATTTAGCAGAAAGCGCCGAATCTGCTGCCAGCAATCGTCCGACACGATGATTCCATTTTCTGCTTGCCGTCGGAGACCCACGTCCACTCGGATAACGACATGAAACAAAAGAGCAACCACACACCACACTGGTGTTAGTCGCCACACATCTCTTTCTGCAGGCTGGCCACGCACCCACCACACAGCTCGCAATCCACTTTACATCCCCAATGCGTCACCCTCGCGACACGCTGCGTTCCTTCACAAAGGGCTACTCGGCCCAACTCACATTCTGGAACGCAGCCGGGCAGTTACCGTTATTCTACTGCTCGCACCATCCATCTGTGTGAGCTACAGGTCCAGCTTCTCGCAAATATTTCGATGTAGTGTGAAAATACACTACAAGAGGTATACGTTAACATGACTATATTTAAACAGTCAGGACAGTGGCGTAGCTAGCGTGCGTGACACCCGGGGCGGATATCGATGGTGTCACCCCTTGGAAACTTAAATCCAAAATTGAGTATAATATATCATATTTTAGGTTTAAAATATGATATTAATAAAGTATAATTAAATAAAAATTTATTGTTATTTAAAAATAATAGTTAATAAAATTGTAAGATTAACAACATTTAAAAGATATACAAAAAAAATAAAAAAATTGCTTTCACAATCCCCTCTTTCTAGCTTTAACAACTGCAAACCCGTAAATCACATTTTCGAAATTAAAAATTTGATTTACTTCATGTTCAATAATCAATATGGCAAGATTTTAGCCACGTGTTGATCACTGGTGATCGAAAGTGGTTATAGATTAATTTTAACTCCTCTGACGATCGGGCCTCACTTGCCCGATACTGTTCCGCACCGTCACCGCACCGCCACGTTTCTTACTATTGGCGCTCACTCGATCGAAGTTTGTCCAAGGGACACGGCATGTCGTCCGACACCCGGCCATCATTGGATTGGTTTATGTTTTGACGGTGTGGACCAGTGTCGGTCTGCTGGATGTGGAGAACGCATATAGAGAGTTCGGAAATTTCCCTTCCCTTACCACCAAATGCTGTTTTCATGTTATTGTTGGTCTTGAAACAAGTGTCTTTTTTTATCCATGTTCATAAGATGTTCTTAACATGTAGGAATTGCTCTAGCATCTTCGCATTAATAAATCAAAACATTGCCAGAGTTGAAGATCAATTTTAAGACCCACAAAAATTACAGCCGAGATCTGCATTTGTAACGGGGACCTTCCACACCCGAATAGCACGCCGTAAACATACGCCAGACTAATCTAGAAGTACTGAAAAATATGTATTCAAACACATAAAAGTTGTTTCTTGTTTTTTGATAGCAAAAATAGATGGTATAGAAAAAAAGTATGTTCATTGTATCATGTTTGCAAACTTATTTTTCATTACACCTATATTCGGACTGGTGACTCAAATGACTGCGTGCGATTTGGATACTGAAGGTCCCGGTTCAAATCCCGGACTCGACTGTAATTTTTGCGGGCCTAAAAATTTACATTTACCTCTGGCAATGCTTTTATCTGTTAATACGAGGATTCTAGGACGCTCCGTGTTCGAATTTCACGTTAATCTGTAGGTCACCTTTCGAAGTTAGGTGACTACGATATAGGTGTACTGCGAGTTTCCTAATAAGAAACTCTGTGACTAGAACTTTGAGATAACATGAAATTATTATATTTATTATACAAAATCTTTACGACCTAAATTTAAATTAAAATATGTTATAACCTCATTCTTTAGTAAAAAAAAAAATACTGAATGAATCGAAAAGAACATCAAGCAAAACAAACACGTCAAGTACGAAGTGATAGACATTTCATTGTGATTGCGTTGAAATATGCGAAAATCTTTCATTCCGGTACAGTGTGGTTTTGATTTGTTAATACTGCGCTGCAGAGCCGGATTAAGACAGCAAGGGGCGGCCCTAGGGCGGTGCGAGCGGTGCGACCGCACGGCGGGCGCCGTCATACGGGGGGCGCCGAAAATGATGCAGCAGCAAGAGATCAACTGCGCGAAAAATAAAAAATTCTGTAATAATTCAGCTTGCTGTTTATATATTTTTTTAAGTACATTAACGTAAGAGCTTCCGTTTAATATACAGTCCGAGTCAGCTCGAGTTACTCCATTCGAGAAAACCACAAATCGTTCCGTAATTAGAACTCTCCGGTGTTACGCCGCGCCTCCCACCTGTCTTTTCGGCTGTAATCTTACAGTTCATTCTCCTATGGCGGATCTTCGAATTTTCCGAGCAGCGACTGCCGCCTCTTCAAATATAAATTTATGAATTTGCCGCCCGCAGCAATGTAAAGCTATTCTTTGATTTTTCCGCCACCTGAAGGTTGCCGCTCGGGGCAGTAGGTCACCACTCACGAATTTGTCACTTACCGTCCCTTTAAACATGATTTTTCTGCCCGGGATAAGGTCCCCAGTTTGCCACCCTCTAGATCCGGCAGTCATTTGCATGTGGGTGCGTGTGCATGAGGCGAGATTCAACCTACTTATCTACTTCTAGAATGTTATACCATAGATGATTGCAATTAACGTTGGTAGCGTAAATATTTACAAAATGTAATGTTTCCTTTATAGACATATTGCTACCTTTTTCTTCTTAAAAAAGAAAAAAAACTAAACCAAGGTGAAACTGAGGAGGCTTCAAAGTTGCTTGCAAAATTTCTTAGAGATGTCATGTGAATCGTAGTCATCAGAATTAGTTCAACAAGTTACGGAAGTTAGAAGTTCTTCAGACGAGGCTCATAATGATTAAGAGCAGCATGTATTAGAAGTTTTTGCTATGGCGCAATGCGGTTATACCAGACATACCACCACCGTCGCAAATTATGATGATATTTCAAAATGGTTGCTGATTGACCCTTCCATCAGAAATGAAATAATTATTCGAGCAACGAAAAAAATCCAAGAAAAAAATCATGGACGTCATTTATCAAAAACGCATTTTCAAAGAGTAATATCAAATGGATAAACTTATAAAGAAGATAGCTTGTTTACTCTAAATCTGCTGATATATTGTTTTTACTCTTGTTTATTCAACAGAAGGTCTCACTTTATTTGGGAAAAGAAGGATTTGATGACTGAAGCTACTTGATAGCATCTCAAAACTCACCAAACTTCCTCAAATCGCCAACACACCGTGCTGAGTTGGATAGAAGCGTTGATTAGACTGAAGAACTTCATATAATAGACAAGCATTTGTAAATACAGATTGAAGACGAAAAATCACAGTGGGTTGCTATCCTCGAATGAATGATATCCAAAATATTCTTTTTAACATGCAATAATTCTTGTTCAGGGAAAGCTTTGGATCTGAAAAACTAAATACTTCTAATTATGGTAAGTAACTGATATATTGCAACTGCTAGGAAAATATGGCACTATGATGATGGAGCATCTCCGCCGAATTGCTAATAAGGAGACTAATGTTTATTATTTTGGAAAATGTATTTAAAATGGTTGCAATTCTTATAAAATGTTGACCTTGGTTAAGTCATCTAAATACTATTCCATCATACTGAATTGAACTCCTGTTGTCAGTCGCGTAGAACAATTATCTTTAACATTGCTTTTGTTGACACTAATGAAGACGAAGTCAAAATGCGTGAGTGTTTCGTTGCTTACAAGCCGGTAAGTGACTATTCGGGACCTGAGAGCTTTATTCACTGGCTTGTGTATTAATGATACTTTGCAAAAATTCGATCTGGATATGAACGATTTTCGAGGCCAAAGATATGATGATCTATCCAATATGATAGGAGGAAATAAAGGTGTCCAAAGGAGAATTCTGAACCAATATTATCTCAAGCGTTTTTTAATACATTTAGCTGTCATTAAATTTGGTAATAGCAGGTACTGCCAATACCAGTTATATCTGTTTCTTTATCCGGATTTCTTTAAAGAATATTTGTTCCATTCTCTCATCAACAAAGAGATGGGAAGTGGTATGCAAGAACTCAGAAGGCTATGGAAAAAAAATTCATTCGGTGAATAGAGTTTCTAGCCTAGCTGCAAATCGTTATCAGTTTATCATTATTATTCAATTCGTGACGCCCTTCTGGAAACGAATTATTCACTGGCAGCAACAGGGGCCTTGTCCTTGAGCCAGATCATGGAGCAATTTGAATTTATAGTTACAATGGTGAATTGGTATAATACATTGATTCAAGTATTATTGTAAGCATGGCTATCCAGGATGAAAGGATTCATGATGCGCTTCATAATTGCTGTGAAAGATCTCGGAACTTGAGAGAGAGTACCGGTGTTATTCGCCTATTCTTATAACAGCTAGAGAAATTGCTTCTAAGACTGGGACATACCCTTTTATCAGAGCTCCAAGAGTTAGTCCCCTGAACTACTAGCTCGCTGAAACTTAGTGGTCCAACTCTCCCATTTGATATGTGCAACCCCTGCCTTTTATTAAGGCAGCCAGATACCAAAGAAAGAAGAGATTTTTTGAGTACGAAGCCATAGATGAGATAACAACAGACCCCGAAGAATTGTTTACAGTGAACGTGTTTTAGCATTATATAGGCAATTATAAAGGCGTAGGTCACTCAATTTCACAACTATCTAAATTAATGATACAGTGTTGTTCTTACACATTATCAAAACAATTCCTGCATTGTAATAATTGTGCAGATTTAGAAATTAGTTTAACTAATGGAGAAAAATGTGACATATCGGGTTGTGACTTGGCTGAAGAACTTTCTTACTGAAACTGTTGTTGGTGGGGCTTGAATCGGCAGAACCAATAAAAGTACAACTTAAGAAACAAAATGGTTGGCAGGATATATTTCCGAATGTGTGGACAGCACTTCGACTTTTGTTAACGACACCTGTAACTGTCGCTAAAGGAGATCAAAGTTTCAGTAAATTAAATTTCATTTAAATTTATTTACGGTAAACTCGGTCTTTAGAAGGACTTTCAGATCTTGCAATTTTATCTATAGAAAATGATATTGCCAAAGGGCAAAAACGAGGAAGTTGGCAATCTAGGCCTTTTAGTTATGATTTTATTTCCTCATTTGTTTGTTTTAAACATTTTTCTTAAAACTATGTAAATTTGACGTATACGTGATGTGACCATTGGCGTACGTTATAGTAGCGTAAATTAACCTTTTCAAACATATAGTGTTCGTTTTCATTGTTGCTTCTCATTCATACCATTGTTATTATATACGCGTATCTTTCTGAAGTTTGAGTTATTATTAATAAATAAAGACTATTTTCTGACCTCGGATTTACTCGATTGGAATTCATAACGCATTCATATACATATTCGTATTCGAAACCAACAAAGCTACTTTATCCTAAGCCAGGGATGGCCAATCCGCGGCCAGCGGGCCGCATGCGGCCCGCCTTGAATATTTTTTCCGGCCCGCAAGATTCATCACACTTTTACAAAATATATTTAATTTATAATAGCCAAAGTATTAAAAACCAGTTTATTAAAAAATACCTTATTTGTGCATCCATATTTTAGAATCTATTTCATTTATATTTATACATTTTATTTATATCTTTTTAGTTTATATATTTCTTTAAAATGTGTGTTTAGTGTTATTATTATTATATTATCTGTATTTACATGTAAGTATAATAGTAAACACAATAATAATAACACATTATGTTTAAATTCTTCACTCCAAAGAATGTCTATAGTGGGTCTGAATCTAATATGGGGATATATAATTTTATACGTGGCCCGCGGAGTTATGATGCAAATGAACCGCAAGATCATTTGAGTTGGCCACCCCTGTCCTAAGCCATCCAGCTGTTTCGACGTGAAACAGTAACAAATATCAAAGAAAACAAACTTTTACATTTATAATTTTAGTAGGATGTAAAAGTGAATGTTATCTTCAGTCTGTCTATATGGACACCTTAAACACGATTGCGGTAAGCGATTGCACATTTGAGGCGCCACATTGAGATCTCGCACCACCTGAAAAACTTACTAGGGCCGCCTCTGAAGACAGCGCGGGGCCCGTAGCAAATGTGAAGAAGAAGCCCTTGATTTTTGCCGCCCTGGGGTAAATTGTGGAGCTAAAAACAAAAAAGGTCACCCATCTAGCCTAGGTGCGGGGCCCCCCTAGGAGGCGGAGGCCCCCTAGAAGGCGCGAGACCCGTGGCATTTGCTACCTCCTGCTACGTGGTTAATCCGGTACTGCTGCGCTGGGATACTATTTTTGTACATAAAAGATCAACCAGATAGGTGGTTACATGAGTCAGATAAAAAAGTATTTTAATGTACTTTCATACCAAAACTGTGCAAAATAAACTAAAGGTGTCAAATCTACCTATCATACCCAACACTGATTCCCTGTAACAATCACTTGAAAACGTTAAAGGAAAGTAAAGACCGGGTAGGAACATGGGCGAGCTATGTAAAAGTGTGGACGCGAGGGGGCGAGCTGCCACTCGGCCGACTGTCGTTGCGGTGACGGTACAGACTAGTATTGGCAAAATAGAGCTCGACCTTTACATGTAGCAACTGATACACACACTGACGCATGTTGTTGTTGTTGTTGTTTGTGCTTTAGGGCGCGTCAACATCGGGTTATTAGCGCCCTAACAAATACAAGACGTGACAATGTGACAAAATTGCCGTCTAAGTGACCGACTGTAAAAAGGTCGGCCACAGAGACAGCACAATAAAATACTAAAATACTGACTGGCATTCCGTCTGTATGGCTGACTGTAGAGGGGTCAGCCCCAGAGACGGAAAAAATAAAACATAATAATAATACGTTAGTACACAGGACACATGGAGTTAAACTACATACATTGACTGATTGGCTGTAAACGGGCCAACCAGTTTGAAACGAAGCCGGTTGGTATAGAGCCGCTCGTTGTTGGGGTGTAGAACTACGTCGTACACGGGACTGCCAGGTGTAATGGCAACGTGAAGGTAGTGTCGCACCATGAGGAGTCGCCGGCGGATGGTAAGCGGCGGCTCGCCCGAGTCAGCACAAATGCTAACAATGGGGCTGGTGCGATATGCACCCGTGGCGAGCCGAATTCCAGCATGGTGGACACTATCCAGTATGCGGAGATAGCTGTCCCGTGCCGAACCATACACGAAACAACCGTATTCCAGCCGCGACCGTACAAAGGCTCTGTAAAATTGTAGCAGGCAAGAGCGGTCAGCGCCCCATGACCTGCCACACAGACATTTTAAAACATTGAAAGCTTTTGAGGCTCTTGCTTTCACATCTTTAAGATGTGGCAGCCAGGTTAGCCTATTGTCTAAAATGAGTCCCAGAAACCGAACAGTATCGGTAAAACGTAAAACAGTGTTCCTCAAGGTGAGGTGGGGTTCAGGTAAAAGAGTCCTACTACGACTAAAAAGTACACACCGGGTTTTCTCGGCAGAGAAACGAAATCCGGTGTGCACTGACCATTCATCCAGCCTGTTCAGCGTGAGTTGCAACTGCCGCTCGGCACTTCTCAGGCTGGATGAGGCAATAAAAATTAAAAAATCGTCCACGTATAAGGAGTACCCTATAGGACTCCTTATAACACTTAAAATGCTATTTATGACAATAGCGAAAAGAGTCACGCTTAAAACTGACCCTTGAGGAACACCGTTTTCCTGAATAAAAAGATCAGACACTTCACTACCGACTCGGTACCGGAAGCAACGACCAGATAAAAATGATTTTAAAAAACGGGGAAGGTTACCCTTAAAACCCCATTCGTGCAACTGCTTTAAAATAACATGCCGCCAGGTAGTATCGTAGGCCTTCTCGAGATCGAAAAAGACACCCACAAGATGTTGACTGCGAATGAACGCAACCTGTATTGCCGCCTCCAGGAGGATCAGGTTGTCCAAGGTGGAACGGAACTTCCTGAATCCACACTGAAAACGGCTCAACAGATTACGGGATTCAAGACACCAGACGAGGCGGCGGTTAACCATCCTCTCCAGTGTCTTCCACACGCAGCTAGTCAAGGCAATACTACGATAACTACCTGGCAACAATTTGTCTTTCCCAGGTTTTAAAAAGGGAATTAATGTTGCTTCTTTCCACGAGTCGGGGAAGTGTCCTCCGGTCCATATATCATTAAAAATATCCAGAAGGTACCTCTTAGCATCTTTACTAAGATGCCTCAGCATCTGGTACTGGATCAAATCAGGCCCTGGAGCAGTGTTGTTAGCGCTATTCAAAGCCGACTCCAGCTCCCAAAATGTAAATGGGCGGTTGTAGGCCTCTGTATTCGACGAATCGAAGCACAGCGGGCGCCTCTCGGCAGCGACTCTTCGTCGCTGAAACCGAGGGTCAAAGTTAGCAGACGAAGTGATGGCGGCGAAGTTCTCCGCCATCAGCTGCGCTATGCTTCGTTCGTCAGTAATTATACGTCCTTCATCCAGCAACCCAGATACTGGTGGGCGGGAGTACCTTCCAGATATACGGCGAATGGACTCCCATACTTTCGATGAAGGTGTGGAACGATTTATACTGCTCACAAAGTTCTGCCATGACCTCTTCTTGCTCTCCTTAATAACTCGACGCGCCTTAGCTCGGGCAATACGGAACGCTGCTAGGTTGTCAGATGTTGGGCAAAACCTAAATCGACGCAACGCCCGTCGGCGACCCTGGATGGCGGAACGACATTCATCGTTCCACCAGGGGACGGGCGTCCTTCGCAGCGTTCCGGAGCTCTTCGGCATGGAGACGTCAGCTGCACGGTGAATCACTTCTGTAAAGTGATTCACCTTCTCCTGTATACTGCCACAGGGTTGCAGTTGTACAGCACAGCAGTAGAGCTGCCAATCTGCACAACTGACGTTCCATTTGCGTCGGTTATTCCCTCCCCCTCGCTCACACTCGACGTGCATCCAAATAGGGAAGTGGTCGCTACCATGTAGGTCGCGATCCACGTCCGACTGCACGGAGTCCGCAATTGAGGGGGAACACAAGGAAAGGTCAATGGCAGAAGACGTACCGGTAGCAGTGGTGAAATGAGTCATTTGCCCTGTATTCAGGATACAAATTTCCTCCTGCTCTATCAATCTACCAACCACTCGGCCCCTGGGGCAATCGGTGGTGGAACCCCACAGCGCACTGTGCGCGTTGAAATCTCCCAAAAGGAGAAAGGGCCGAGTGAGTTGTCGTATAATGCCAACCAGGTCGTCGTAGCCGACAGACACACTGGGTGGCAGATAGACAGAGTATACGGTCAGTTGGATTGGACCGTGTAATTTCACCGCTACTGCTTGTAGATCAGAGGTGAGAGCAATAGGTTCGGAGTGGACAGTGTTTCGGACAAACACAGCCACTCCCCGCTTCGCTCGATCACCCTCGGTATCGTCCTTTCTGTAGATGTCATACCCTCTTAGCACAGGTTGGTGTACAGGTCTAAAATGTGTCTCCTGAAGACAGAGACACAATGGATTAGACCGCGCTAAGAGGTGGACTTCGTCTTTGTGAGCCTGAAAGCCATTGACGTTCCACTGAAGTATGGGAGCCATTCTACCTATTTAAAACCACCCGCCCCGGGTCGGGTGGGTCAGTGTCTGGTGTCTGCTGAGGAACGGGACCAGGGTCTTCGTCCACCAGCATAACGTCATCTTCGGGGTCCGAAGACGACTTTTGTTCTAAGGCCTCGGCGTCTTGCGGATCTTTCTTCCGCCGAGGCCTTGTCCCACTCCTCCTCACTCTAGTTGGTGAACTAGGAGGAGAAGTAGAGGGGGACTTCAAGAACATAGTGGGGTCCGTGTATTTAAACTTCGGACCCCGAACTTTCTGCACTAACTGCCATCCGCTATTGGCAGATGGCGTTGCCGTAACTACATTAGCTGAAGATGATGCTTCTGCTGTTGCAGAGGCACCCACAGCTGCAGCTACTTTAGCGGATGGCTGTGCTTTGACTGGTGGACTTGATGACCCTTCTGCTGTAGTGGCCGAGTTAGCAGGAGCGTTTCTACCGACGACCGCGGTCCTTGGTGTTAGGACCTTAGTGGGCTGCGCACCACACTTGCACTGGCACGAGCATGTCGTGCTCGTGCCCGTGTCTACAACGGTCGTCTGCGTAGCAACGCTCTCCTTCCTGACGGGAGTTGATAACGTTTTGGCGAAGCTAGTGGCGAAGACCGGTGGCGCAAGCGCCTTAAACCGTTTCTTCGCCTCGCCAAAAGATATTCTTTCCTTAGTCTTCAACTCCTGTACCTTCTTTTCTTCAAGGTACACTCGACACTCCCTGCTCCAGGCTGGATGTGACCCGGAGCAGTAAATGCACACCTGTGGGAGGGTGCAAGTTGCACCCGGTTCATGCGCCGATTTTCCACACTTCCCACAAGTGGCGTTGCCTTTACAGTTCGCCGTCGTATGCCCGAACCGCTGGCACTTAAAGCAGGGCATCGGGTCAGGGACATACGGGCGAACAGTCTTCTCAAGATTGCCGTTAACCCTTCGTTTGATCTGCCTAACCTCGACCACATTTTCTGATGCCCACTCCTTAAGGAGTTCCTCGGACTCTATATCGATCAGATCCCGACAAGTTATCACTCCTTTACTGGAGTTTAGAGCTTTATGGAGTTCGCGTTTCACTGCGAACTCCCCGAGCTTCTCACACTTAAGGAGTGAAACAGCCTGCCTGTGATTAGATGTTTCAAGAAGCAGGGTCCCATTCCTCAGCTTTTTCACGCTTTTTAGGGTACCAGATATTCCCTCTATTCCTTTCTGTATATAGAATGGAGAGACCTTTTCGAAGGATCCCTCCGTTCTTGCCATAATAACAAAGGCGTTGTCTATAAGACAACCCTGTCTGTTACAATTGTCTTGTTCCGGAGGAGGGCTGTCAACCCTCACCCGCTTGTTGGAACTGGGTGTATTTTTTTTAACCTGCGGCACACCCGGGCCGCAGGGGTTTTGTTATTGTTTGTGAGGCTTCGTTTTGATCCCACGAGCAAAAACATTTTAAAGGAAAGCTCTAGTACAACAGGGGTGCGCAGTTGCCCCTGAGGTTGTACGTTAGCGAGTGATCTGCCTCTCACCCATGCACCTCCTCGCCACGTATCCGACCTTGAGGTTGAGGTTTTTTTTATAGAGGTTTGTACCGTCCTCGCGATCCGGGCAATGAAGCCAAGATCCCCGTTCTCCTAGGCACACAACGTTCCACCGCCACGCCCTACGGTGGTCGTTGAAGCATGGTAGGAGGTTACGGTGTGGGAAACTTGCGGCGCTCACAAGTTTCCAGCTCGGGCACCGCGGGTTCGCCAAACCCGTACCTGGCACTTGCGTACCAGGCCCCTGCGGGGACACTGACGCAAATTAAAATACCAACACCCATATAGTGTTGTGATCAATCAATGAAATTTGGCAACAAGTATGCCCACATGAAGAGTATTAAATGATTTAAAAAATGAAAGTTTTACATGTAATAATATTATTATTACGGTGCTATCTATTATGTAAATTGCTATTTTTTTAACGTACTAGTGGCGTACAGTAACATGACACTTTGTTGTCCACGAGTTCTTGTTGGCTAAGTATGCCCAGGCGAAGAGTGACAACTCTCTACACTCAAATATCTAACTGTGAGAGAGGTCGGAGAATTGACGTGTTTTAAAAAGGTGCATCATATCGTGAAATCTCCCAAAGGATTGGCTGTAGTGCATTGTCAGTATACAGACTTCTTACACAGTGATGAAAGAAAGCTCTAATACTCCAGGTCTATACTCATGGATAACAGCATGTGAAGACCGCCAAATTGTGTGGGTGGCTGCTGCTGGCAAATGGTTGACTGCAGGCCAGATCCAAACAGTGGTTACAAAGAGAGTCACGCCCCTCCCCGGACGATTGAAAACCAATTGCTTGAAGCTGGAGTACACTCTCTGACCCCTATGCAATGTGTCCCATTAATCTGATTTCATTGCCAGCATCATCTAACCTGGCGTAATTCAAAACACAAAAGGACAGGTGGATGGGTACATTTGTGTTTAGAGACAAGTCTCGATTCTGTCTGTGGCAAAGTGATAATTCACGACATGTTCGCAGGCGTATTGGAAAACGGCTTACCTGCTGTGATTTCAGAACATCACACAAATGCAGTCACCGGTGTCATTTTTTGGCGACAATCAGTTTCGACAGCATGACTGAGTCGCCTGTTGTTGACAGCCCACCACTATGTGGACGGGGTACTGCATCTTATTGTGATACCCTTCATGTTCACCATTCAAATCGCATCTTACAATAAGATAATGCCCATCCTCAAATTGCGGCCATCGTTACACAAGCCTTGCAAGGAGTTTCGATCAGAATTTGAACAGCACAGTCCCCAGATTTGTCACCAATAGAGCATGTCTGGGATACCAGGAGTAGACACATTTGATCACATGGTGACCCAGCACAAACTGCGCAACAACTGACTGCAAAAGACATGCAGGCGTAAAGAGAAATACCCCAAGAAGACATTCGAAACACTTGTTGATTCAATGTCGGCAAGAATCCACGAATGTATTGGTGCTCAAGTTGGACGCATTTCTTGCTGAAAATTGTATCTAAAGGTAATAACTTATTCTGATCCATTTCTATTTGCTATCATTTCTTCTGGGTATGGCCCTGGATATATCTTCAAATTTCCTAAAATGCTACCATTCCTGTATGCATGGTGAGATTCTAATTTTTGCCAGTGTAACTATAGGGCGACCATAATATTTCGCTATAAATTTTTTAAATCGAAAACTACCCAATCATTTGTTGTTGAAACGTTAACATAGGTTGTATTTAAATGACTTTGCAAGGGATATCGAGTGGAAAGTTAACTGAAGTGGCTTGATCCAAGTAGAAGCAATTCAGACCCAAACGGGTTCCGTCGGTGCGAAACCCAGAATCCGTGGTCCCACAAGTCGTGAGACCCTGGGAGAGACTGTATAGTGAGAGAAGCAACTCTACATTAAGTTCCTTCATAAAAATAGAACAATAAATGCAATATAAAAACAACGCATTTAAAAAAAAAAACAAAAAAAAACGGCTTAGGTAATATAAGAACATGTCTTTGCGATATCTGCCGTCTTTACATGAAGTAATTCAGAAGTGAAGTATTTTACTATCCGCCTAAGATACACGTAGCTACAGACTTCTAATATGACATTGTGATGTACTGAAGACCGTCTTCACGTGTTAATTTTACATTTGCTAGCGCCGCTCTGTAGCAGATAAATAAAAATGTTGTAAACGGCTTGAATGTTCGTTCAGTTTGATCAGGAACAAAAGTTCGACATCCCTGTCGATCTTAGGAATACACCTGTATTCGACAGAGGGGTTACCCATAAGTAAAAATTTTCTTCTTCTCTAAATTTATTATGGAAAATTCATAGAGGAATCATACGCTTATTTATTTCAATCGCGATCATATTTGCATATTCTCGATCAGAAGAAAGCATAGCAAACTTACATGAACCTAGAATTTAAGTGCTTACTAATGTTACGATTTCGCTAGCAAGATACGCGGTTCCGACTTATTTAATTTATTTATTAAATGGCTTTCGGCCTTATCAGCCACACAACCAAGTTCCTTACGTTATTATGGACATCAATTCACATGTACATTACAGTTCTATTTACATAGTTTAGCAATTTACAATTTAATTTCCTTACAGATTTTAAATATATATAATTTACATACAGTTCTATACACAACAGTTACGGTTCCGAGTGTTTTAAACACATGCTCTTACAAAAAACTGATTACCAACGACGGAAGATACCATCAACGAACACTTGGACCCGTTGATTTGAAACCTGACAGTATTGCTAGTTTAATGCACAGTTTTTATTAGCATAAATTCGAACATGATACGATTTCATGTCGATATAGGTGCACTGTCGATAATAGGCAGGTACGCAGAATGTAAAACGGATAACGCGAAATGTACTCAGTTTGTACATCACGGATCTGTCAGATAATAAATTCAAAAATTACTAGAAAAACTTCAAAGCACTTGTAAATCTTAGCTTGAAAGCTAATGGAATTCTAAATAAGCAAAACAATTTTGAAACCCAGACTACGCGTATTCCGACATACGCTTGGTTTTAATTTCCAATTTTCTCTAAATATTTTCGAGGATTTACAATTTAACTGTCTAATTACTATGATTTTAGCAATTATATATAAACTTTAATTTTAAAACTTCCTTTTTATACAAGAAAACTTACATTATATCCACCGCCGCTTCTAACAAACCAAACAACAGTGACGGACGGCAAGCACAACAATGAACGATTTCTTGTGATTGTTGGAGCTACAGAGCGATGCTCTCTTTGTTTAAGCGCACGGTATTGCCAACAGTTATATTCTACTAATAACGAATGAGCACAGCCACCTGGATCGCATTTGAAAAAACGCTAGATCAACCTAAAACAAATATTCATAACAATAAAAGTAGACGTGTTTCGACACCAAAGGATAAAAGAAGTTTTTTTTTTGTTCACACTAATTTCGATTACTATTTTCGAAATGTGGGTGTCACCCCCAAACGGGTGACACCCGGGGTGGACCGCCCCCCTCCCCCCTAGCTACGCCACTGAGTCAGGAACGTCATGTGTTTTGCTGGTAATGTGATAAATTTCATGTACCAGTGGCCGGCTAAGGAATTAGTGACACATTTTGCATACTTTTCTGGGGAATATTAGGACATTGACTGGACCGGGCTTCACCTCACATTCACAACTCATTCAACTTAATACAAACTTGCCACAATTGTCTACCAATAAAATAACATAAATACAAATCGTGAAGGCAACCTTACAATTTTTGTTTTATGAATCTGAAATTGTTAAAACAATGTCTCACAAATGATCTGTACTGCATTCAAACTTATATCTGGTTACAGTGTAATATGGTTCTTCCGTTTGAGATGTCTGACTGGTAATTGGTAGGTCCTGGCAGCAAATCTAGTGTTCGGCACCCTTCTCGCCTGGTAAAATTTGCTCTGTGTGTGTGAAGTAAACTAAAACGCTTCTGCGGTTTTGATTTCATGTAAAAGTGTAGGTACACTTTACACTTTAAGATGAGGTGGTTGGTCTGTACTTAAATGAATAAGACCAGAATAAATAATATTGTACTTGCTTAAACTTTTCCAGGAACGCTTTGCGAACTGATGCCTCCACGCACAGAATAATCGTGCAAAAGGCTTTCTAGTGAGCATTCAGTAGTTCAGTAAAAAATGTTAAACATTGTTTTGCTAGCGCAATAGCACTGCCAAATGGGCTCCGTACTGTCCAGACAGTGTTCAAAAAATTACCTCTTCACCCACCACCATCTTGATAACGACTAACCTCTCTCGACATGCTTAGATGTTACGTGGTCCGATGTCAACGCTGTTGAATGCCCCATATTCAATATATCCCCGGTCCGGTTAGAAATTTATGTCGAGGTCACATTGGATCTCAAACCAATCACCAAATCCGTTTTACAGATGTCTTCCAATTTAGGTAACAAAATCCAAAGATCTTTCTAATGTTCCTAAATATGTTTTTAGTGGCGTAACTCCACCGCAATAAGTAATAATACTTCCCCACGGGAGCTTTTTCAAGGGGCCACTTTACAACTGACAAGATTGAAAGAATGTGGCCTCCAGTCTCGCTGTTTCATTATATAGTTGCATATTAGTGGGGGAGGAGGTCAAATTGCTGTATAACAGTTCCACCTGGAGTCTTTCAGAGTCAAAGCAGCAGTACTACCTCGAAAGTGTCAATGATAAGGAATCGGTGCTCGAACAAAGGTTTACCACAAGCTGCGGTGTGGAACTGAATCACAAGCCTTGTGTGCAAGCTCCGATTATGGAGGTTGATACGAATTAAATAACGAATTTTATGTCGAATATATGCAAATATCTCAAATGGAGCTCGAACCGGTAACCTCAACGCAATCCTCTTGAGTTGAAACGCTAACTATGGATATATCAAATACAATTTTGGATGTTGTACGGTATGAATGTTTAGAGTGGGTTAAATCTCCGTTGCCAGGCATGGAACCTGTGACCTCAAGGTAAATCTGCCAGCTGAAACGATACTTACGAATAAGAATTTTCGTCTTTAATTGCGAAAATGTGGAGATTTAATTGAATTTCCGTTACCGAGCATCGAACCGGTGACCTCGAAACGCAATAACAGTGTCAAGAAAGGGTATATGATATTTCGAATACAGCTTTGCGTCTTGTAGTGCTTAGAAGTCAAAACTTAATTGAAATTTCGTCACCATCCGTATCATAACGGGAAAATATACAATAATCGGCGGTTATTAATAGAATTGACATATAATAGTCGTTGAAATATAGAGTATGAAATTTGCACATTTATATGACACAACATGTCGGGCGCACATGATTATATGAAATTTTTCGTGGAAATTTATTTTCGATCGCGCACTATACTTATACTTATAAAGATTTGACCACAGTTAGTGAGATTATTTTTGTTTCATCTTCAGCTGTATTGTTTAAATACATCACTTTATTATAATAAAATATTTATCTAAATGTTACATAGTCATATTTTGCCTTAGTATGTTTTTTCACTACCTAGAAGCCTAGCAACAGCACACAAGAAAGTTATAGGTGTTACTCTAACGATCGAATTGCCGATTGTAAGAGGGCCTTATATCTATCAATGGGAATCGAAGTAGAGTTGAAGGAAATATCCAAGGGACTGGGGACAACACACCACAGCCAAAGCTTTCCATGTTATCAAAATCATGCGCTCCTGTTGCCAGAGCGGGATGGAAATTTCATCTCATCTAATAGTTCAACGAAACTACTTCACTCACCACTTTGGAAGTAGTGCGCTTACGCAGCGCTATACTGGACGGTTGTAGGTACACCGGGTGCAAATCTCCGTTCCAGCACATCGGCCAATACAATTGCGGGTTTTAGGCGAATTCTTTGATGATCCCTACTTTATTCAGAAACTGCGTTTTACATGAACAGAATACTAGGAACATAATGCAAAAATCTTGCACTGTTGGCAAATATGAGGCAAAACTCGAGTTAGGTCTTTGTTGATGAGTCTAATAGTTGACAAGATGTATAGCCCACCGAGCACCCAAACAAAAAGAAACTGCAGCCATGAGTGAAGCGCCTTGTTGTATTGAATTGTTTTGGAACGCAATCGCGTTCTGAACGAAGGCTAAATCATCCAATTAAAACACAGTACTTCTTTATTATATCGAAACTGCCGGGATGAGACAGAAAATTAAGTGACAGGAAAAAAAAAATGAAAAACTCTCAGACCCGTTGCAGTAAACACTGTGTGATGTAATCTGTTGCGACTACGAATGTCCGCATATTTGTATGTATTATTACACCTAGGCAACTGTGGCAGATGCTCCCTCTTTAATTAGAATTAAAAATACTGCAAACTACTTTACAACAAAACATTATTATTTTCAATACAGATTTACTCTTTAAATGCAGTTGCGTAATAAATATGTTGATAACCGATTCCATTCACAGCAACCATATAAAAATTTCAAAGTATGATCTGGTGGCTCGGTGGTGAAGTGTCTCACTGGAAACCGAAAAATAATTATAATTCCGTGTGGTCGGAAGGACCTGGTGATAGAGTTTCTATTGGCTGCGCATTCCACCCCTCTTATAGGGTAAGCCATTTCTTAACTACGCCTGCATCCATGTTGTCGATTATCACTTTGCTACAGACAGAATCGCGACCCATCTCTAAGCACAAATGTACCCCATTCACGTGCCCATTTGCGTTTTACATTACGCCAGGTTAGACGAAGCTGACAATGAAATCAGGTTAATGGAACACATTGCATAGGGGTAAGAGAGTGTAACCCAGCTTCATGCGAGTGGTTTACAATAGTCTGGGGAGTGACCCTGTGTAACCCACTGCTTGGATCTGGCCTGCAGTCACCCGTCTACAGGCAACAGCCACGCACACAATTTGGCGGGTTTCAAGTGCTTGTTGTCCTCCTGTGTGGACCTGTGCCTGCTGTAGGAGTGATAGAGCCTTCTTTCATCCACTGTGACGCGTCTGTATACTGATATTGAACTACAGCCAATCCTTCGGATGATTTCACGATATGATACACCCATTTCAAACACGTCAATTCTCCGACCTCTCTCACAGTTACACATTTGGGTTTACAGGGTCGTCACTCTTCACCTTGGCATACTTTGTCAACAAGAAAGTGTCATGTTACACCACACTGTTCATCATTTATACCCTAAAAATATAGCAATTTTGCATAATAAATAGCCCCGTAATTCTCAACTTCTAATTTTTAATTATTTTATACTTTTCATATGAGCAGTTGAGTTAGTTCATACTATTATAGAAGAGTAGTCTTCTACGTTTTCCCTTCTATCGGACGTCTGGCAAGGTTGACCATTTAACTGTCCATTACTCGTGGGTCTAATAATGAAAAATGAAACTACAATATGAAGAAAAGGAATATGGGCGAAAATAAAGTAAACACTAAAGGAATATGCTTCTGTAGCAATCTGAACTAAAAAATTAAAAACAAAATCATAGTTTAAAAAACTGAAAACACGCTATTGTAACAAGATAACTAAAAAGTAAAAATAATTATTAAATATAAAGAATTTGTTCAATAGCGGTAGGATGTCCCAAAATTCAGATAAAATTAATTTTTAAAATGAGCTAAAAACAAAACCATTAATAAAAATGGTTGGGCTGATCTCTATTTGCTATTCATAATACCTCCTCCAATAGCTAGCCATAAAACTTTAGATTTTTGGGACTGGGGACAAGGAATGGGAACGAATTCGACCATGGCCTTTTTGAAGGAAGTATCGCGGCATTTGCCTGGTGTGATTTGGACGGGGATTCGAACCCCACCCACAACGCTCGGTTAAAAAAAAAAAAAAATTGCTTTCAAGAGGACACAGTATCAAATTCCTCTCCATCCATTCAGACTTCGGTTTTTCATGGTTAATAGAAATCACTCCGTGAATGCCGTGTTGGTTTCTTGTAAAGGACATGGCTGAATTCTTTCTCGTTCCTACCCCCAGTGCTTTCCTACCCTCTAATGACCTCAACGTCGACAAGACATAATGAAAACATAACAGTGAACTAGGGACTCTCGAAACGTGGAACTAGCTTTCTAGCCACTTCGCTACAGAGGCCGGAAGTTGAATAACATAAATCCGTAAACGGAAAGGTCTAAAACACATCACAGAGACTAAATTAATTTTATCTGAGAATTTTTTATATACGTATATAAAATCGTGTTGGAGCCAAGAGAAAATTACAGCTTTTGTAACGACTGTTTTAATCCAGAGCGTAATTGGCAAGAAATTTGTGTCGTCTCGTTGACGCCCTCAAGCCTGAGAGTATTGGGAAAGAACTCGGGCACCGGCATTCACCTGCAGAGATTTACAGAAAACGTGGAAAACTGAATTTGGATGGCGGACGAGGTTTGAATCCGCATGCTCTCGAATGCCAGGCAGAGCGTTACTTCTTACCGATTGGACCAGGTGGGCAAGAAGTAATGCATTACTCAAAACTTTAAAGACATATCCGTGCTAATTAAAAATAGTGGGAGAAATACACTGGCGGAAATTAAAAGGCAACATCTAGACGGAGTTGTGATGAATGAACGAAATTTGGCCCCACACATCCCCACACGAAGAGTATTAAATGATCAAAATTGAAAGTTTTATAGTATGAGAATTACGAGCCTATTTACTACGCAAAATTGCTATGTTTTTTTAACGTTTAAGTGGGGAACAGCGTGGTGTAACAAGAAACTTTTTTTGTCCACAAGTTCTCGTTGACCAGGTATGCCAAGGCGAAGAGTGACATCCAAATGTCTGACAGCGAGAGAGGTCGAAGAATTGGCGTGTTTGAAATAGCTGCCTCAGATCGTGAACGCTTCCGAAGGCTTGGCCATAGTGCAATGTCATTACACAGACCTGTGGATGAAAGAAGGCTCTAGTACTCCTAGAGCAGGCACAGGTCCATACAGAAGGTCAACAGCACGTGAAGACCGCCAACTTCTGCGGTTGGCTGTTGCTGACAGACGGGTGAATGCAGGCCAGATCCAAGCCCTGGATACAGAGAGGGTCACCCCCCAGACGATTCTAAACCAATTGCTTAAAACTGGATTACACTCTCTGATCCCTACGCAATGTGTTCCATTAACCTGATTTCATTGCCAGCAACGTGTAACCTGGTGTACTGCAAAATGTAAATGGACAACGTAAATGGCGTATATTTGTGTTTAGAGACGAGTTTCGATTCTCTGCTGTGATTTCAGAACGTCACACAAGTCCAGCCACTGGTGTCATGGTTTGGAGGCAATCAGTTTCGACAGCAGATCTGAGTTGGTTGTTGAAGGCATAATGGACGGGGTACTGCACCTTACTGTGATACCCTTCATGTCCATCATCCAAGTCGCATCTTCCAACAGCATAATACCCTTCCTCATACTGTGGCCATCACCACACAAGACTTGCAAGGGGTTACGATCACAGTTTGTACCACACTGTCCCCAGATTTGTCCTGTAAAGTCCGGTATGCCAGGAGCAGACACATTAGATCATTGGTCACCCAGCACAAACGGTGCAACAACTGACTGCACAAGACATTCAGGCGTGGAGAGACATAGCCCAAGAAGACATCCGAACACTTGTTGATTCAATGTCGGCAAGGATCCACGAATGTATACGTGCTTAAGTTGGACGCACTTCTTACTGACAACTGTATCCAAAGAGTAATGTACTTAGCCTGATTTATTTCAATTTGTTTTCATTTCTTCTGGGTATGGCCCTGAATATATCTACAAAGTATCCTAAAATTCCACCATTTCTGTCTGGGTGTTGCACATTTAATTTCCGCCAGTGTATAAGTTTTCCCACTTGCGTTCTTTGATCTTCAAATTCCTTAACCACAAATTCACATTGAAGACGGAGTTACAGTTATTAATTATTATTATTACTATTAAAATTGATACTACAACGATCAAGATTAGCTTACTTTCTAAATTTTATGCCGAAAAAAATATCAAGGAGCTATTTTCTGAACTACTGAAGGATCTAGAAATAACTAATTTATATTTCGTGACTTGGGTCACAATTTGCGCTCTTTCGTGAAAGCTCTTTCTACTTACGATTAAACTTTGTGTTTATCTGTCATACATTGTTCTATAATAATGCAACGCTAGAAATTATGACTTAGCCCATTCAGACTATTATCAGTTCTAAAAAAAATTCCGTTTCTTGACGAATCTTTTCAGCATTTTGTATCTGCCAGGGATGTATCCGTCGTTTATTAAGAAAGTCATGACACCTATCAATCGCTGAGAAGAGCAGTGTTATTCCTCGATTTTGGTATTTCTATAATTACACTCCTGGAAATTGAAATAAGAACACCGTGAATTCATTGTCTCAGGAATGGGAAACTTTATATACACATTCCTGGGGTCAGATACAACACATGATCACACAGACAGAACCATAGGCACATAGACACAGGCAACAGAGCATGCACAATGTCGGCACTAGTACCGTGTATATCCTCCTTTCGCAGCAATGCAGGCTGCAATTCTCCCATGGAGACGATCGTAGAGGTGCTGGATGTAGTCCTGTGGAACGGCATGCCAAGCCATTTCCACCTGGGCGCCTCAGCTGGACCAGCGTTCGTGCTGGACGTGCAGACCGCGTGAGACGACGTTTCATCCAGTCCCAAACATGCTCAATGGGGGACAGATCCGGAGATCTCGCTGGCCAGGGTAGTTGACTTACACCTTCTAGAGCACGTTGGGTGGCACGGGATACATGTGGACGTGCATTGTCCTGTTGGAACAGCATGTTCCCTTGCCGGTCTAGGAATGGTAGAACGATGGGTTCGATGACGGTTTGAATGTACCGTGCACTGTTCAGTGTCCCCGTCGACGATCACCAGAGGTGTACGGCCAGTGTAGGAGATCGCTCCCCACACCATGATGCCGGGTGTTGGCCCTGTGTGCCTCGGTCGTATGCAGTCCTGATTGTGGCGCTCACCTGCACGGCGCCAAACACGCATACGACCATCATTGGCACCAAGGCAGAAGCGACTCTCATCACTGAAGACGACACGTCTCCATTCGTCCCTCCATACACGCCTGTCGCGACACCACTGGAGGCGGGCTGCACGATGTTGGGGACGTGAGCGGAAGACGACCTAACGGTGCGCGGGACCGTAGCCCAGCTTCACTGGAGACGGTTGCGAATGGTCCTCTCTGATACCCCAGGAGCAACAGTGTCCCTAATTTGCCGGGAAGTGGCGGTGCGGTCCCCTACGGCACTGCGTAGGATGCGACGGTCTTGGCGTGCGTCCGTGCGTCGCTGCTGTCCGGACCCAGGTCGACGGGCACGTGCACCTTCCGCCGACCACTGGCGACAACATCGATGTACTGTGGAGACCTCGCGCCCCACATGTTGAGCAATTCGGCGGTACGTCCATCCCGGCCTCCCGCATGCCCACTATACGCCCTCGCTCAAAGTCCAGTCAACTGCACATACGGTTCACGTACACGCTGTCGCGGCATGCTACCAGTGTTAAAGACTGAGATGGAGCGCCGTATGCCACGGCAAACTGGCTGACACTGACTGCGGCGGTGCCCAACCGCTGCGCAGCTAGCGCCCTTCGACGGCCAACACTGCTGTTCCTGGTGTGTCTGCTGTGCCGTGCGTTTGATCATTGCTTGTACAGCCCTCTCGTAGTGTCCGAAGCAAGTATGGTGGGTCTTACACACCGGCGTCAATGTGTTCTTATTTCAATTTCCAGGAGTGTATTATGATTATAATGGGGATATCTGTAATTATTTTTCCGAACGCCGAATTTCGCTTCTGTGCGTCCGCGAGTATCTGTTGCGCGGGGTCATTGTTTTCAGTCATCGGTAAAGTATTGGGTATTGAAGTTCTGTTATGTCTTGAATGTAGCGTACCTCCTAGCAGATAAGCTGTCCCATGAGATAGCAGCGTCCGGATCGAAGCATAATCGAAAGGCGAGATTTCTTTACAATTCTGACTCCAATTGTACATTAATCTCAACGCCATGAATCATGTTAAAAAAAAATAGCTTCACCATCATACATCAAAATGATTCATGCCTTACTTATCTGTGAGATCATGGGCTGTACATTTGTCGAAATTCTATCAAAATCGGAACAGTAGATTTTCCCAGAATCCAACTTCCCAACTTCCAGGCAGGCAGATACAAAGTAACAAAAAAACAAAAAAAATCAGTAGATTCGTCCTATGAGGCTGACTAAAAATACCCATAACTCATTTTCTCAAAAAAATTTCAAATGTACCGAATTTTTTCACAGTTACAGTTTTATTTTACCGTATGTATAGACTAGCCGTGCCCATGAGTTTGTTATGCGAAATTTGATATTATTGCTGTTAATTCACAGATAAAATATTAAAGAAATATTAGAGAGGTAGGTAAATACAGAGGCTCAATCCAGTTTTTTCCATTTTTTTTTATCTTCCCCCGCCCTTCTAAATTTAAATTCTATGGAATGCTTTTTTCACGCATGGGCGCATGATTTGTTCGTACCTCTTCTTGAAACTACCTTTAATTGAGATAGCTTACGTTTGTTGAAAACCAGCAGGCACTCAGCTTTGTCAGAAGTGAAGGTCTATTATAATGTCCGTCAAAATTCCAGCCCATAATGCATTCGCACCGGGGACCTTTCGTTCCCACTCGCGTTCATTAAACCAGCAGCTCACCAGATAATATTAAACAGATATACAAAAATTCGAAAGTTTGTTGCATTTCTCTGCGTATCGTGGATGAAATATGATACGAATGAAAATAAAAAGTATCCTATATGTTAACAGATGACATATGCAATCACTGTCCTAAATTTCATTAAAATTCGAAACACGCACAGATAGGCAGAAATTCAAAATTTACGGTTTTGCACTCTAGGGAACTAGGTTCTAATCAGGATAAAAAGTCTTCTATATCTTAATCGGTGACATGAGATATTACTATGTCAAGTTTCGTTGAAATAGGTTCATTAAATTCTGCGGACAGCGAGGAAAGAACTTCTTAACTTACGATTTTGCACCGTGTATCATGAGGACCTTCAACGTATCGAGATAAAAGGTATTTTATATCATGGCTGACGACATAAGCTATTACTATGTGCAGTTAAGTTGCAATTCGTCCATTAGTTTCTGTGTGATACGAAAAGATACATACAGACATACAAACAGAAAGGCAGACAGACAGACGAAAATTCTAAATTTTACTGTTTTTGTATCTCTATGATCAGTAGTTTCCGTGGTTCGGATTCCAATGTTAAATTGTAGGTCCCCTGTACCTGGCAGGATTGCTGGGATAGGTTAAGGCGGCTTTGACAGGAGTGTAATGCGCAGCCAATAGAAACCCTGTCACCAGGTCATTACGACCACACGGAATTATTATTATTATTAATAGTTTACATTGAAATTGCACTTTTCCAAATAAATAAATATACAGACACATCATTTCTACAACCTTATTGTACCGTATGGAACTAGAATAATACCCCACGTTGCTCGGGCTGTTTAGTGTTGATTTACCACTATAGAATCTTTAGTCGTCCAGTGAAAAACATGTGAACCAATGACTCCAGCAATTTCAGGAACGTAAAAAAAAATGTATTCTCTTATCATCACTATCGAGAAGGATGTACGTTGAAGTCGATTTACCCCTACAGTAACATAATAAGATACGTTTGTACTAAATTTCATCAAAATCACCTCAGCCTTTGGAGAAAAATTAATGTGTATTTAGATAAATCTTTGTAAAAGTAAATTTTTAATGCTGCAAACAGTGAATAGTAGCCAAAAGGAACGCACGCATAAAAAATTATTGCTTCGAACAGTGATTGAACCCACGGTCCGCGGCAAGGGAATTCGAAGAATTAACCTGCACAATCATTTTCACTATACAATTTTATTGACTTTTTTATTCATCATTTACACCTTAGATTGTCCATACGCTTGCATACGCTACCGGGGTCAAAATATATGCGTTGTCTACCCTCCAAATAAACATCAAAATTTGTGACTGTCCTCATGTATCTGAAAACTGAGAATACACCATACAGCTTGAGATGAGCGAATATGTCTGCCGGATTGGTATCGAGTGACTCCCTCTCCGTTATTGTTGTCCACTGCAATGGTCACTTGGTCGCTGCCTTTGATTACATACGTACTGGAATTTTCAAACTTTTTTTGTTGTAATCAGTCTTCCCAATTGCAGGGCTCACTTGGTGAAGTCCAAAGTTATAGCCATCCTCACCACAAATATAAATGATGAGATATTGAAGAGCATCGTATGCACAATGTGTTTCGAAAATCCGTTGCAAGTGGTTGTCGCAGGTTCGAAGCACAATGTCACGCCTGTGGCGTTCATGATCAACCAGGACAAGAGCAACTTCATCCACACGACTGTCCGTGTTTTGGTGCTGAGTCTACGTGGTGTGTCTAAAAAGTTCGGTGAATGGTGTCAAATCTGAACGGCAACTTGGTGCATGTGTGCGTGCATGCGCATGGGTCTTCAGAGACTTGAGGAGAATCAATACGCAGCATGCACCGCATGTGACTGGCAGTGTAAACAGACTGCGACAAGTTGAACGTAGTCAGTGTGAGAGGAGGTGTCACAGCGCAATGGAGCATTGAGCAAACATCAAGTTCTGCTACAAATTGGGGAAGACTGCAACGGAGACACATGGAATGTTGGTGCAGGGGTTTGGCCAGAGTTGCACAGGACTGGAAAATGGATGCTGTTCCATGACAATGGCTCTGTACACTGCGCGATCCGTGTGCGTAAATTCCTGGGGCAGAAGATGGTAACTGTTCTTGAATACCCTCCGTACTCCCCTGTTCTGGCTCCTGCGGACTTCTTACTGTTTCCCCGCTTGAAGGAGGCCATGAAAGGTGAAAGTTTTGCGGACGTGAATTCCATCCAAGATCGTGTGACAGCCGTTCTGATTCCACAGAAGGCCTTTGCTGATAGTTTCCAGAATCTGTACGAACGTTGTCAAAACTGTGTTGTAGCGGGTGGCGACTATTCTGAAGGGCAATAAAGAAATTTTGTTTGTATATATATATTTTTTTTTTGTCTGACAGCATTCACCAAACTTTTTAGACACACCACGTATGATATCCCCGCCACGCGCATCTATTCCGCTCACGTCACTTGTCTTGCATAGCAATACTGACTACATTTATACTGTAACTTTCATCACCTATACCACGGGAACTTTACCGTTTTGTAGTTTGGTAGTTTCTGTAGGTTGGTGCTCTCATGATACTAAGAACTGGCCGTTCTTTGTTAAGACGCTTTTTGACTTGAAGTTACCGGAGACTAACTAAATCTTTTGTGCCTTCACCGCCTCTTTCCATAACACGATTCTGCTGAAGGATACGCCGTAATTGCCACTTGAAAACTTTAATCTATGGATTGTTGACTCTTTTTTTTACGGCTTTACGCCTCGTCAACGGTTAAGGTCATTAGAGGCGGGATGGGACTGGGGACAAGCAACGGAAAGGAATTCGGCCATGGCAATTTTGAAGGAAGCATCCCGGCATCCGCCTGGAGTGATTTGGGGAAACCATGGAAAACAAAAATCTCGATGCCCAGACGGGGATTCGAACCAGCGTCCTCCCGAATGCGAGGCCAGAACGTTAAACGTTCACTCACCACGCTCGGTGGGATTGTTGACGTCTTAGAACACTTTCTAAAGTCCAAAATAAAACAAGCAAACAGGAGGAGTAAAGACTAGGTGAAGATGCTTCCAGTACTACCATACCTATATATGGAGAACACGTTCGTCAAGGGGTCAAATTCCCGCATAAAGTTAGTGAAATTGATCCTATATAAGATTCAAGATGGAACTAGAAAAGGAGCCCTGTACCGCAGGTCTATATACGAGAGGAGGCCAGATACTATCCTGGTCAGAAAGGTATCATATAATCATTACTTGTATTTAGTGATGTGGTGGCTCCACGGAAAACCACAGGACCCCCTTCGAACACCAGAGCTTAAATCTTTTGTGAACCCTCAACCTGTCCTTCACTTCTCGTGAGACGCATTTCGTGCATGTACGCCATCAATATTCTATAGTTCGGATTTGATGTCGACTTCCTCCTTCTTCTATAGCATGTCAGGAAACAGTCCCCTCACATCTAAAATTTATTGTTTTGGTATTCCTTTTTTATATTTGTTGTTTGTGTTTTAATTTAACATTGTGCTGTTGATTTAAGTTTGATGAGAAGCATTGCAAATTTTTTTTTTTTTTTTTTTTTTTTTCTTCGAATCACCCATCTTTGGGGTACGTCAGATCAATCACTTCTTGGATGCTTGCGTTTTCTTCTTCTCCCAGTATTTCTTCATTCTATCTGATCTCTTCCTTCTTTCCTCTTCTGAAATTTGAATCGGTTTTCTGGTGTTTATCGCAACTTGGAACCTCTTACTTTTGTCTTTGGTCACGGTCTTGGCTGTACCATTCTTTAACATCACTTCGGTAATCTGGAGTTCTCTCAAATCCTTTTCCACTTCCTTAAACCAGTTGGGCTTAGTCTTTTTTTTATAAAAGAAGTCAAAGATTTTTTTTGTTAATCTGTTAGGATTCATTCGGAATATGTGTCCATAGAAATCAATCCTTTTTTTTCTCATGGTTTCGGAGAGTCTCTCAGACTTTGCGTAGAGGGCTTCGTTTCTGTAGAAAACTTGTTTGTTATTCTGGAATTTGGGACCCATGATCTTCCTCAAAATTTTCCTCTCTTTGATTTCCAATTTCTCCATTTGTCCTTTCCTCCCCATGACTAGTGTCTCAGCTGCATAGAGTGCTTCCGGCTTAATTACTGTGTTGTAATGTCTTATCTTTGTGTTCCAAGAGAGGCTTTTCTTATTGTAAGTGTTTTTGGTCTTCTGGAAGGCTAATTCCATTTTGGTCCTTCTCGCTTCCATTGTTTTACCTTCAAGGTTGTTCCATTCAATCCATTCCCCTAGGTACTTGAAACTCCTAACCACCTCTATTTTATGAGCTCCTACTCGGACTCTCGTAGGAGTGTCTGGTATATTTGTCATAATCTTTGTTTTTTCGAAAGAAATCTTAAGTCCTAACTTCCCTGCCTGCTCTTGTAATTCGGCGATTTGTTCTTTGGCTTCCTCCCATGTTTCTGCGAGCATCGCCATATCGTCAGCGAATGCCAAACACTTAATCGTAACTCCTTTATTTTTTGTTCCAAGTCTAATTCCTCCTCTGGTTCTTGCATTCCATTCTCTCACAACTTTTTCGAGTGCACAATTGAACAACAGGGGGGAGAGGCCATCCCCTTGCCGGACCCCTGTTCTGATCTCAAAAGGTTCTGACAGTTCACCCATGAATCTAACTTTTGAGGTCGTATTTGTGAGGGTTTCTTTGATGATATTCAGGGTTTTCCTGTCCAAGCCAAATTCCTCCAAAATATTGAATAGCGACCCTCTGTCTATGGAATCGTAAGCTTTTTGGAAGTCCACAAAAGTCACTATATATGGTTTCGCCCTCTGTTTCTGGTATGCTAAAATGTTTCTGAGGTTTAGGATCTGTTCAGGGCAAGACCTTCCTTTCCTGAACCCTGCTTGATACTCCCCGATTTGGCAGTCCAGCTGGGATTCTGCTCGTTCAAGTAATGCTCTGGACAATATCTTATAGGTCACATCCACCAAAGAAATCCCTCTGTAGTTGTTCGGATCAGATTTAGAGCCTCTTTTATGTAGAGGGTGTATCAGGGCCATTTTCCATTCCTCTGGAATCACTTCTTTCTTCCATATCTCCTCAAAAAAATTCTGGAGTGAGATAATTGCATTTTTGCTAGCATATTTCCATAATTCGGCTGTTATTTGATTTTCCCCTGATGCCTTAAAATTTTCCATGTGAGTCAGAATTGTCTGGATCTCATTTATAGATGGGGGTTTAGAGTCAGGGTTGGTGGAAGACTTCTTTCCATCATCGAACACCATCTTTTGGAGTGGTTCTTCGCAATTTAGGAGTTCCTTGAAGTAGTCTGCCAGTATCTTGCAGTTGCCCCTATTACTATATGCCATGTTCCCTTTTTTATCCTGAAGTTGGAGGGTTGGGGGGTTGTATTTATTAAGCTTCTCTCTGAAGATCCGATAATAGTTTCTCATGTTATTCTTAGTAAAGTCGTCATTAATCTTACTGAGTATTTGGTCTTCTTGAACCTTCTTTACTTTCTTGATTTCCTTGGACACCATCCTCCTAGTTTCCACAAAGTGCTGCCAGGAACTTTCGTCCTTTTTGGTTTGCCAGATGTGCCACGCCTTCTTTCTCAGATCAAGTAGTCTATCACACTCCTCGTTCCACCACCTGTGCTTCTTAATCCTGGAGACAGGAGCAAACTCTTCTGCCTTAGTTATAAGACTCTTCTCCAACTGTTTCCAGCCCTGGCCTTCTAGTTCGCTGGTTAACTGACTCCATTCTTCCTTCTTCTCCTTTATTTTCTCTGGATCATATCTCCTTCGTGCACGGTTTTTCTTATGACAGTTGCTCTTAGGGATAATCTTAAATTTCACTTTAGATAGGTAGTGGTCCGAGTCGAGGTTGGCCCCTCTGAGAACCCTAACATTTTGGATTTCTTTATGAAATTTCCGCTTTACCGCAACATGATCTAACTGGAACTCTCCCAATAGAGGGTTAGGTGATATCCACGTCTTCTGCTTTCTTGGCAATTTCTTAAGCTAGTTGACTTCAGGATCAAATTGTGTGCCTGACATAATTCAATTAGCCTGATACCATTTTGGTTCGTTCTCTTGTGTGCTGGGTAACACCCTACTATATGCCTGAACTTTTTCTCTCTCCCCACCTGGGCGTTGAAATCCCCTAGAAGGATGACATTATGTTTATCAGGGATCTTCTGAATCGTGTCATCAAGTTTTTCCCAGAATAGTTCCACCTTCTCCTTATTCTTTTTGTTGTCAATGTTTGTAGGGGCATGAACATTTACAATTGTATACACTTTGTTGGTCGACTTAAACGTGAGTGTAGATAACCTTTCAGAGGTAGACTCGAAGCTTGTAATGGAGTCTAATATTTTCTTGTCAATTACGAAACCTGTTCCAAGGTGGGGAACATTTTTCATAACTCTTGTCCCCGTCTTCCCCTTAAGTATCCTGAATCCTCCCGATTCAAAGCTGTCCTCATCCAAAAATCTAGTCTCTTGCACAGCAGTAATGATAATTCTATGTTCATTTAATGTGTCTGTTAGAGTCTTAAGTTTTTCCTACTTTCAGAAGTGAATTTGCATTAAAAGTTGCTAAGTAGCTTGTCTTTCTGTATTTTATTTTGTTTGAAGTTCCAAGACGCTCCGACTCATCTTTGCGTGACGTTGCAGACTCCCCAGAATCCGAATGTCTGCTTGCGCACTTACGTGCGGTGGATTGACCACCTGGGGTAATTAGTTTTACATCACACCTTTCCATGATTGATAACTCAATGAGTATTGTGGGTGACTTCTAGAGCCACCTTTCTTACAACCGAGGTTGTTAGCCCCGGAGGATTTTTAACAGCCGCCCCTTACATGGAGACAGACGCTGACCAAAAGCCGCCCCAATATGAGAACAGTCACTTTTGGATATTGATTTGTTTTTTAATTCATGGTGGACTCCACTAGGCTCTTCCGCTCTCTCTGCCGTTGAGAATCAAATTCCTCTTCCGCCTTTGAGACCGTTGACCAGTTTTCACCTAGTAACCCTAGGCAGGGGCCCTTTTTTTTTTTTTTTTTTTTTTTTTCTTCGAATCACCCATCTTTGGGGTACGTCAGATCAATCACTTCTTGGATGCTTGCGTTTTCTTCTTCTCCAGTATTTCTTCATTCTATGAATCTCTTCCTTCTTTCCTCTTCTGAAATTTGAATCGGTTTTCTGGTGTTTATCGCAACTTGGAACCTCTTACTTTTGTCTTTGGTCACGGTCTTGGCTGTACCATTCTTTAACATCACTTCGGTAATCTGGAGTTCTCTCAAATCCTTTTCCACTTCCTTAAACCAGTTGGCTTAGTCTTTTTTTTAAAAGAAGTCAAAGATTTTTTTGTTAATCTGTTAGGATTCATTCGGAATATGTGTCCATAAGAAATCAATCCTTTTTTTCTCATGGTTTCGGAGAGTCTCTAGACTTGCGTAGAGGGTCGTTTCTGTAAGAAAACTTGTTTGTTATTCTGGAATTGGGACCCATGATCTCCTCAAAATTTCCTCTCTTTGATTTCCAATTTCCCATTTGTCTTTCCTCCCCATGACTAGTGTCTCAGCTGCATAGAGTGCTTCCGGCTTAATTACTGTGTTGTAATGTCTTATCTTTGTGTTCCAAGAGAGGCTTTTCTTATTGTAAGTGTTTTTGGTCTTCTGGAAGGCTAATTCCATTTTGGTCCTTCTCGCTTCCATTGTTTTACCTTCAAGGTTGTTCCATTCAATCCATTCCCCTAGGTACTTGAAACTCCTAACCACCTCTATTTTATGAGCTCCTACTCGGACTCTCGTAGGAGTGTCTGGTATATTTGTCATAATCTTTGTTTTTTCGAAAGAAATCTTAAGTCCTAACTTCCCTGCCTGCTCTTGTAATTCGGCGATTTGTTCTTTGGCTTCCTCCCATGTTTCTGCGAGCATCGCCATATCGTCAGCGAATGCCAAACACTTAATCGTAACTCCTTTATTTTTTGTTCCAAGTCTAATTCCTCCTCTGGTTCTTGCATTCCATTCTCTCACAACTTTTTCGAGTGCACAATTGAACAACAGGGGGGAGAGGCCATCCCCTTGCCGGACCCCTGTTCTGATCTCAAAAGGTTCTGACAGTTCACCCATGAATCTAACTTTTGAGGTCGTATTTGTGAGGGTTTCTTTGATGATATTCAGGGTTTTCCTGTCCAAGCCAAATTCCTCCAAAATATTGAATAGCGACCCTCTGTCTATGGAATCGTAAGCTTTTTGGAAGTCCACAAAAGTCACTATATATGGTTTCGCCCTCTGTTTCTGGTATGCTAAAATGTTTCTGAGGTTTAGGATCTGTTCAGGGCAAGACCTTCCTTTCCTGAACCCTGCTTGATACTCCCCGATTTGGCAGTCCAGCTGGGATTCTGCTCGTTCAAGTAATGCTCTGGACAATATCTTATAGGTCACATCCACCAAAGAAATCCCTCTGTAGTTGTTCGGATCAGATTTAGAGCCTCTTTTATGTAGAGGGTGTATCAGGGCCATTTTCCATTCCTCTGGAATCACTTCTTTCTTCCATATCTCCTCAAAAAATTCTGGAGTGAGATAATTGCATTTTTGCTAGCATATTTCCATAATTCGGCTGTTATTTGATTTTCCCCTGATGCCTTAAAATTTTCCATGTGAGTCAGAATTGTCTGGATCTCATTTATAGATGGGGGTTTAGAGTCAGGGTTGGTGGAAGACTTCTTTCCATCATCGAACACCATCTTTTGGAGTGGTTCTTCGCAATTTAGGAGTTCCTTGAAGTAGTCTGCCAGTATCTTGCAGTTGCCCCTATTACTATATGCCATGTTCCCTTTTTTATCCTGAAGTTGGAGGGTTGGGGGGTTGTATTTATTAAGCTTCTCTCTGAAGATCCGATAATAGTTTCTCATGTTATTCTTAGTAAAGTCGTCATTAATCTTACTGAGTATTTGGTCTTCTTGAACCTTCTTTACTTTCTTGATTTCCTTGGACACCATCCTCCTAGTTTCCACAAAGTGCTGCCAGGAACTTTCGTCCTTTTTGGTTTGCCAGATGTGCCACGCCTTCTTTCTCAGATCAAGTAGTCTATCACACTCCTCGTTCCACCACCTGTGCTTCTTAATCCTGGAGACAGGAGCAAACTCTTCTGCCTTAGTTATAAGACTCTTCTCCAACTGTTTCCAGCCCTGGCCTTCTAGTTCGCTGGTTAACTGACTCCATTCTTCCTTCTTCTCCTTTATTTTCTCTGGATCATATCTCCTTCGTGCACGGTTTTTCTTAGGGATAATCTTAAATTTCACTTTAGATAGGTAGTGGTCCGAGTCGAGGTTGGCCCCTCTGAGAACCCTAACATTTTGGATTTCTTTATGAAATTTCCGCTTTACCGCAACATGATCTAACTGGAACTCTCCCATAGAGGGTTAGGTGATATCCACGTCTTCTGCTTCTTGGCAATTTCTTAAAGCTAGTTGACTTCAGGATCAAATTGTGTGCCTGACATAATTCAATTAGCCTGATACCATTTTGGTTCGTTCTCTTGTGTGCTGGGTAACACCCTACTATATGCCTGAACTTTTTCTCTCTCCCCACCTGGGCGTTGAAATCCCCTAGAAGGATGACATTATGTTTATCAGGGATCTTCTGAATCGTGTCATCAAGTTTTTCCCAGAATAGTTCCACCTTCTCCTTATTCTTTTTGTTGTCAATGTTTGTAGGGGCATGAACATTTACAATTGTATACACTTTGTTGGTCGACTTAAACGTGAGTGTAGATAACCTTTCAGAGGTAGACTCGAAGCTTGTAATGGAGTCTAATATTTTCTTGTCAATTACGAAACCTGTTCCAAGGTGGGGAACATTTTTCATAACTCTTGTCCCCGTCTTCCCCTTAAGTATCCTGAATCCTCCCGATTCAAAGCTGTCCTCATCCAAAAATCTAGTCTCTTGCACAGCAGTAATGATAATTCTATGTTCATTTAATGTGTCTGTTAGAGTCTTAAGTTTTCCTACTTTCAGAAGTGAATTTGCATTAAAAGTTGCTAAGTAGCTTGTCTTTCTGTATTTTATTTTGTTTGAAGTTCCAAGACGCTCCGACTCATCTTTGCGTGACGTTGCAGACTCCCCAGAATCCGAATGTCTGCTTGCGCACTTACGTGCGGTGGATTGACCACCTGGGGTAATTAGTTTTACATCACACCTTTCCATGATTGATAACTCAATGAGTATTGTGGGTGACTTCTAGAGCCACCTTTCTTACAACCGAGGTTGTTAGCCCCGGAGGATTTTTAACAGCCGCCCCTTACATGGAGACAGACGCTGACCAAAAGCCGCCCAATATGAGAACAGTCACTTTTGGATATTGATTTGTTTTTTAATTCATGGTGGACTCCACTAGGCTCTTCCGCTCTCTCTGCCGTTGAGAATCAAATTCCTCTTCCGCCTTTGAGACCGTTGACCAGTTTTCACCTAGTAACCCTAGGCAGGGGCCCTTATTGTATTTAGGATATCGAAACAGTTTGTACGTAATTATTTTTGAAGAAATCTGTGAGCGGAGTGAGAGTATTCTTTGGTGAGTCCAGAGATAAAAATGATGGCGAGTGGAGGCATGAATTGGTGTTCCTCGCTCGAACAGTAATTGTATTATTAATCGAGATAATAAGAAAGAATATTGAGTTTTTAATGATTTGTTTAAAGTGTAATTTGTGAAGCAATTGATGAGTGAAATATATAGAAAAGTGAAATGAAGTTATCCTTAGTTTATTGTATGTTGTTTGAATCATACAGTCCAATTAAGTAGCAGAAACTGCAAGATAAGATTCGATGGATTGTGTGGTGAGTAATATCCACCCGAAACAAATCTGGGAATCATAATAAAGGTCAGTTTCTTACATGTGGCGACTACGTGACGAGAACGCAGAACTAAGTAACTAGTTCGGTAATTAAAGACCCAGCAATCTTCGGGATACGAAATAACAAGGTAGGATCAAGAACAATTCAATTTAAAATACAAAAACAAGAGACCTAGTGAAAAAAAAAGGTTATATAAACAGATTTAATCATAGAAAGTTAAATACAAAAGTTATTATAGTGGAAAAGTAATTGGTGATAAGACAACTAAAAGTTTACTGTAAGTTCAAATTAAACTGGTGCATTTAAAGTTCAAGTAATAATATCATTTGGTTACGTAAATTGTTACCACAACTCATATAAAGTAAAGAAAGTTTAAAAAATAAGGAAGCTAATTGTAAATGTACGTATTGCATTCTTGGCCAAGATAGATAATTTTTAAAAAAATTTTCTCATGTGAAATAATCTGTACACATAATATGTGTGTTGATCGCGTTTTTTTTTTTTTTTTTTTTTTTTTTTTTTTTTTTTTTTTTTTTTTTTTTTTTTTTTTTTTTTTTTTTTTTTTTTTGCTACGGCGTTGAGATTTAACTGCGTTGTATGATTCATCTCGTTTAGTGAAATTTGCATAATAAATCTGTTTTCTATTTCATGTTCTTACTGTTGAAATTTGTCGGGGGAGTTAATTAGCGAGTGAAGAATTTTGTTGTAAATTAAAACAATAATGGATGAGCAAGTTTTGGCATTAACAGCGGAGCAAGTAGTTGGAGAAACGAAAAGTGAAATGAGTAAAAGTACAAGGGTTTCTGGGGAAATAAATAGCAGTACGGATTCGGGATGCGAATTTCAAGAACCTATGGGTGAGATTAGTATTAAGGTTTTTCATGAGTCCCCAACAGTTAGCGGAACCCAAAAGAAATTTTGCAGAGAAGACAGTAATTCCATCGAAACGATGCTGGCGATGATTTTAAAAAGCCAGCAAGAATCGAAACAAGACATGCAAAAATTGATTTTTAAAAGCCAACAAGAAACGAAACAAGACATGCAAGAATTGATTTTAAAAAGCCAACAAGAAACGAAACAAGACATGCAAGAATTGATTTTTAAAAGCCAACAAGAAACGAAACAAGACATGCAAGAATTGATTTTAAAAAGCTAACAAGAAGTGGAACAAAAATTAATGAATTTGGAACAGAGTCAGCAGCAAGCATTACAAGAATGGAGGAAGGAAAAGGATAATATTTATTTACAAATAAACACAGAAGTAGATAAAATATATTAGCGGGTTACCAAAAGTGAAGATCAAGTGGTGGAGGAGGTACAACGATTGGAAAAGAAAGAGAAGCAAGACCGTGAAGAGTCGTTAACAATAGTATTGCACCACCAGAGTAGAATAAGTAATGAATTTACTAATGAAATTCAAGGAATCAAACAAGAAATTTTGCAAGTTCAAGGAAACGTAAAAGGAATGGAATGCAGAGTAATAAATTTACAAGGAGAAGTAGTAGGCTGTAAGACGACAGTTGAGCAACAATGGATAGAGTTAAATCAGCGAGTCGATATGATTCAAAGCAGAGCGGGACAGCGGCACAGTCGGTGCAAGTAAAACTACCCGAGGTGAATTTCGTGCCAGGAGGAGAAGTACATCCTTACTTGTTTGTGGAGATATATCGGGACGCGCTACCAAAACTTTGGCCGGATGAAGAGAAGGTTAAATACGTAAAAATGATGATGAAAAACGAAGCGTTGGAATAGGCATGCGGAATAATCGGATGCAATATTAGTTATGAAGACTTCCTGCAGAAATTTTTAAAGAAGTACTGGTCCGATGAAAGGCAGCGACGGGTAAAGCAAGAATTTAGGAATAGCAGTCCCTATAAAAGACAGTATGGCAATCTTAGGGAATATTGTGAAAGTTTGTTGAAAAGTCTGAAGTATTTGTCAGTGCCGATGGAAGAAGATGTGGTCATAGAAATATTGGAACGAAAAATGCCCCGCCAAGTACAAGAAAGGATACTACTTATGCAATGGGACGGCTTACAAGAGTTTTTGGAAGGAGTGGATAAGATCGCTAAGTGGGATGCCAGGAACGATAAAGACCAGAACTTTTCTGGGCGTACTGAGAGGGGAAATTGGTATATAGAAAAGGCATATTTAGAACAGGCTAACAGTAACCACTTAAATAACAGAGGATACAGGAACACGGGTGGAAGACGGAGTGAATGGGAAGTAAAACCGGCAGCGGAGTGGAAAATGAGAAGTACACATCCTCAACAAGGGAATGATCGAGGTGATGGAGAGTTCAGAAAGTTCAACAGTAGGAATGGTGGACACTATCGAGAAGAAGGGGGGAAAGGGGAAAGAGGAGAATATAATAAGGAAAATTAAGAACGGCTTGTGAAGAGGTCCGTTCTCAGGCCGGTGTATTAAGAAGAGGACCAAGAACCATAATAAAACCTAAATGCATATTTATGAAATTAAATGGGGAGGAAATAATCGAGCAGAAAAAAGCAGCTCTAGAAGAAGTGGCGGCGCATTTCCACAAGGTAGAGGCGGAGGAGAAACGTCAAAGAGCATTGTTTGAAAGTAAGAATGATGAAATTGAAGAAACTGCGGAAGATGAAATGATGGTGACGAACGAGCAATCAAAAGAAGAGGTAAGAAGTTGGATAAAACAAGTGAGAAGAGCCGGTAAGGAAAATTTAGGAATTGAAACAGAAGAAGAGGCGAAGAGAGGAAAACAATGAAAACAGGCAGGAAAGTAGTGAAGGACAAAAAGTAACGAAAGCCAACAGTAGACCATTGAAGTAGTGTGGATGTTTGCAGCGGATAGAAGAGAAAAATGAAATTAGCTATGTTGGGAAGGATATAGTGGAAGAAGACGAGGAAATTGGTCTGGCAAAAATTGATCAATGGGTCAGCAGGGAACAGAAGATTAATGGAGGAACGAGAGTGAATAATGAGTTGGTTGCCACTCTCAGCAGAAATGGGGAAGAAAGTTGCGAAGTGGAAGGTGAAGAAGAGGACGAAGATATAAATACGACAGAAGACGATGAAGACTCTGAAGAAGGGGAAGAAGCCGAGGAAGAGTGTAGCATCGGAGGAGAAGAAAACTATTGCGGACTTAGAAAAAAGAGAACAGTGAGTGAAGACGAGAATGAGATTGGGAAAGAGGTGGAGTGTTTCCTGATAAGGAAGAAAGAACCTGGAAGAGGCAAGGAAGAGGAAGCGATGAAAGGAAGAATGAAGATGAAAAAAGAGGAATGCCGTACCGAGAAATGTAAGAGGATTTGTTAGAAGAAGAGGAAAACGAGGAAGAGATTAAGGAAGTACTACAACAATTTTTCGGAAGTGGAAGTGTTTGGGTTAGTGGAACGAGCACTGGTGGACACAGGAAGCCAGGTGACTGCAATTTCCGAATCATTTTTCAACCAATTGAAGAAGAGAGGTCAAATTCTGGAAATGCCTGCGAGTAAGACTCAGATTATAGGTGTCACTGGAAAGCTGAGCAAATTGATTTGTCAACATTTATACATGACCATGACGATTGGGAAATTGACAGTGGATCACGACATGCTAGTGATAACAGGACTTAGGGTCAACTGGATACTAGGAATGGATTGGTTAGGAAAATATAAGGCGATAATCAACTGCAATGAAGACACAGTGGAATTTGAGAATCGAAATGTGAAGTATGTTGTACCATTCGAGAGCAAGATGGTTAAAAAGGAGGATAGAGTGCAAGGACTGAAACTAATAGCTATAATTCAAGGTATTGATTGGGATGAAGGGGAAGAAGATAATGACTGTGGCCAACGAAGACAAGGAGTAAATCAACAAAAAATTGCGAAAATAGTGGAGGCCATAAAACCCATAACTGATGATCAAAGGAGGCAGTTGGCGGAGATTCTATTGAAGAACGCCATGGTGTTTTCCGATTGTCCAGGACGTGTGGAAGGGTTTGAATGCAAATTGAAGATAAAGGATCATGAACCATTTTTTATAAAACCTTATTCGGTACCATCAGCAAGCAGGCAAGCTATGGAAGAGTAATTGTCAAGAATGCTTGAATTAGGTATTATTGAGAGAAGTGATAGTAAATATAATAGCCCTTTAGTGGTAGTAGAAAAAAAGGATGGCAGTGTTAGACTGGTACTGGATGCAAGAAGGTTGAATAAAATAGTGGATCGGGAGACTGATAGACCTGAGAATTTGGATGAAATTCTACAGAGGTTTCATGAAGTTAAGAACTTAATTAGTTTGGATTTAACTGCAGGATACTGGCAAATACCTTTGGCCAATGAATCAAGGCAATATACGGCATTCTTGTATGGAGGAAGATATTACCAATACTGTGTGTTACCATTTGGTCTCAACGTATCAGTATCTGTTTTCATACGAGCGTTGGATAAGGTATTAGGTGATGACTTGCTACGGAAATTGACTGTGTATGTAGACGATATACTGATAAGTGACAAAACATGGGAAGAGCACTGTGAAATATTGCAAGAAGTGTTGATATCATTGAAGGTTGGAGGTATGAAATTAAAGCTATCAAAGTCTGAATTTGTAAAAGAAAAAAAGAAACTTTTTAGGATATATTATCAGTGAGAAAGGTATAGCACCGGATCCTAGTAAATTAGAAGCAATGAAGAAATTTTCTCCTCCAACAAGTCGGAAACAATTGAAGTCATTTTTAGGTCTCTGTGGATTTTATCGGAAAATTGTTTCGGCTCAACTGCTCAACGACCCAGCTTTAAATGCAATGTTGAAGAAGAATTTTTCATGGTTTTGGTCTCAGGAGTGTCAAAATAGTTTCGAGAGAATTAAGGAAGAGCTGGGAAAAGGAAGAATATTGTATCGTCCACATCTGGAATTACCTTTTTGTCTAAGCTCGGATGCAAGTGACTACGGCATTGGTGTACAACTTTTTCAAGTAGTAAATAAGAATGGTGTCAAGGAAAGCGAAACAATAGCTTTTGCCAGTCGTGTCCTGAATGTACATGAAAGAAATTACGGGATATGCCAAAAGGAGGCATTAAGTATAGTATGGGGATTCAAAAAGTTCCGGTATTATCTATGGGGACACAAGACCATAGTATACACGGACCAAAAGGCACTAAGTTTCTTACAGGAGTGCAAGATGCTTCACTCACGACTTACGAGGTGGGCACTGTATTTGCAGTATGATTATGAAATAAAGTATATTAGGGGAGAGGAAAATATCGTTGCCGATGCATTATCCCGACTACCTTTGGGGAGTATAGGTGAAGAGAGGTCCACTAATATATTTAAAGCATACTGTATGAAAGGTGTGGAGCATGAAAAAGAGGTTAAGGAAATATGTCAGAAGTTACGGAGATTGCAAAATGAAGAAGAGTGCCTGACACTGGTGAATAGAGAGCTAGGAAGCAAATCAAACGATAAATTGCGGAAATTTTACATGGTGTTTGAGGGCATATTGTTAAGAAGAAAGGAACAAAACTCCGACGATTGGAAGATTTGTTGGCCAGACAAACACACCGAGAAAATCATAGATTACACCCATCTAAGTCATAGCCATTATGGGCCAAAGAAGTGTTTGGAGAAGTTAAAAGAAACTGTGATTTTTAACAATATGGCGAGGCAAGTAACAAACAGAATTAGTAAATGTGATAGGTGTCAGCGAGTGAAGGATTCCACGATAATCCTGAGAGGGTTGATGAAGTCGATTATACCATCTGGAGTGCTAGATTTAGTAGCCGTTGATTTGTACGGACCACTACCCAAAACCAAAGGTGGGTTGGCTTACGTGTTTGTGATTTTGGATGTGTTCTCCAAATATGTAAGACTGTATGGAATCCGAAGAGCTACAGGAAAGACATTGAGTAATCGTCTGGAGAAAGATTATTTTGTGAAGTGCGGGAAACCACAACGCTTATTGAGCGATAATGGAAGTCACTTTATATCGAAGAAATGCAGGAGCGAAGCATATAAGGATCTCAGCTTATCACCCGGCGAGCAATCCTGTGGAGAGGGTGATGCGTGAACTGGGAAGATTGTGCCGTACCTATTGTCAAAATCAGCATTCAAGATGGGCTGAGTACTTAAGTAAATTCGAAGACGTGATGAACAGTGTTGTGCATTCTGGGACCGGATTCACGCCATATGAAGTGATGTGGAACGAAAGGCCAGAAAATATTATGACGAAATGGGTGAAATTTCCGCCTAGGAGAGGGATAGACATATAGGAGCGCATGAAATTGGTACAGAATAATCTAAAGAAGAGCGCAGAGGAAAGAAAAAAGATATACGACCGACATGCAAGAAAGACAGAATTCGAAGTAGGGGAGTTGGTGTCGGTGAGGACTCATGAAAGATCGAACAGTATTAATGCTGAAATAAAGAAGTTTTTTGATGTATATGAAGGGCCTTATATTGTGGTAGGGAGACCGCATCAACATGCATATTATCTCAAATATCCCTGGTCAGGAAGACTGTTGGGATTAAGAAATATAAAGGATTTAAAACTGTACAGAGAATGAGTGTAGGGATGACAATTGTAGAGATTGAATGGAAACATTATAGGAAAATTGTAAAATTATGATGTAATAAGTAATCACCAAAAATCTGATTAAGACAAATTTTTGTGACAAATTGGCGGCGCGGATATGTGAGGAAACATAGTCCCCTTACATCTAAAATTTATTTTTTCAGTATTCCATTTTTTTAATTGTTGTTTGTGTTTTAATTTAACATTGTGCTGTTGTTTTAAGTTTGATGAGAAGTATTGCAAATGATTGTATTTAGGATATCGAAACAGTTTGTACGTAATTATTTTTGAAGAAATCTGTGAGTGGAGTGAGAGTATTCTTTGGTGAGTCCAGAGATAAAAATGATGGCGAGCGGAGGCATGAATTGGTGTTCCTCGCTCGAACAGTAATTGTATTATTAATCGAGATAATAAGAAAGAATATTGAGTTTTTAATTATTTGTTTAAAGTGTAATTTGTGAAGCAATTGATGAGTGAAATATATAGAAAAGTAAATGAAGTTATCCTTAGTTTATTGTATGTTGTTTGAATCATACAGTCCAATTAAGTAGCAGAAACTGCAAGATAATATTCGACGGATTGTGTGGTGAGTAATATCCACCCGAAGCAAATCTAGGAATCATAATAGAGGTCAGTTTCTTACAAGCATTATGCAATTAAGCTACGACATAGGAAGAATAAACAGCAATCTGTAGCTACTTAGCACTCCTTTAGCTGAAACAATCTGCGAATACGTCACACAATGGATTTTGCTTATTCTGGGAGCTCACGAATTTGTTAACTGTTTTGCATAGTTAGAGTGCTAGTTCTGGTATACAAAACCTGCCGTTTTAACGTATTCAAGTCAACAAATGAAGCGGCCATATCTTACAAATACAGGAGGAGACCAAGCCTACGAGAAAGTGATTTCGAAGGCTTTGATTTCTTCCCATATAGTGAAATACTTCTGGCCAAATATTAAGGATGCATCATTCAGGTAACATGATCCCACAAGCGGGCTAACCAGTCAAATTCGTTTATCTGTGAGTGAACTATGTAGTGTTCAGTACAGTTTAGAATTTGACGGTTTTATTTAACTTCAATGCGGGCTTTAGTGTCGTTATAATTTCTTTTACTATTGCTAACAAGGCATCAAATTAACTCCAACAGATTGAATATTTACATCATGTATGGGGGACATTATGGGTAAGGGGACTGAGATTGCCAGACAGGTGGTAATACCACTATTCTGAACGTAAGGTGTTCCAAGGTAGGTAAAGTTGTTGTTGCAACTTAAGCTCGGTGCTAAATATTTGTGTGCACGGTAGTGCACCCGTCAAGTCGAGTCAACGGTGGCACTGCCTACCCTTTTCACGAAGCGATTCGGGCCATTTTTGAACCTCAATTTCTTATGCCGTATTCACGCAACTTGTCTCAAATTTCTGTTATTCATAGATATCAGCAATCTTAGCAAAAGCACTAAATTTAATTTTGTTTCTGTTCTTAGTTCGGATGCATACTTCAGCGATTTTGTCACTCACTCACTCACTCACTGACTGATGATCATCAAAACTATAAGGCACTTCCCGTAGTTGTAGATAGCTGAAATTTAGAACACAGGTAGCATTTTACTCACATGTTATAAGAAAAGTCTGAAACTCTTAAATTTACATATATCCACCAATTACCTACCCCTAACGTGAAATCGCTTTCTACCCTAATAACTTAATATAACTGAGATTTTCATTGTAGAGTGACTTTACTAAGAGTAACTAATGTGTTAAATTTTATGTCCTTCCTTTCCATACTTTGGAAGTTAGTGAAGTTCAAAATTTTATTTCGACCACGACACCCCGACGTCAAAATTCTACTGTACTTCCAGTAATCCTAGAAACAAGTAATTTGGTATACGTATATGGTTTTATCCCTAATTCATAATAAAAATCTAATATTTGAGTTTTTCTCAATATTTATTTAATTGTAATCCCAAACATGAAAAATTCTGGCACATATTAGCGGCTCCGCATGAAGCTATTTGCCTGAGAATTTTTTAATGTATAGTGATCAGCAAAGTTAACTAATAAAGTTTAATTTGTTCCTATGTTTAGTTTGGAAGTTACTAGTAATTTAGTTAATGGTGGTAGTGAAACTGACGGCAATTGCTCGGCTACAGCGCCCACCTATTGTTTTCAGAGTGTGGGGCATTGTTGGTAATGTATATTGATGTCTTAAATTCTGAAATGTTCTTATTCACCGATTTTCAAATGAAATCATTACATTTGAGCGGCGATTCAGAATAAGCGATAAACTTACAAAAAGAAATGAGATCCCACAAAAACAATTCTTGTAAAAATAGGCAAAGTCTCGTGTACATGTAGTGACAAAAAGTTATGAGATCTTCTTCTGAGCCAAGTCTACACTTTACAGTGTGTATTCACTCCACTTTGTGAAACAGAATAGTTTCTCTCGGTATCATAGATCGTTTATTTAGTATAAAAAAATCTGATGACTTGGCCATTACGCACGTCATAATTTTTACTGAAATTGATGGCATAATACCAAAGACCGAGTCAAATCTTGGCTTTTACGTATTCATAAGTTTGATAAAGCAACACATTTAAGGTATTCATATAGGTTAACTAAAACATTTAGGAGTGTAAAATCTATGTACCCCATATGTCTGTTGTAAAGTCGTTTCTTCAAATGCTTCATGGTTTTTAAGATATTAGCTTGCAAAAAATCCCAGCAGCATTTAAATACTAAAATTATTGGTCTGTTTTCTCAAGCAGCAATGTGATACAGGCGGTTAGGTATCTGCTTCTTAATTTGCGGAAGCTGCTTGGAATCTGTGACCTGCCAGATATTTTAATTTTTGAGTTTTATTTTCTGAAATCATTGAGCATGATTTTTTATTTTATTTCAACGTTATTATATACTTTAACTGTGTGAAATAATATTTTATACAAATCACATTACTTATAACAGATATACAACAAACACAATTTCGGCTATCAACAGTGGATTCGTAATATATATAGCCACTTAAGATGAAGAAATTTGATCAGGAGGTGAAACCATTCGTAAATTTGCGTCTGAAATAGCATTTGCAACATTTATAAGGGTTTGTCACTTCCCCTTTCATTTCCTCGCTAAGCTCTATTTTATCAGTTTACTAACAATAAACGAAAAAAGTGACACTGTATTGTTTGTGATATCATTTAGTTTAAATATTATTCCATGCAATAAAAGTATGTAAATGAAGTTGAGATAAAATAATAATAAGAAGTCATGCTTAATGAGTTCTGAAAATAATATTAAAAAATCTGTCGGTACAGGGATTCGAAACCGGCTCAGCAAAATAAAAACCAAATAACTTACAAGCTAGACTATGCTGGTATCTGTGAATACGTTCCAATAATTTTAGTATTTAAAAGCTACTGGGATTTTTGAATGCAAATATCTCAAAAACTAAGACCTATTTGCAGAAACGACTCTAATACAGACTTGTGGGGTGAATACCATCAAACATGTACGTGGAAGATCGAAATCCGTTCTTAACATGTCTGATGGTCTCCTCGTTAGCTGTTGATTAACTATCTAAAAGCACAGCTTTGTGGTGGCTCGCGAAGTTTTATTATAAGAAATATTATGTATAACTAAAGAAATTAATGAATAATCATAAGAATTTTAATATTTAAACGTTACGAATTATCATCAAAAACCGTGGTTTTAGTTTGTTGACGAAAAATAATTAGGCACATTTGTAATAAGACACAATCTTTAAATATTTAAAAAAATCAAATTATTTAATTTTATTTTAATCAGATAAAAAAATTTCATTTGAGTTTCTTCCTATTTTACACTTTTTAACATACTTGAATTTTTAATATCACTAATTCTGTCATAAGAAAATCCTCTATTTAATGCTAAAGTTTTTACCCTCGATAACGCAGCATATGTTAAACCTACAGAAGTTTCTTTGTTTCCAATATCTACAGCAACTTTATCCAGTGTTAAACCTTGAGCTTTGTGAATTGTTATTGCGAAAGCTAATTGTAATGGAATTTGTTTTCTTGAACAAGTGATATTCCCTCTTTTACAAAATTTGGTTGTGGGTGGAATTCTAATACAACCACTATTTTAATAAGTTGATTGAAATTAATTTAAAAAACGAACCATTATCACTCGTGAAATTTGATCAGGCGGACTTATATTTTATTCATAAATAATATAAATTCACTAATCCTTTTTCCACACATAAATTAGAGCATAACATAACTTTGGATCCAATAGACAAAGTTATATATGGTTCCAGTCAACCTAATAATTCAGCACTTGCTGATTTTGCTGCAAAACAATTATGAACAGTTGGAATATAAGCAACAGGTTGACGCAATTCTTTCAATTTTAGATTATTAAATTCTTTGCAAATAGTCTGATAGCATCGTTCAAAAACTTACGTTCTTGTAATGGAAAAGTTTGTAGACATCTTGTCATTAATTTCGATTGTACTTTCGCCATTCCCAATACGAACAAGTATATCTCGAAATATTTGTTTAGATTCATTTTGTCAGAAACTGATAAAAACAATATTTTTGAATACTTGATCTGAATAACAATTTCTCTTCTAAGAGGAATTCATTTCCTTCTATTTTTTCACTGTAAAGTATTCTGTCATAAACAGGCGGTAACTGTTTAAAATCCACAAAAAAATACATAACCAATCCACAGAATAGTTCATCTTGTCTTGAAGGAATTGCTCTTTGTAATCGTAAATCAATTTTTCTCAAAAGACTGCATCCAATCATACTATTTTCATCTATGAACAGAAATTTACACTCATGAATTTCCTCTTGAAATTGAGCAAGTGAATGTAAACGAGCTCTCTAAATACTTTATTTACTCCCATTAAAAGTTTGTAAATTATTGTCGAACCATTTATATTGACAGCAGCAGCACCAGTTGGCGCAAGCAATAAATAAGAAGATGGTCCTAACGTTTGATTCAATCGAATAGTAAAATAATTAAGTCGTGTAATTTTTCCAGATCCCGCTTTACCTTGAACAGCAATTCTTTTAATTGGAAGTTATTCTTCATAACCTTGTAGATAATTAAGATATTTTTCAAATATATTTATCAGTTCTCATTGTTTATTAAAAAACCAAATTCGTTGGTAAGTTATATTGAGTATAAACATTTTTCTGATTTTCTGATAATTTTTCATTTTAAATAAAATGTTCTAACGTATTCAGTACTTGTCCATTTGAAATAGTATACCAATTATATTTGATATCGATTTCTCTTCTACCTAGATCCACTTCTGACTGATTATTATTTGCCCCAGCGACTACATTCATTCAGTCGTATGGTTTATTTACTTCTACTTGGTCTATTTTTTCAAAATATCTTCATTGGTAAAATGCTGTTAATACACAACTTTCCAGGTGCTATTTTGTGGATTTAGATCATCATTTAACTGTGGCCAAGGAACATGATACAAAACTTGTTGCTCGTAAAATGTTTCATTGTTTTCAACACCAGGATTATATTTAAATTATGGGACAACTCTAAGAATAAAAGGTACCTTTTTAGTAATATAATTTGCACCTCTTTTATATATTTTTGTAAAAAAAAAATCATGTAAAGACATATTTTCAATTTCCATTGGTCGTTGCTGATATTTACAAAGAACTGGAAATAGAAATGCTTCCATCTCCTTTGTTCATATCGTTCCGGCCTTTCCTTTGTTAAATTTGAATGATATCTTAACAACGTCTTCACGAAAAGATATTTCAGATTATCTTGCAACAGTTCGGGTGTGTTATAAATCCTTTTTATTAGTATTTTTACCTGACGATAGAAATTCACATCACATGGCTAACATTAGTTCATACATTTTGATGGTATCATTTTTACTGTACAAGTAACATTTCCATTTTCATTTGAGAAGGTTTGGTCATAAACCGCCGTATCAATGTGACCATTCCACGAATCAACCAACAACAAAAATTATTTATTTATAACGTATGGTTTAATAACCAATTCCAAAAAATTTGTATACAATTCTCTCGTCAGCTTTTCCGATTTTGAACAGGTCACAGTAATGCCAAATTTCTTCATGTATCCTTGGGCCAAACTGGTTGCCTGGTTCCTGAGCACAAAGGAATATGTGTGGTAGCAATTCTCCAGATAGTGTCAAACCATACTGTGCCGTGTATGAATGAGCACAAACGCAGTCTTCGTGCATTTGAATACCAGAGTGAGATTATAAGCACATTCATAGCCACATCCAATTTGATCAGTATTAATAACAAATTTTGAACTGAAATTATTAATTTACAATGTTAACGAAATCTGCTTTTCTACATAAATAATAAATACTGTATGTGGCTGTGGAAGGATATCCCTTATAAAATGTTCCTGGTGTGCACGCAATTTTTGTTCCAAATGTTTTTTTTTATGATTTACATCATCCAAACGAAAATAAATAATTTGTAGAATTTGTTTCAAAACAAATTTGTAATGCTACTAGATCGAATAGCAATTAAAAAAATACAAATAGAAAAAAAATGTTTCCCAGGATCGAACTTAGAACCCCCGCTCAGTAACACACCGCCTTAAAACGCACGGCTAACCCAATGTTAATAACAAACAGTCTTCCGTACAGATATAAGTCCTTTAGACACAATTTTTACACTTCTTAATCCCTTATTTCTCTTAAACGGAGGCCCACCGGGCAGAACTGCTTTAGGGCAAGAAATCAGAGTTGAAGTACTGTTTACCAGACTTGTTCGTTCTACGATAGCGATTTCCACACTGAAGACCTTTCCTCGTCAGCATGAATAAATAAAAATGATTGCAATTTTGTTTTTTGCAAAAATAATGATTGATGACACATCTAGAATTGACTTTGAATTAGTATGCTCAGTTTCACATTTACAGGTAAAGCAGTTTTCTCAAAAAGTGTACCACAAAAGTGTACGAATCGTCTCCTAATGTAAGGGCTCGAATCGCTCGCCCTAAACACTGGTGGTCCACTAGAGACGACAGTATGGGAGCGTCCATAAACTACGTCTCACGGTCTTGGGGTTGGGAAGGGGGGGGGGGTTGGCTGGAAAGCCACTCTGGGCTACGTGGGGAGGGTGTTTCCGAGCCAGGCCACGTAGCTTTTTATTCATATTATTTGTCACAGTTAAAATGAGGTACAAATCACACAACAGCATGTGAATATTTATTTCCGTCACTTAATTGTCTCCGTATTTAATTTACTATAGTCTGAAAAGAGAAAACAATACAAAATATGTTCTGGAATCAATAAGGAAAAAAGCTACGTGCTACCTGGGGCGGGGGGGGGGGGACTGACGGGTAGAGGCTAAAGCCACGTCCAGCTACGTGAGGGGGGTTTCACAGGAGGTCAAATTGGAGCTACGTGGTTTATGTACGCTCCCTATCCACGTGATCCGTGACATGGAGGATGTAAAACCTAGTTCTGAAGCATGGTGCACTTGGCGGCGCGAAAGGGCTACCAGGTCAGACTGACGCAAAACGTTGAGTAGGGCAGCCCAGGGCGAAACGTGAAGGTGAACAGTCAGTAGATAAGTCAATGAGACCACGTGGATCCATTTAGTCGTGCTCAGAAGAAAGATTTAAGCTTAGAGAAAGTTTTAATTATAGCTATAGTTTGGAATGCAGAAGTTACTTGGAGAATGTTAAGAAACAGTTATTCTCTGGCGGACCATATGCATGACTTGTGAACTTTTTAATAAATTCGGAAGTAAATAAGAAGTGTGCATGCTTTTTCAGTTTAAACTGATTTGAAATACAGCTTGCAGTTTTAAACATCGAAGTCCCTATGGTATAATTTTATAAAGGGTAGGGAGTTGGAGCGAAAATTTCTGTAAATAATTACAGGCATATGTTTGAACAAAGAAAGTGTATCTTCATTTTATTTATTAACCTAACGTTGATTGAAACCATAAGTGAGCGAACCCAAAAAAGAGTGAGCGCGCAGAAACTTTAAAGATTCACAATAATAGTCTAGTGCAATATCATCTTAATGCAACACGCCATAGGCCGGTAGGTCCACTGACCTGTCTTACATGACATTCGTGCAAAATTTCTTGGTTTGGGTTTTACCTCAAACATAATTTCACTGACTTCAGAGTCTTTATTAGCGCCTCCTCCCAATTTCTTTTATTCGGATTGCATTATGCGAAATTATTCCAACTCCTTCTCTGAGGGCAGGCATCTTCCTTAACAATTCTTACTTCGCCCCACTATACACTAGTAGTGTTATGGCACAAGATTTACATTCCATACATGCTACAGTCACCACTTCATTCCCGCAGTCGACTGTGAATACATTACCCTTCAAGGCATAGGACGTCTGCCCTCCTGTGCCTGTCGGTACTATTCCTACTGCTTCCGTAGTTTTCACCATAGGCACTCCTTAGGGTACATTTGCACTGAGGCAACAACGAGCAACATGAAGTTATTTTGTTGCCACGCGTCTTCATACTTTATAGTAAGTCGAATGTTGTCCAAGGATCTGATGCCAGTTGTCACTTGCTACTTGCTGCCTTTACTTGTAGTATGAGGCAAAAACATTTCAAGTATTTGCCAGGGGTGTGCATTATGTCATCAGAAGCAGTGACAGTTACTGCTTATCTGATCCTCGCAAGTAGCAATAAAAGAAGGAAACGGAAGCAGCGTAGGTGGTGGAGCAGAAATTGATTTGTTAAAAGTAGTTACAATCGCGTACGAAAAACTTATTTCAAATAGGCCCGTTTACACGCACGGTTTTACCTACGGTTTTGGAGCGTACGCTCCAGGCGCGCATCAATCCTTTACGTGTAAATGCTCGGTGGCCAGAGAGGCCTGGCGCGCGCTCCGAATGAGCACATCTGGCGCGCAGGTCTAACGGGGCCTAGTGTTTACACGTGCATCGTCGGTCTGTTGTCTTGATGCGTCAGTACTTGCTCGTTGTTGGTTCGAATTTCTGGGTGACTTTATTTAACTGTACCCTGCTTTAACAGATAAAAATTTAAATCTTGAAAAATGTGGTCAAGAGATAATTTGGAAGGATTTATAGAACTTTATAAGAATTTTCTATGTTTGTGGAAGGTTAAATCAAAAGACTACAAAAATAAAAATTTAAAAAATCGTAAATATGATTAGTTAGTATAATTCAGCAGGGCAAATGTATGTGAAAGTGAAAACAAATATTTCATCACTGGAAGGATTCAAGAAACTCGGCGGCAATACGAAAAGAACTGAGAAAAATATATGCAAGCAATTTCAAATCTTGGAGGGATAATGAAGTTGCCAAAAAACGAAGAGTAGGAGGCAAACATTACTCTGCAGTTATGCTCTTCCTAATCACTGTGTCTTGTTTTGATATTTGTGGAGATACTAACTTTAACTTCACCTTTTTAGGTAAGGGTGTCAGGGATTGGAATAAGCTATAAAGGGAAATGATGAACAATTTACTAAAAACGTTGAAAGAATTTAAAGTTAAAATTTGTAGAGGGCAAATGTAGGTGGGTGCAGGAAAGGGGGAAGATGGGTGTATAGGGAAATTGCCACAGCAGCGTGCGCTCCATTGCAATTTAATTAAATATTATTACAGTAGAACTCCAGTTATCCGAACTCCGACTATCCGAATCGCTGATTATCCGAATTGCTTTTTTAATTAAGACGGAGATGTTCAGCAAGCAAAGACTTTCATTTACAGTGCGGTTCGTACATACTGTACTAATGTGCAGCACTTGTAAGTACGCCTAACATGTAAAAGTTTAGCCTTTTCATTTAATTAATTAAAAGCTCTTTTTCTTTAAAAATAGTTTTTGTCTCATTTTCAAAATACATACAGTAATTAATTAAAGTAGACTCTTTTTCGGAAAAAATCCAATTATCCGAATTTTTGATTATCCGAATGGGGTCCGGTCCCAATTGATTCGGATAATTGGAATTCTACTGTATTATTAAAATGTTGTTAAATATGGAATTGTCGTTTCGTAGACAATTTTATAAATCATCTGGGTCATTTATTTTCCCGTTGCTCTCACTAAAGAAGAATGTGTTCATATAGATCTCTAGTTTCATGCCATCTTTCCGCCCATATACACTTTGTTTATTTAATTCTTTCCGTACCAAAAAAAAAAAAAAATGTAAATCAGCTCATATTGCTCAGTTTATGTCATTCCTTTTGGAGGATATTTTAAGTATACTTATAAACACAAGCACAACTAACAAAAACAACAATGACCTGAAAACCGAATGTTGCATGCTGGACCGTCTACAAAACTTTCCAACCCGGCGGAAAGTCCACGCGCTACGGGATAACTGTCATTTTTGGCGCGTACGCTCCAACCCGCAGCTGGCGCGCGCGACTGGAGTGTTGACCATTTTTCGTCGCACGCTCCAGGAGCGACGCTCCAACCTCACGCTCCGGCGCGGCAGTCCGGAGCGCCGTTCCAAACCGCCAGTTTGGCGCGTACGTGTAAACGGGCCTAATGACGGTAGGTTATATCACTCTCGCTACCCTAGAGCGGGGCTGACTTGTATACAGCTATCCGAGCTGTAAGCACTTGCACAAATGGTAATTGCAGTGATTACGGACAGCCTTATTTTGCAAAGCTTGGCAGGCACTCGACATGTTTCCTTATCATTTTGTGACTGATCTCAACTGCGTGATATATAATTGCTACATCATTCTTTGTTTGAACTTTTTGTTCATGTTATCCATAAACTAAGCTACACTATCTGATCAAAAGTATCCATACGCCTATGAAATCGACGTTCCAAATCATCCCAAAGGTATTACAATTGGTTTAAATCGGGACTTTGGGCAGGTCAGTCCATTTCAGAAAGATTACTGACCACAAACCATTACCTCACAGATGCATCTCTTTGACCAGAATTCATTGTCACGCTGATACAATCAACCAACGTCGCCGAAAAAGTCCTCTAGCATAAATAATCGTTTAAGATGTATTCATATACTTCCCTAATTAATTTTCTTAAGCGCAATAAAGAGACCACCCCCATACCGTAACACTACCTCATCCGTACTTCATTGTTGGCACCGAGCGTGGTGGGTGAATAGTTAGCGTTCTGGCCTCGCATTCGGGAGGACGGCGGTTCGAATCCCCGTCCGGGCATCCAGATTTGGGTTTTCCATGGTTTCCCCAAATCATTCCAAGCGAATTCCGGGATGCTTCCTTCAAAAGGCCATGGCCGAATTACTTCCAGTTCATTTTCCCCAGTCTTTTCCCGCCTCTAATGATCTCGACGTCGACGAGGCGTAAAGCCATAAGCAGTTTATTAACTGTTGTACCGGAATATTCATATAGCCTTTGCAGGTTTTTCTGAAAAGTGCTATCTTTCGACTTTACATAACCAAACCGATTATTATATCTTGTAATGATATATAAATATAAACCATGCAGTAGAAAGTTATTCTTGTTTGTAGTGCGAGGACCACCTATTTTTTCGTGAAGTCCAAATTTTTTCGTTTGCAATCTATTTCACGACTAACAAATGAACTAAAATCCCTAGATTCTTCAAACAACACCTTTCTTCATTCCTTTCGTTCCAGAAATTATCCACTCTCCATTTATACATACAATTTTTGTTAAACAATAGTAACGGTTCTAGGGATTTAGTAAGTGCAATAAGGAGATTATTAAAAAAAAAAAAAAAAAATAGCAAGTTATGTGGTTCGGAAGTAGCGCAATGTCAGATTCACACCTAGAAGAAATTGTTGCAACAGGAGCTTGTAACAGCCCTCATACCAGAATTTTGAATAGTATTGTATTGTATGAAGTATTTGTAGTGAGCTAAAGTTTGCTTGAATATGATCTGGTATGGTTGTTTTGTAATTTCTTGTAAATCAGAATATATAGATTTTGTTTTATGAAAGGAAATTATTTAAAGGCCATTTAATATGTTTAAGAACAGAATAATGCAAGAGAATTGCTTAAAAGTGTAATTCCAAATATTAATGCCAGTTACGACGTCTACAGTACAAGTTTGTTCAATTTAAAATGATTTCTGTAAATAATTTATAATTTAAGTATCTTTAATTCCCATTTCTGACTGTTTTGTAATTATGTTAAATGATTAAGTACTATTTCTGATTGTTTTTAATATGTTTAATTGTTTGAGTAATTGTTAATGTTCGAGAAATATCTGGCGGACGCTTTTGAAGAATTCAAGAAATTTCGATAGAGCCTATATAAAGAAATCGGCAGAAGGACAGAGTTTAGTTTTATAGTTAGTTTACAGAAGTTTTATACAGATTCTCTTTGCAACAGCCAAGAACTGCACCAGTAGTATCTCTGGAGTGTATCTTTGCATGTGAATAATATCGTTGACGTTGTTTTGAAAAAAATAAACAAAATCTTAAACTGAGTCTTATGGTGGACGATTTATTTAATTACTACTGTAATTAAAACGACCGAAGACCCTAACAAGCTGTTCCGTTTAAGAACCGCACTTTGGGGAGGCGTCCGTGAAATTGCATCGTAGTGAGTCAATCTAACAGAAGGTATAAGTAGAGGAACAGAATTAGAGCGTGAATGTTTTACGAAATATCATCACGGGAGTGTACTCGTGTAGACAGAAGGAAACAGAGAGCGTGGATTTTTCATAATTTATCATCAGGGGAGTCTACTCATGTGGGTGAGCCAAGAATCAGCGTAGGGATATGTGTTTAAGAAGTTTACGGGGAATAATTGTTGGTCCTCTGCCTTTTTTTTTTTTTTGAATCGAGGACATCGTAGTAGTCGCTCCAAGTTAGGTTAGTTCACCGAGGAAAATTAAAATGTCATATTTTAAGTGAGACCGGAAGAAGGACTTTAGGGAAGTCTTTTTTTTTTTTTTTTTTTTTTTTTTTTGCTTATGGCATTACCCCTCGTCGAAGTTATTAGGAACCATCCATAAATTACGTGGCTCAATTTTGGCCTCTCTTGACTCCTCCCCCCATGTCAGGCTTGACGTAGATTTAGCCTTAATTACCCCCCGTGTGGCATATAGCTTTTCCCGTATTAATTCCCGATTTTCTGTTGTTTTCTCACCAGACTTCGTTAATATTATTGCGTATATAATGAAAACCACCTATATTTGCTTTATATATATTGAACGAAATGGTGACACTAGCCAATTATTGGGAAAACCTCTTTCTCAGGGACACTTTTCTTGAATTTTACTAAAAACATTGTCCTAATCTCATTCAACAGTTTATTAACTGATAAAATAGAACAAACTCTATATGCCGGGGGAAAAAAACTAAGAAAAGTTACTTTTTTGGTTCAGTTTTGTCTCCTTTATTTATACATTACCAGAGAATGATTCTTTGTACTGCTTAAAAGATTTTCATAGCTCTTTGCGCCGTTTTGAATATTGAAAACTCTCTGGAAAAACAATTTCGGTAAGCTTCGTAAAGTATACTGTACAGCGCCAATTTACCCAACACTTTAAACTTGAAATAACATTTCAGGGTGAACTATAATTAAAGATGCACTGAAGTTCAGTTGATAGAACAAAATTATAGTTGTTTTATCAAAGAGCTGGGTGGTGACACGCAGCCGATCGGAATAAAAACAACTTTTTTCCAAAGCAATACGTCACTGGAATGGAAAATAACGTGTGACATCTTTAAACAAATTTGAATCTAGGTACAGCATGTTTAATGTTTTTTGGCTCGTAATGCGCCGTCGCGTGTCGTTTAGTTCAAATGCACCCGGCTCCGTGTGATTCAAACACTTATGACAAGTCACACGAATGCGTGGCACTGTCAGTATATAGGTTATCTAAAATGAGATAATTGAATGATAGAATACCCAAATGCTGCTGTGAAATCTGTACCCTATTTTAACTGTCACACACAAAATGAACGAAAAGCTATATAACTTGGCTCGGTCCCCTAACCTCCCCCCCCCCCCCTCCCATGTAGTCCAGCTTAGCATTGTAAATGGCCGGCTTGTACTCACATTTTTGGTGGAAGCAGTCTTAGGGTGGATGGAGGTTTACTGACCTTCAGGAACTTTCCTAAATCTTCTATTCCTCTGGCGCTATCTTCTTTCTTGAAGATGTCTTCAGATGTGTTGAGGCATCTTGGTATTCTGATGATCTAAGCAATGACTTGTGGGCTACAGAAATATGTTAATTGTCAGGAATCATTGACATCACTCCACTAGATACGGTTGGAGAACCGATTTAGGCAGGGAAAGGCAAGGCCAATTTGATTACCTTGCTGAGATTCTACCTAATAAATAATGTAGGCGACTATACTCTTTAGAGTTCCCTTTATTGACTACTGACGACTGTATGGATACAGTTGAGAGCGCGATCTGCAAGGATAACTCCCAATAGCCTCTACAAATAATAACTGTTGACTGAGCCGCATCTTGGCTGCGTGGACTGACCGTTAGAGAATGTTAATTTACTTATTGAATGGCGAATTGACATGATGGGTGCTTGGTGGCAAGCTAATGAGACACAGTATAGCTAAGAATTAACCCATATTGACTGGTTAGTAACGATTGACAAAGTGAAGGCGAGTATGGCCCACTGTGCTCGCCGTAAATTCGGTTTTGTGTCATTAAACGGAACGATGTCCTTTAGTCAGGTGTCAGCATTTTACCAATAAACAGCTCTTTCTGACGATCGCGGTTGCATACTGTTCTGACTTGAGGCTCCACTAACATTAAGAAATATTTTATCTAACTAAAAATCTACATTCTTCCAAATGATCTTTACAATATATCCCCCTTCCAGACCATTATATGCCCCTGTATAATGTCATAACGCTGCATATTTAGGGATATTGGTCCAACATTATTTTCGCCATTAGTCAAATAGAATAAAAATGAAAAATAAAATTTGCTTTCCAGGTTTTAACCTTAAAATCGAGTATAAAAGTAGAGTCCATTGACTTGTCAAATCAAATTATGAAATTAGATAAAATTGATCAGTTATTAAGTGGCTATTGCTCTGCTTCAGAAGTCATCGATCAAATTAAGAAAAAGTTATATACAACACAGTTATTTGTTACTCAACAAGTTATAAGATGCAAGTTAATAACTGTTTTCACAGTTGAGCTCTAGCTACGATACCGAACGGATCTCTCGAGGAAATAAGTACAGTATTTATGTGCCCGTGTAAGAGCGAAAGTCAGCTCTGTGGAAGTCGGCCGAGCCTCGCTTCGTGTGATGCGACTGACTGCAACCGCGAAGTAAAGTGTGTTTTCCACTATCGTAAATCTCTTAAGAGTACATATCCCATAAAAAGCAATGGTGACAAACTGAGGGCTGCCACCGCAGCCCACAACAGACCTATCACAACGCACCCTGAGTGTTGTGACGGACCATCAAACAACAACTCAGCCCAACTAGACGAACGTGACATGTCTACGAACAGCGACAGTGAAGCTACAGAAATGGCGATCGGTGAAAATGAAGTCGACGACAACAGTGAAATAACAAATGAAAACTGCGAAGACGATGACGACGCAAGAAAATTCGAGCTTGTTCATAACAAACAGAAACAACGAAGCCCAATGGACACCCAAAGTAGAAAATAAGTAAGGAAAGAGACTGAGATCCCAACGAAAAACAGTTTCGAACCTCATGCAAAACGGATTATTGAAACGGCGCCAACAACAGAACCACAGGAAACAGCTGAAGCACCAAGCAAAGTGCAAGAACGCATCCCACCTCTACCAAACAGCAAAATTTATCCAGATGAATAAAGTAATCAAAAGCTTGCTACAAGGATCACTAAAAGCGGTGTTCCGAGGTGATAATTTCAAATACTTTGTGGAATCTAGGGACGACTACTTCACTCTAAGGACATCTCGACGAACATCACATCCACTACTAAAGTCACCAAGTGCCAATGGGAAGGCCCCTACACATGGTAATTAAAAGACTTACACCTACCGTCGAAACGGAGAACATTGAAGAAGCCCTAAAACTCAAAGGATATGACACTTTCGCCGTCAATCAGTTAAAGAAACGCGATGAAACAACAAGACCACTGATATTTTTGGCAACCTTTTCGGTGGCTAAAACCCTGGACCCCAATCTGATCTCATCTATAATGAGCAATGTATCTTGGATACCAAAGTGCAAATAGAACGCCATCGGAAACAACTGCCCCCCCCCCACAATGTACTAGATATCAACGCCATGGTCATAAGCCGAACTACTGCCACCTTCCTCCACGGTGTGTAAAGTGTACAGGAAATCGGCAAAATGAAAAGAAAAACAATAAGCAAGAAACAACTCACCAAAGCGAAGAAAACGAAGATGAACCGCTGGTCGTGCACTCAACGTTCGTAGCTGATTTCCAAAGTATTGTAAAAAAAAAAAAAGTGAAATATTATATTAAGAGTAAAACGTGAAAAAACCACCATGGGGAAGATGCTAGCTATTCTGCAAGGAACAATAGCACTCTTCGAATAAATGGCGCAACCTCGAAGAAAACGACATGACCTAAACATCATAGTTTGGAACGCGAATGGATTGAAGAACAAAAGCCTAGAACTACAGGAATCCCAGAGAAGTCACAAAATAGACATTTTTCTCATTAAGTGAAACAATCCTAAAACCAAAAGACAAATTTAAAGTTTCGGAAATGAAGGTACTCTGGAGCGACAGAATTGGTCAGCACAAAGGTGGAACAGCTATTATTATTAGGTCTAACCTACCACATCAGTGTATGCCGAACCCATATCTACTAATCATGGAAGCAACAGCAAAAAATTTAGACGGCGGAAGGACACTTAGTTCTGTTATCAGCTTACCAGCCTCCTAGTCGACGGATCATACAATTTGATCTAGACACCATTTTGGCTCTAGGCAGCAAAATAATAATAGGTGCTGATTTAAATGCCAAACATTGGGCTTGGAATTCACTGAACACCAATTCAAGTGGTACCCACTTATTCCAACTCACAGAAAACAGGAACATTGAAGTGTTAGGGCCAACAGACCCTACACACCTTCCAACAAACCCACGGTGCCAGCCCGACGTCATGAACATAGTAGTGGTCCAAAACATAGCCAACCGTTTCCACCACTATCAATGAGTTATCATCAGATCACTTACCGGTACTGGCCAAAATAGAAAAATGCTGCTACACAACTGAAACTCCTAAAATAGTTAAAAATACACATTAGGCGTATTTTACTAGGTTAGTGCCCGACAAAATAAAAACTATGTTTGCGGTCTCCACGGAGAAAAAATCAACATGGCGATACAACAACTCAACCGAACAACACTAAAAGCTGATAAAAAAAATCATCTGTTATGAACTACATTTATGAAGGACGATATGAAGAACTACCCAACGAACAAGAAGAACTGAATTACCTAAAAATTACCATTGGCGACTATGGCAACACCATCGAGACCGACGGGATAAGCGGGCTTATAACTGATATCCCCGCTCCAAGAACGAAGAGTCGGTAAATGGGAAAACCATATATCTACTCTCCTACTGCAGAACAGGGATGCGTGGCAAATAATACGCGCCCTGAAGGAACCACGCCAACCCAAAATAGCATTAACAGGGCCCGCAAGACCAGTTTTTCTACCGGCTGCAAAAAAGGAATTACTAGCGGACCAATTATCCGAGCAGTACCAGCCACGAGCAAGCAAACAAACAGACGACTACCAACATCAACTAACGGAAGAAATTGCAAAGCACATTATGAGTACCACTCCCACTGCCCTACCTAAACTAACAACGCCGGGGGATATTAGGAGCTTTATCAAAAAACTAGCGAACAGGAAATCACCAGGTGCGAATGGGACTTTAAATGCCCACTTGAAGCACCTTCCGAAAAAGGGAATGGTTCTTTTAACAAGAATCTTTAACTCCTGTATGCAGTTAAGCTACTTTCCCGCCGTATGGAAAACGACGAAAGTAATAGCTGTCCCAAAACACGAGAAAAATTTAACTAGTACAGCTAATTACCGACCAATTAGTCTTCTTAGCTCTGCATCCAAAATCCTGGAGCGTATCGTCTTAAGGCGCCTCCAAAAGGAAGTAACTAGAGAGCAGACTATCCGTACGGAACAATTGGTTTCCATCCAAGGGAACCGAAGACATCAGCCATGGCCTGAATATCAGCAGTTCCACTGCAACAGTTTTTCTAGACGTCGAAAAGGCCTATGACCGCGTTTGACACGCTAATTACTACAGAAACTACGACAACTAACAACCATTCCGGACTGTTACGCTAAATTCATCATTAGCTACCTGACAAATAGAAGATTCTTCGTGGCGGATGATGGCTACAAATCCTCAACTAATCCAATATGCGCTGGAAACCCACAATGATCTGTCATTTCTCCGCTCCTATTTAATATTTATGTCAACGATTTCCCAACAGCACCCAACGTGAAGTTGGCTCAATTTGCTAATGATACAGTAATCTACACAACCGGAAGAGTCCATTCGGGTAGTATGAAGGGATTCCAGCGAACTATAAACATGATAGAAAAATGGTGTCAGGTCAACAAATTTAGTATCAACTCAGAAAAGTGTGCTGCAGTATATTTACCAAAAATGTTACCACTCTTTGAAGGCCATCTACAAATATCAGGTCACCAAATCCCTTGGCGTGTCAAACAACATCGTTACCTCGGAGTAATATTTGACAGTGGGCTGACCTTTCACAAACACATACAGGAGAAAAGAAAAAAAAAGGTATAGCCATACTCCTCAACATGTATTCTATATTAAGAAGCAGAAACCTAACCATCGAAAAGAAACTAAGAACCTACCGTTCAGTCATATTACCAGCACTACTGTATGGATGCCAAGTATGGGGCACAGCATCAAAAACAAACAGAAATCACACAACGGGTACAGAACAGATCTTTAAATCAAATCTCAACTTACCAAGATATTCCCCAACAGAAGAAATCCATGTGGTAACATCTGCAACGGTAACGCCCGATGGATCTCCTTCCAGAACTCACCGAAGATTGCAAGGTACCTGATTCCTTGCAATGACCGACAAGACGTCCAATCCTTTGCTCCTGCAGTCCTGCTGACTGCCGTCAATACAGCTAAAGACTTTAAGTCATTCACCAAATATTTGCATGGGTTCGGAAACATCTTAGAAACGGCGGCAAGAGAGCAACAACTTCTCATTAGAACAATTTTATTTTGCATCATGCATCATACACACATACAGAACCCGTCTTCTTCCAGCACTCAGTCTCGTCTGCCTGCACAAAAGCGTCTCCCCCAGCCCTCAGCTGTGCATTCCCTCCCCTCCACTTCTTATTCCAACGTTCACCCTTCAACCAGCAGCCACACATAGCTAGGTCACTTACACTATCACTCCGTCCTTTTTCAGAAGAAAAAGAATGAAGATCATCTATCTCTTCTCCACACACTCCAAACCATGAAAATTACACATCTGCATAAACTTAAGCTTAATACAAAGGAAAATAAATGTTAATAATATTAAAAATACATAGACAGACAAATAACAAGAACATAAACATTATAACATAGCAATCAACTGTGGTTTCAATGGCCGCTACTAAGAGCTATAGGTCATAGACTTAGTTAAAAATGTTCAGACATGTAGTCTTAGTGAAAATAATATGCGATTATCGTTTTTACAAGCTTGTTAGACACTGACCACTTGCACATTTTAACTTCCTGCCGACAAATTAACTGGCCACCGGAAGCCAGATAGCAGCAAATAATGCCCAAAAATAAATATTTGCTAACACTTTACAAAGCAACTGTAAAATTGAATTTCCAAATACTGATTCATTACCATGTCCATTGTCCCAACTGTCAAGCCAATAACAAACAGTTGCTGCAAACAATACAATTTCTTAGCGTCCAACGGTAAGATAAAATCTTCACAAAAACTAAAATCTAACACAAAGTTACCAAACAGTAACAGTAATAATAATGCAACATATACACTGAAAATATAATAAGAGCACATATAAATCAGGTATGCTGTAAACTTAGTCAATCGAAAGAATTGTTGATTTACTTCCGTCAGTAGTTCAGCCAGTTGTTTAAGAGTAGTCACATTTTTTAAATCACCTGTTATACATGACCTGTGAAAATGAACTATGCTTGCAGCTTCGCAAGCTATTAATCCACTATTCCCTTGCACATTTTCAATTTCTTATCACAGGAAGTGACCATTGCACGGAGTGGAACGAATAACAACTATGGCATTTCCCAGTCTATCGGAAAGAATAAGCCTGTCACCACTTAACAGCTCACTTGATTGCTTTTCACACCTAACGCCCGATACTTTCCAGGAAGCAATACTTTGCATACACTTGCGCAATCCATCTAAACCAAATTTCTGTCTCCCCAGTGTCGCGAATGTGTCACGAATATCGTAAAATAAGCACAAAATAGTTTGGAATATTCAGTTGCGTGAGAAGCCGCAAGTATAGGAAAGAGCCATTAGTGAGGCAACGACTAGACTGTCTCCAGAAAACAGATCAACAACGTCATTAAGCATGGAAGATACCAAGAGAAGTATCCGGGAAGCAGCCACCGGGGGCCGCGATTGCTTCAGATTTTTTTGTAAAGCTATGGGTGATGACTGTTGCACAAAGATTTGTGTGAGAAATAAGATTGTAAATCAATATCCTGACACAGGGGTAGTTAGGTACCATCCAGCTGAAATTAACAGTGAAGAAAATGAGCGAATCACGTTTGAACCTGTAAGAAGTAGATATACAATAGAGCCGAGTGATACAGTGCTAAGTGAGCGTGTGCGACGACCAGAAAGATACGTAGCATACGAACCCAGGAAACCACTAACGTTTTGGTCAAAGACAGACAAACGTTAGGGAAATAAAGAAATAATAGTTGCATTATATAATTTTCTTTATAAATAAGATGTTCTGTAAAGGTGACAGAAATATTGTGGTAAAAATAATGAAATAATATATTTTTGTTGTTTCACAAGAAGTTGTTATGAAAGATGTTTCTATTGCAGGTACAGGTTCTGAAGAAAACCGAAGATAAAAGAAATTTTGTTAAAATGTATGAACTAAGAGTTAAATAAAAAGGCAGCTCACATAGCCGACATAGGCATAGAAAATTTTGCACTCTCAAGAGAGATTGCAAAATTTTCCCCTAGGGGGGGGGAGGTGTCGCGAATGTGTCACGAATATCGTAAAATAAGCACAAAATAGTTAGGAATATTCAGTTGCGTGAGAAGCCGCAAGTATAGGAAAGAGCCATTAGTGAGGCAACGACTAGAAAGTCTCCAGAAAACAGATCAACAACGTCATTAAGTATGGAAGATACCAAGAGAAGTATCCGGGAAGCCGCCACCGGGGGCCCGTATAGGTGAATAGGCATGTGTATTGCAACGTGACCCGGGGGAGAACGTGACAGAACCTACAGAAGCTTCTAGAAGGCAGATTAAGGACGCAATCAAGAGATATATAAGGGGGTCGCTTGGCTACTGAGGCCAGAGTAGGGCCAGCAAGCAACAGAGCTAGTTAGGGACCAGCCGCCAGGGAGTGGGGTTGGAAGCTGACTGGAGCGGGGCACGGCAGCTAGACTAGCAGGCCTTCGACTCTCGCCTTCAGGCTTCATGAGGAAGCAGAACTTAGGATCTGGCATAGGCTCTGATGCCAGTATAGGACTTAGTCGACGGAACGACATGGTCGAATAGTACTTCGAAGCCACGCACCTCCCTGGGACTTAGGTTAAAACAAATGTAGGAGTTGAACTTAGAATTCAGAACTCGAGCCTCCCTTACCCTTAGACTTTGATTCCCTTAGACTTTGATTTTCTTAGCAAGCCTTACCGACGGAACTTAGGTTCATAGATGTAAGTCGGTCTCCGTGAGCTGCAAACTTGTCTCTGATAATTCTTGTGTGTGTTTGTTTTTATTTCTACCAGTTATTCTACTCCGAGTAACCTAGTCTGAAGTGAATACCCATGTTGCAATTGATTCTAATATCAAGCTCTCATCTTCCGAACCGCTCGCGGAAGTAAAAGCCAACCAGGACGCAACATAGGGGCATAAAAATTTGGTGTCAGGTGTGGGGTTTGGCCAGAGATAGCCCAGTTAGATACTGCTTGACCAAAAGTTAGCCAGGGTTGGCCAAAGGTCAGTATAACGGCAGTATAAGGCCACAGACTTGAGGAATAGGTGTTCAGAAATTTCTGGTAGAACTCAGCTCGAGGTCATAGCCAGACTGACGGCTTAGAGAACAAGGGAGGTGGCGCAGTAGGTAGGCCAAGAGAGGAAAAAAGACAGTCGAGTACGAGAGGGGCCACTCGACAGCGAGGGGAGCCACAACGCATCCGTTAGGAGCATCCACAAAGGAGGCGAGCCAGGTCTACAAGAGTCGTAGACAGCAGCCGTGACGCAGCCGAGGTCAACGGAACGAGCCAAGGGATCAACAGGCGGCCGCAGGCAGCAGCGAGCAGCAAGCGAGCGACGCACGACGCAGCCCACAGTCAGCAGCCAGCCGCCAACGGGTCACAGTAGCAGCCGGCAGAGGCAGCCAGGAGGGCGCCAGACACCGTCCCCACGCAATAGTTACTTTCAGCAGGTGAGAGCGCAAAAAGCAGCATGCCTAACGAAGCTGTGTCAGGTAGCCAGGATGCGCAGCCATCACCTAGGCACTATCTCAGTTTGAATGAAGTGATTAAATTAATTCCTAATTCCTTCGATGGTGATAAGTCGCAACTTAATGAGTTTTTGGATAATTGCGATAGTGCTTACGAGCTGATAGAGCCAGAACAGCGCGAAATATTGTTAAAATTTATCAAGGCTCGTATATTGGGTACGGCCCGTAGTAAATTGCTTGTAAGAGATTTGACTACCACTTGCCGGCAGTTCGCGCGATTTTAGTTGAAAACTATGGGTGTAAGCGAACGCTAGACTTCTATGCATGTGAAATGTTTGCCAGCAGGCAGGAATCGTGGGAAAGTATAGCACAATGGGGCTCGCGCATTGATGCCCTCCAACACCAGTTCAGGGAGGCGATAAAAGACGTCATGGCAGAAACCGAGCTAGCGGGTAGTATAGCTCTTGTGCTAAAGTTAGGAAGGGCGGTCTTCATCCAGGGGTTGTATGATGACCGAATAAAAACAATAGTAAGAGCTACGGGAGAAACCATAAACCTATCAGAGGCAGTTGAAATTGCATCTACAGAAGAGAGCACGATAGCATCGGCGAAGGAGAAGCCGATATCGCGATATCCATTCAGGGTCCCGAGAACAGAGAAAAACAGGGAAGTTACTTGCTCTAACTGCGGAAAATCCGGTCATATAACGAAGAATTGTCATGCGCGAAGACGCATAAGGGTAATTGAAAAGGAGGACGAATTGGATAAACAGGCGATTAATGCCCTACTCGCTAAGTTGAGGAAACTAGAAAGAGAAAACAGTGTTAGGATGGCGGGAACGCGGCGAGAAACTAGAAGAAACACGGAAGAAACAATGCAGGATACACCCTTCAGGAAAAAGGTGCCATACGTAAAAGAAATTACGTGTTTCAGGTGTAACAAAAAAGGGCACTATGCTCAAGAGTGCCGTGAAAATACCGGGGTAGTGAGAAAAAGGGATAATAGACCGGTAAACTGTTAAGTGGCGTAATGAGGCAGTCACATTGCGCCAGGCCCCAAAAAGTATATAAAGGAGACTGCACAAATAAGAATGAATTTGTAGTTATGCGATGTGATGGAGCAAAGCGTAATCGGGTGAAGTTCTTGGTGGACAGTGGGGCACAATTGAGCTTAATAAAAAGGGACAGCATACAAAGGGCAGTGAAAAGTAATAGTAAAGAAAAAGTTAAAATTAAGGGTATTAGTAGCAATGTTGTACAAACCAAAGCTTCTGTGGTAATAGAGTTACAAGCTGCGAAGGATTTGACGCTAAAGCAGAAGTTTCATATAATTGATGCAAACATAGATTTGCCATTTGAGGGCCTGTTGGGAAGGGACTTCCTAGCAAGAAACAAGGCCGTGATAGATTATGGGAACAAGACTATTGAAATTCGCGGGAGGCGAATTAGCTTGCAAACAGCGCAAGAAGGGCCATTTCTACCGCAACGTGGGATGCGTTGTAGTGAAGCTTGTGGCCGTAGTAAAGATTCCAGACGATTGCATACAAAAATATATCACGCTAAATGAAAGTGTGTGGACACAAATTAGAGGAAATGAGTGGCTTTTTGTAGCACCCAAAGAATAAGGGCTTACGGTGTTGTGTAATGGCCATAAGCCAGCAGATGTAATTATTAAAGGAACAGGAAAACTTAAATTTTTAAGTAAATGTAAAGGTTACGGAGCACAAATAATAATCCAATCCGAACATACCATAAGATCAAAAGTACCGATCAATGATATTGTTCCGAGCTTAAGCCTCGATATAGATTGCTGTATGATAAATAATAAAAAGAAAAACATATCAGAAATACCTCTGCACTTACCAGTCGAACCGATAGTTCGCCAATTAGATGACTTAACAGCAGCAGGTAATAAATTAGATGAACTAGAAGATGAAATTGCGTACCAGCAGAGAACATTGTTCGATGTACTTTCATTAGAGAATATACCAGTTTGGAGTTATGCTGGAACAGGGATTGTACTAATGATAATAATTTTTTGTATATGTAGATATTGTAAATGCTGCCGCGATTGCTTCAGATTTTTTTGTAAAGCTATGGGTGATGACTGTTGCACAAAGATTTGTGTGAGAAATAAGATTGTAAATCAATATCCTGACACAGGGGTAGTTAGGTACCATCCAGCTGAAATTAACAGTGAAGAAAGTGAGCGAATCACGTTTGAACCTGTAAGAAGCAGATATACAATAGAGCCGAGTGATACAGTGCTAAGTGAGCGTGTGCGACGACCAGAAAGATACGTAGCATACGAACCCAGGAAACCACTAACGTTTTGGTCAAAGACTGACAAACGTTAGGGAAATAAAGAAATAATAGTTGCATTATATAATTTTCTTTATAAATAAGATGTTCTGTAAAGGTGACAGAAATATTGTGGTAAAAATAATGAAATAATATATTTTTGTTGTTTCACAAGAAGTTGTTATGAAAGATGTTTCTATTGCAGGTACAGGTTCTGAAGAAAACCGAAGATAAAAATTTTTTTGTTAAAATGTATGAACTAAGAGTTAAATAAAAAGGCAGCTCACACAGCCGACATAGGCATAGAAAATTTTGCACTCTCAAGAGAGATTGCAAAATTTTCCCCTAGGGGGGGAGGTGTCGCGAATGTGTCACGAATATCGTAAAATAAGCACAAAATAGTTAGGAATATTCAGTTGCGTGAGAAGCCGCAAGTATAGGAAAGAGCCATTAGTGAGGCAACGACTAGAAGGTCTCCAGAAAACAGATCAACAACGTCATTATGTATGGAAGATACCAAGAGAAGTATCCGGGAAGCCGCCACCGGGGGCCCGTATAGGTGAATAGGCATGTGTATTGCAACGTGACCCGGGGGAGTACGTGACAGAAGCTACAGAAGCTTCTAGAAGGCAGATTAAGGACGCAATCAAGCGATATATAAGGGGGTCGCTTGGCTACTGAGGCCAGAGTAGGGCCAGCAAGCAACAGAGCTAGTTAGGGACCAGCCGCCAGGGAGTGGGGTTGGAAGCTGACCGGAGCGGGGCACGGCAACTAGACTAGCAGGCCTTCGACTCTCGCCTTCAGGCTTCATGAGGAAGCAGAACTTAGGATCTGGCATAGGCTCTGATGCCAGTATAGGACTTAGTCGACGGAACGACATGGTCGAATAGTACTTCGAAGCCACGCACCTCCCTGGGACTTAGGTTAAAACAAATGTAGGAGTTGAACTTAGAATTCAGAATTCGAGCCTCCCTTACCCTTAGACTTTGATTCCTTTAGACTTTGATTTTCTTAGCAAGCCTTACCGACGGAACTTAGGTTCATAGATGTAAGTCGGTCTCCGTGAGCTGCAAACTTGTCTCTGATAATTCTTGTGTGTGTTTGTTTTTATTTCTATTAGTTATTCCACTCCGAGTTCCCTAGTCTGAAGTGAATACCCATGTTGCAATTGATTCTAATATCAAGCTCTCATCTTACGAACCACTCGCGGAAGTAAAAGCCAACCAGGACGCAACACCAGAAATATCTTACCACCTGACTCTATACTCTGGCACACAAGAATTATTTCTTGGTTTTCCCTTAAAATAGGCTTTAGAACGAGACCTCCAAATGGCACATCAGAACTATTCTGTTTGTCGCTGCCGCTACTCATCCATCTCTCAATCACTGCCTCCCGATCTGTCAGTACACTGGAAGTCATTCCCTTACACAACATCTGATTAACACTACCAGATCTGTCAATTACATCACTTTGTATATTGTTTATCACATTAATCACTACTATTCTCTATTCAGTCCACAGTGTCTGCATTTCAACGCTTGCAAATTCCACAACTATTCTTACTGATATATCCCACCCTGACACTTTATTTTTTCTTACATCTAGCAGTAAGTTCCCTTCCCCACTCTCTTCCCCTCTGTAATTCACATTTAATTTTTTTCCAACAGTATTAACTGCCATTATTTTTTCAGTGTGTAACCACCCATCTTGTTTTTGATTCTATTGCTCACCTGTGTTCACAATCAAACTATCATTTTTAAAATTCATTAAAGATTTTTTAGTCTCGTGTAACATATTATCTAACCTTGTTTCAGACTCCCGCGTGCAAGACATTAACCTGTCTTTACTGTCTTTGTGATTTTTATCCATTAATTCACTAAAATTTTCCGTATCTTCATACTGGCGTCCCTCCCTGCTCTTTCGCTCTTCCCTCGTTTCTTTCACACTCCTATCAACCATTTCCACCAATCTTTCTAACGCGTCCTCAGTTCTCTTTGAAACTTCTTTTATCTCATTCATGAACTCTAGTTTCTCCCGCCTGCTCTCCTTATAATTCCGTTCAGACTCACCATACTTCCGTTCAGACTCATCAAATCTCCTATTTATCCTCTGAATAACTACTAAAATGTCGTTAATTGTAGAAATTATAGTTGCTTCTTTGGAATTACTAAGATTACTTCCTCTCTCTACCCTATCCTCACACTGCCCTTGAATCACACTAAAACCTCCGTCGTCCATTTCTACTCAACCAAAAAACCCTCAAATGCTGACATAAAGAATACTGATCTTCCAGACCGAACTCGGAGACAGAGATAAGAGAAAAAAAAGGAGAGCACCTAACGCTACCATCGAACACATCTGAATATTTTCATCTGAAGTACAACCTTTAATTAATTCACGTACAGCGACAAAACAAGACATTAGCAATGATAGAAGACCACTTTAACCATAAACACAATAAACGGGAGGAAAAACAAGAAAAACTCATGGATTTTCAACCCGAACATTATCAAAAACAATTACACTGAATACAAACACACACCATTATCACAATTTGTGCCCGCTCTCGCTTGGAAGCAGTAAACAACTAATGAACAATAACTCCCGTAGACATAAAAAAATTTCCATGCTTGAAACTGTGAAAGAACAGAAAACTCTACATAATTACAAGCAGGCATAATATAAAAATATAAAAGCTACGCAGTCAAGTGCACTGTCAGCAAACCAAGGAATTCTTTCCACCGAGAGAGAAAAACATTAAACAGATAACCATCACCAAAGTTAATTCGCTCGGCCACATGCTAAGGCTCACCTCTGATCGTATAAGCTGTCTTGTAGAATGCTGATCACCCGTCTTCCAGGATGAAGTTTTGGTCAGAGTCGCCAGATGCAACGGTAGCGCCCGATGGATCTCCTTCCAGAACTCACCGAAGATTGCAAGGTACCTGATTCCTTGCAATGATCGACAAGACGTCCAATCCTTTGCTCCTGCAGTCCTGCTGACTGCCGTCAATACAGCTAAAGACTTTAAGTCATTCATCAAATATTTGTATGGGTTCGGAAACATCTAAGAAACGGCGGCAAGAGAGCAACAACTTCTCATTAGAACAATTTTATTTTGCATCATGCATCATACACACATACAGAACCCGTCTTCTTCCAGCACTCAGTCTCGTCTGCCTGCACAAAAGCGTCTCCCCCAGCCCTCAGCTGTGCATTTCCTCCCCTCCACTTCGCATTCCAACGTTCACCCCTCAACCAGCAGCCACACATAGCTAGGTCACTTACACGTCTACAAGAAAAATTGTCAACGAAATCAGAAGAGTAACCCAAAACTTTAACAAAAGAATTGATGAACACAGACAAAAAGAAAACAGACTCAACAATCTAGGAAGACTACAACCAAAGCCATTGCACAGATATAAAATACCAAGAAACATTCTAACCTAACAGTGCAGAAGAACCCAATCGGGGTTTTAAATAAGATCAAAAGACCACAGCCAACTTCCCCGAAATGTGATAATAAAATAATGTCCCCAAACAAAACCTAACCTGACACAGTTAATTAGGTTGCAAATGCAGCCATATTTCAACAACATTACATAACAAAAAAAGCAAAAACAAAAAAGTTTTCATTTATCATTAATAGTGTAAACAAGTGTAAAATTGTGCTGGAAGATAGTCATTAAGATTTCTTCAAACCAGTTGAATGTATAAGTTATTGTTAGCATCATATTCACATGTGATAAATACTGAAAGTTACATTTAGTATATGATGCTACTAATATCAAAATTATGCAGTTTTCATATTTATGGTTCAAGAGAAGTATGTGCGTTTACAATACGTGGAAAAATTAAGCTTACATAATTGTAGAATTAATTCTGTCTCTTTTATATTTCAGATTGCCTGTGGACCAAGTTATACTGTCATGAAAAAAAAATGAAATTGTTTAAAACCAGGTTAATCAGTAATCTGAAATGTCTCTTCAGTGTTCACAAGTTATTCAAACTCTATCTTGATAACAGAATCTACACTATTAACTTAACATAACTATTTCCGTATAATTTATGACAATTATGAAGTTAAAGTAAAATAAAAAATTAATTTTTGTAGAATGATAAACGATAACTTTTGCGGAACAATTGTCTGAGTGTAAAAGTCCATTAATAGCCTGTTTTAGTACTCATAAAATGCCTTCCTTTTCACTTGTGGCTGTATGAAGAAATGTGCCAGGCCGCTGACATAACTCGAGAAATGTTGCGTAGGGGCTAGCGAGCTGGCCTCACGTTGCAAGGGTCACCGGTTCGACTCCGGCCGAGGGCATGGGAGGTTTTAATTAAGTGTTATGTCTGTCCTGGGTTGTCCATACTAAAAAGTGCACAATAATGACGACGATGATGTAAACCATATATATTTGAAGAGACAAAAAGAACACAGTTGTAGCTGGCTGTATGGCTAACATAGCCAAAAGCCATTAAGAAAAAAAAAAAAAAAAAAAACCCTCGAGAACTGCTGCGTTGACTGCATTCTTGCTCGTGGCATGGCCGCTTGCTGTACAGGTATGTTGGCGCTAAAGCAATTCGTCTACAGCAGAATACATTACTAGTATTTCTTCGCCTATTTGAGTGAATTTTGAATCGCCCACTGATATATATATATCAGTTCCTTTTTGAAAATTTAGAACATGTTATTACGTTAAATAGATTATTTACTTATGAAACTTCTGGTACAGACCAAATATACTATGGTCAACTTTGGGAAAAAATCATATTTATATTGTAAATTAACAAAACTGGATAGGCAAAATTATTATCCATCAATTCATGAAAGTCTGAATCATTCCTAAATTACACTCAAAACTATTTTGTAAGAAAAGAATAGATTTTAAAAAATTTGGCTGCGCGTTTTAACGTTTATAAAGACTCAACATAGGCCTACTGATTTCAATTTTTACTATTTATGCCGTAATGTACAGAAGCATTGCTGTACTGTAAGCACTTATTAATGCTGAGGTTGACATCTTCAGTGATTTTTTTAAGGCACTGATATATATTAAGCGATGTTTCGTCGGCGTCTTCATAAATAATTTTTGGCGTACACCTTTCTCGCTATCAGAAAATTGAACGGCTTAAGGAAATGTTATATTGGCCAACGTTCGATGCATCTGACCCTACTGAAAAATAATGAGGTTCTTTCAAATCAAAGATAATCTTTTCCATCGAATAGGTGCAATTGCGCGTAATTGCCGAAGCCTTTGAACGTCCACATGTCAGTTTTGCTGTTATTTGACTGTCTGGAATATTTTTTTTGCTCACCAGTCTAAACTATTGTAACTCAAACCATTTATTGCATTATGATAAATTAATGCTACTTCCGCAATTATGATCAAAATTTCTACCTTTTCCTTTTTTATGATAACGTTATCCATACATCTTGCAGTGTTCTTGGCTGACACCATCTTTTCATGCTTAGTACTATTGGCGTGAGCCTGCAAGAATGCAATACAAATTACGATAACATTGTTGCAATAACGTGTACAAAAACAATAAACATACTTCAAAACCCAGGTACTTTTACATGCTTATTATTATTTATTCTATCCATCCACGATACAACTCGATAGACTCGTATTTAAAACAAAATTACTGTTAACGCGCAGCGACCTTCATACTGAATTGCGACATCTGAGTTACGTTTTACAAACTACAGTAAACTCATTTTCCCTATCCAGTCTTTAAAATCAGGATCAGTTGACCACTTGTCATTAAAACCAGTGAATCTCTTTTTGCTCGTTGAGGGTAATTACGATGGTTCCATATCGATCAATAGTTTATTGTAAACGTCCACCCTTAACCAAAACAAAACACCCACGACACGAGTAAAGGGAATCATGGGAGTGAAGGCGGAAACGGGTGTTGTGTTGTCGTCTAGGAGCGCTAGCGTCTACTAGTGATGGTAAGACCGATTCTTTTTGATGAATCGTTTGGAGTCGATTCACTCCTTGCTGAGAACCGATTCTTTTCACATGGTAGGAAATTATTAATAAATTCTAACTAAAATAATGAAATATGTATTTAGTAATTAAATTGTAAAAACAAGTTATATATAAACAAATCAAAACACTAATTTTACAATAAAAATGATGCAATTTACAAAAGAATATTACATCAATTTTCTATTACTATTTACAAAAAGCATTTTCATTAATTTTGTGATGTGAGCCGATTTTGCTTTTCAGTCATTAAATGTCCAGCTTTCGAAAAAAATCCGTTCACAAGGTACAGATGTTTCTGGAATGCAAAGTCTTTTTACTACTAATTTATAGAAATTTGTAAATATGTTATTTATTTCATCCCACCAGTAAAGAGGTTCGGCTAAATATTTATCAACCTCTTTGATAGCCGAAGCCTTTGCATCTGGGACATGAAGTCCCCAAAGACGGCTGACGGACTCATTCCAAATAGAACAACTTGGTGTTGGTTTAGGTAAACGAGCTTCTCCCTCAGATTCTTCAAAACCAATTTCTGGCTGAGCCCTTCAACGTGATGACATAATTAGTCCCTTTACCCCTGTAATATTCGACGGATTCTATTTCGCTGAATCGTTTTTTTCAACTCCTACAACAAACCCTCTCCCAATTTCCTAACCTCCCGCAAAAGTTGTTTATTTTCTAGTTGTACTCTTTTTCTCGTGCCACGACCCAATATACCTATCTTTGATAGGGACACCGTTTCTGAAGTATAGATCTCCTCTCCCCACTTAAAAAAATACTTCTAAAATATTTACGGTCTGTGTAATAATTTCCCATTCAGACTCTGATAATGTTGCATGTTAATTGACTAGTGCTAATATTGCAATTATAGACTCCTTAACAGTTAAAAATCTATTTAACATATTACTTGTGGAGTTCCACCTAGTAGGAATGCCCTGTTTCAATTTTACAGTAGCAATACCCATAGTTTTTTGCATCTCGTGCAATTTTGCAGTTGCATGGCTGCTTCGCTTAAAAAAAATTGTACCGTTGGTTTTACTTTGTCAATTAAGGCCATGAGCAAAACAGATTATGTGTCCCGGGTTTAAAGAAACAACTGCCGCTTTTAGGTTTTCCGCATTGTCAGTTACCACAGTACACACTTGAAAACCTATTTCGTATTGATCAAATACCCCTTTTACCCAACTAGCTATATTGTCAGCCGCATTCTTATCTGTGAATTCGCTACAATTTAAAAGGGCAGATTTCAGATTTGTATTGTCATCAAAGAAATGTGCAGTGATGGCATAAAAACTCATGTTTTTTTTTTTTTTTTTTTTTTTTTTTTTTTTTTTTTTTAAGCCTGTTCAGCCATCACTGGTAACACAAACGGCGGGTGTCTATTGTACCATTCCTCTAACTTTCTCCACCATTTCGTTATAAACCGATGATAAGAGACTGGACGAAATGGTTTTTCTGCTGGGTAATTTACCTGGGATTCAGCATTTTCACAAATTTTCTAAACTCTTCATTTTCTACTATGCTTAACGGTTGGTATTCATGGATATTACTTTTAATAATTGGATATCAATGTTCCAACTAATTTTGAGTGGGGATACGTTTCTTTATATCTACAAACTGCTTCATTGTTGGCTGGGCAAATCCTTTTGGCGAGAGCATAGACTGTGACGACAAAGCAAGTGAAGAAACTGAGGCATCGTCAGCCTTTGAAGAGACTGTGTCCGTCACAAACTTTACAGAGGTGCCAAAGTCGGAGCCATATCTTGATATACCTGAACAACCTGATTGTGGTGGTTGCTCTTGTGCAGCTGAGCTTGAGGCTGAAGGGGACAGCGATCGAGAATTCTGCCTTTCGATGACGACTGTCGGATGTGTTTTTTTCTTTTTTCTTTCGTAGGTGGCAATGAAGGTTGCTTGTCGATCCTAAGGAAATGGCGACTTCTGAATTGCAGTACAGACATTTCCATTTTTTATCCACCTTCTGGAAATGGTACCAAATCGAGGATCTAGGGATTCGTGACTCAGCGGTTTTACCTGATGACAGAAGAAATTTGAGTGACTTTAAGAGTAAAAAAAAATGGCAAAGAGTGAATTCAATGTTACTTGCCTCGCGTTAGAGTCACTGAAGGGTGAGCCATGATGGTCTGATGTGTCTTGTTTTCCAGCGCAATTACGGTACCTTTACAATTTTGAGAGAATTTTTTTTGATTAATCTTTAGGTAAAGTTTTGATCTTTAACAAATTAATATCTTTTTATAATTAGGAAACACATTTACTGCCAAGTAAGTTGTTCGACATTTTCATGCATGGGTGAAAGTACTTCGTGATTTCACAAACAGGTAATATTCTAATGCAAAGAAATTGGTACAACCTTTTTTCTTGAAACAGTAGCTATCGATTACTGTAGTTTTAATCGACATCTGCCGCCCACTTCCGTAGTAATTTAATTTCGAACCTAGCTTGTTTACATGGCTTTTTATATAGCGGCCTCTACGGATGCTGATTTATGTACTAACGAGATTTTCGTTAAAATAGAAGAAATATAGGCGGATGAAATTTCGGAAGACGAAAATACGATACTTTTTGATAATGATTTGGCTGTTGAGATTATCAGTGACAATGACAGTCACACCAACTCTTAGATTCTGTAGCTGATGTTGAATGTGGGTCCTATACACTCAGATGAGTGGAGTGAGTTATATAATATCTAGAGATTGTAATATCAGATATTATACTCTCAGAGTATAAAAAAATATACCCTAAAATTCAATACAATAAAGTTATTGGTTTAAGAAATATTGAAATTTTGTAGCAACTCCGTAAAAATCCTGCTCCCAGTGACAAATGGCTGCCACAAGGAATCAAGGCAGTCATATGCATTCTTGGCAGTGGTGTGTGTGTGTGTGTGTTTTTTTTTATTAAAATGATCCAATTTTACTCAATAAATTCGGCAAAAGTTTTGAAATTTGCCAGATGGTGCTTTTCTTAAGTTAATCAGTATATCACTAGCATAGTATCTGCAAATGAATAGATCTGAGTTTGCTTAACCCACCTAAATTAAATTTTACATTTATTTTCTTAGTTTCAGTATTACATTCATCTACGACACCATGACCCAACGTCTTTTCATTTCACCGTTTTCCTCGTAAATAAGCCGCTTCGGTACATGCTAAATTTTTGTTACGGTCCAATTCACAATCTTCGTTCAATTTTATTGCAAAATATTTACATTATCCACAAAAATTAGGAACTGAAGAACAACGAAAACACTGAAGCAGAACTTATGACGAGAAGTGGGCGCGCTCCATCGCAATTAAATTAGATACTCGTAGCCATTCGCAATTTGAAAAATCCACGCAATGTGGGAATGGCACATGGCTCTGATTTCGGCATACTTTACCCTGTCCTCAAATTATGCGGGAATAGTTTATTTCTGCCAAAATATACGATTTGTGGAAAAGAATGCCATTGTTAATTTATTTATAAATCTAAATTTATGATCTGGTAGCATCTATAACATTTTGAAAAGAAAACAAAAATTAGTATCTAGTTGCATCAACACGAACAAATCTGTATTTAAGACAGTAAATTCCTAAATTTAAAAATACTACTTTTTTTTCTTTCATATATTTTTAATTTTCCTTTTCCAAAGATAAATATGCTTTATTTTCTTATCAATAAGTTGCCAACGCTAGCTACACGCCATGGGACCTATAGTCCAGTAACGGGGTAGTTCTCACTTGCATCACATCACGTAGAAGATTTTTTTTTCTTATCTTGTATATATTGGTGAGAGTATGCAGAAACCAAGTTTTCGACCTCCAACACCCTCGGCACAATTTTCTGTGGCCAAAAAACATCAAAATTTGGGTACTTTTTCAGTTTTTCGTCTATAACTCCTTCCTGATAAGTCCTATCAAGAAATATTCTATTTTCAATTTGAAAGAGGACAAAATTTCCTACAACTTTCGTATTACAAACTTTTTTCTAAACTCAAAACTAAGCGAGCTACAGTTCTTTGAAAATCAGCCAAATTTCACACTTTTCCTAAAAGTTGGGTTTTTACCTACTTTGCAGCTCAAAATGACCTGAAACCCCTGTATATATAACCGATATATATATGTATTTCTGTATGACATAGTATATATATGTACTATACTTTGATTACTGATGGTCCATTCTATAATCATATAGCATTGTTGGCCGGGAGATCCCTAAGGATTGTTCGGCCGCCAGGTTACAGTGTTATGGATAGGCCGCGCAGTGCGCTTCTTGTGGCTATCTAACCTGACCAAGTACTAGTACCGCATATAAGGAACCTACAGATTAAGGTGGAATCGAAGCCATAGAATTGTTCTGGCTTACTTCATATTACACAGCAAGCTGTGGCAGAGGTAAAGGTCGGGTTAATGGCCTTTGAAAATCATTGCTGAGACCGAGATTTCGATCTCCAGTCAGACGCCTTGAGCTACCAGATCGCTCTATTACTGAAGATAATAGAGCGAACAACAATGCATAATGTTATGACGCAAAGTTATAAAGTCATAATAATTTCGAAATAAGTTAAAAAAATGGTCATAAATAAATTTCTTTTCCGTTTGGATTGTCCCGGCTTATCAATGAATTGTCTCTTTCATCCATTGCATCAGGAACAGCTTCCTCGAGGTCGAAGAAATCTTCCTCTCCTTCATCTACTACATTCCAGGAACGCTTTCACGAGGCAGGCGAGTGCAATTTTTGCAAGCAGCTGAACAATGCAGTCCTGATTAGCGACAACTGCATGGAGGATAACAAGGTTTCTGGAAGGAATATGATACAACCTTCGAAGTCAACTCAAGTGCATCGTCTTATATTATTGTTTTTTTTATGACTTTACGCCTCGTCGACGTCGAGTTCATTAGTGGCACGATGGGACTGGGGACAAGGAACGTGAAGGATTTCGGCCATGGCCTTTTGAAGGAATTATCCTGGCATTCGGCTGGAGTGATTTGGGGAAACCATGGAAAACCCAAATCTGGATGCTTGGACGGGAATACGTCCTCCTGAATGCATTTATTATTGTAACTGTAATAAGACTGGACGAGCCTTTCCTTCATCCTCACGGCAATGGGTACGTTTCTCGACCCAACAAACCTTTACTTGGTGGTACGTGCATATTGAGTGAAACGTTGCCGCATCTGATTTTGATGGCAACCGTGCTAGTCTGAAAGCATTTTTTGGGCAGATTTCTTAATCATTTCATATCTGAGCCTTCCAATGTTCCACAAGCAATTTTTCCGTACCGTTCCAAGATGATCTGTTCCCTTGCGTGTTCTGGAGGCTAGAGTTCTGAGAAGTTAGCATGCATGTTACTTTCAGATATGGTTGGTATTGAATCATGCAGTAGAAGTTTTCTTTCCCATAGCCGAAATATGCTGATATTGTATCACATCCAGCAAATGCATGGATGAAGAGGATGTGTGTGGGTTCAAACTCGTGGTACCAAAGCCCACTAGCAAAATGAGAAAGCCAATATACTCACTTAGAATCATCACACTGTCGAATTTTGCTGCTTGGGAAATTGCTGCGTCAACGATCAATCCAGCAGCATCTTGTTTTGCCTGTTGATCTTGGATGCCTCCTTTTTCAGTTTTTGCATTAGTATCAACATTACACAGTTCTTGCTGCTCTCATTTGCTGCGTCACTGTAGCACTTGTTTCCTCACTGAAAATGATGCCTGCTGAAGTATCTGATGTTTTCAAACTACAAATCATTTCAGATGACTTTATTCCTCTCTGCGCAGCATAACTTCGGTATCCGTCAAATATAACTGTGATGTTGTATCTATAGTTCGTTGTCAAATAGGCTTCATATTTTCCACAGATTCAGCCAAGGAATTTACTACTATGCCACATAACCTTATGCAGGAGGAATCATCCGTGCATAGCAAAAAATTTTGTGTTGGGTGTTGTATCTTGAAGAGATTTAAATGCTTCATATAGCGACAATTTTTTTTCCATTGTTGTACGGAACAAATTCAAATGGAACACATTGTTTCAATCCATTAAAACGGAAAAGAAATGGATTGATGACTAATTTTTGACTTATTATGACTTAATTTTGACTGCATAAATAAACTTTGTGCCATAACATTATGTTTTCAGTTTTGCAAATCCGTTTTTCAAACTGGTACAAATACCATCAGGTAATAGAACGAAATGGTAGCTCAGTGGTTAAGGTATCTGACTGAAGATCGAAATCCCGTTCTCAGCAGTAATTTTCAAAGGCCATTAACCCGACCTTTACCTCTGCCACAGCTTACTGTGTAATATGAAGTAAGCCAGAACGATTCTATGGTTTGGATTCCACCTTAATCTGTAGGTTCCCTATATGCGGTACTAGTACTTGGTCAGGTTAGATAGCCACAAGAAGCGCACTGCGCGGCCTATCCATGACACTGTAACCTGGCGGCCGAACAATCCTTAGGGATCTCCCGGCCAACAATGCTATATGATTATTGAATGGACCATCAGTAATCAAAGTATAGTACATATATATACTATGTCAAACAGAAATACATATATATCGGTTATATATACAGGGGTTTCAGGTCATTTTGAGCTGCAAAGTAGGTAAAAACCCAACTTTTAGGAAAAGTGTGAAATTTGGCTGATTTTCGAAGAACTGTAGCTCGCTTAATTTTGAGTTTAGAAAAAAGTTTGTAATACGAAAGTTGTAGGAAATTTTGTCCTCTTTCAAATTGAAAATAGAATATTTCTTGATAGGACTTATCAGAAAGGAGTTATAGACGAAAAACTGAAAAAAGTACCCAAATTTTGATGTTTTTTGGCCACAGAAAATTGTGCCGAGGGTGTTGGAGGTCGAAAACTTGGTTTCTGCATACTCTCACCAATATATACATGATAAGAAAAAAAAATCTTCTACGTGATGTGATGTTTGTGAGACCCCCTTTTTACGACCCCGTTACTGGACTACTAGGCTTATGAGTCGAAAGAATCACGAGTTTCACAAATATCAAGAGTTGAGAAGAGTCGAAACCAAAGAAGAGCCAAGAAGCCAGAGGTGAGCGGAGAGCGAGTGTCGTAATCATTGACGAGTTAATGATTCAGAGTCAAGTCAGGGAGTGATTGTCGAACAGAAACAGTTCAACTCCCTCTTACCAACTCTTGAGTGAACCGTGACTCTTCCACGTGAGCCGATTCAGAAAATTGTTGTTTTAGACCAGTCTACTCTTTGAATCGATTCACGATTCTTTTGTCCACCTCTAGCGCTTACTTCGTCATAGTTGAACAGTCTATATTCGAAGGGGGGGGGGGACCCAAAAGTAACGGGAACTTGGCTGCGGAGAGAGAGTGGGTGAACCCATTGTTCGACCCGGTGTCTGTTATGGTCACGCCACCTGAGTCAGTATGCGAAGTTGTGTGACTGTGAGTGATGGTTTTTTATTTTAAGTAAAACAACTTTTTCCATTTCGGCAAAAACGTGATGGCAGATTGTCAAGAGCAACGCGTGGCTGTGAAACTTTGTTTCTTGTTGGGGAAATCGGGCGCGGAAACTAATGTAATGCTGAAGGCTGCTTATGGGGATGCTAAGTAAAACCAGAGTCTATGAGTGGTTTTCAAGTTTTAAAAATGGAGAACTGTCAATCGATGACCAACCCCGTTCAGCGTGCCTCTCAACGTTAAGAAGTGACGAAAATGTCGACAAAAGCAATACCCTTGTTCGTGAAGACCATCGCCGAGCCATTGATCAACTCTGTGAGATGTCTGGTATATCATGGAGTTCAATTCAGAGGATTTTATCTGAAGATTTGCACATAAGAAGGGTTGCAGCCAAATTTGTCCCTAGCCTTCTCACAGAAGAGCAAATGAAGCGTCGACTTCAGGCATGTTTTGAGCTTCAAAATCAGCTCAAAGAGGACCCTGAATTTTTTTCGAAGGCGATGAATCGTGGTGCTATGGATACGACCCCGAAACAAAGCGGCAATCAAGCCAGTGGAAGACATGTGGCTCTCCTCGTCCCAAAAAAGTTCACGAAGTGAATTCAAACATCATGACAATTATCATTTTTTTCTTCGGTTGCAGAGGTGTTGCGCACGCGGAGTTCGTTCCCCACGGTCAACCAGGAGTTCTATTTGTAGGTTTTTAAAAGACTGAGGGAGAGTATCCCGAAGAAAAGGGCAGATTTTTGGCGCACAGGCGACTGGTTCTTCCATCATGACAACGCGCCGGCCCACACCGCCCTCTCCGTAAAGCAGTTTTTGACCAATATATATATCGTCTCTGGTCGTCGGTAAGATGAAGCGCATAGTGCGGACGCCCGTTCTCCTCTACCTCGTACTGTGAGCGCGGCATGGTATCTTGGCCACCGTGGTATCTTAAGTTATAGAAAAAACTAGTATACGGGAATTCCGGGACAGAAACGCTTAATTCCTGGACACGGGACCAGACACAAAATTCTGGATTTCCCAGCAATCTGGAAACCCTACCTACAGCCGCATGAGGTGAGCAGTCACAGATAGGAACATGTGTCCAATCGGTTGTGGAGGGTCAAATGAATTTGAAGTCATCTGGAGTGTTACTATAGCTTCCATGCCCACTCGCTGATCTGCACTTAACCTTTTCTAGTTCTCTGTCAGTACAAGTTTCAATGCAAACAGGTTTATGCTATATTCTATGATTAATTCCACTACCTGGTTGTATGTATACCTGTAAACATCTACAATAAATATGTGCATAATTTAATCAAAGGTGCTAAATTACTAAGTTTCCTTTGAGACATATGCTCTACCAAACTGGTTGTAAGCGCTTGGGGCAAACCGGCTGTGCAACCCTTGCCCATAGTCTCTTTTCTAGGGGTGATTTGTCAGGATTTTCTTGCCAGGTCACTATAAACATGTCTCCATTTTTAAGCAGAGAAAAAATGGGAGACTGGTTTTAGACACTGTTATACAGGGTTTGAAGAAAATCCACATAACAGATGTGTAAAACTGTAAAATAGCAGAAATCATTGGACTAATGTATATAGTATTAGCCAAGTAAATTTAAGTACATAAAATTACACATAGTGCAGGTATATCAAAATAACAAATAGCACAGTGAAAACGAGAGCCACACCCAAGATTAATGGCACAGTTGCTAACAGAAGGATCACATATGTAGCCAATTGAGGATTTCTGAACAGCATTTTGAACATTTTAAAAATCACAAAAATGATTTTATGCAGAAAGTTATAACTATACATGAAATTTGCCTTTCCTACTGTCCACCAGAATCAAAACAACGGACAGATACCCGTTTTCTAGTGCAAAATAAAAGGTAAATTTGGTTCCTTCAGCAGGAAATGTTGTTGGTCCATTAGAATGCTAAATGCATTTTACATAATTTACTATCTTCAAAAAGCTGAAATGCCAATCACAGGATACTAATCTAAAATTTTGGAGAAAAAAAAGTGTGTGATAAACACTCTAGTTTGCAGAAAGAAAAAATAATAACTTTTTGCAAGGACAATGTCTCTGGCCTCAACACTCGATAAGTTATGGTATCTGACCTATGAATTATTCAAACCCCTGCTCCATTCTACATATTTGGGTCCTTCGCATTTCTTTCTTCCTAAAAATTAAACCATTCTTTGCACGGTTTCCTTCAAACAAGAGGCAATTTTGCTGCAGACTACTATTTTGCAGACCTTACAGTAAACCATTTAAGGAATGGAGTATTGCAAAATCACTTAAATAAATGTAATTATCTTTATAAATATTGTCCTGAAAGACAAAAACCACCATGATGATAATTTTGTTCATTAGACATGAATATTTCAGACAAGCTTTAGATTGATTTCTTAAACTTCATCTGTTCTATGAGAAATAATAATGCACAAGTTATATTCACTTCTTTTTTTATAGCTTAAAGTCTCATTGACATCGAGATACTTGGAGAAGGCAGAGGACCAGGGCCAAGGAATAGAAAGCAATTCAACCATCACCTTTCTTAAGGAAGGCATTCACTTAGAGCAGTGTTTTTCAACTTGTGGGTCCTGAACCCGAGGGGTCACCAAGTCTTGCTGGGGGGGAGGGGGTTGAGGGGTCACCAAGTCTTGCTGGGGGGGGGGAGGTTGTTGTTGTTGTTGTTATTAGGGCTTTAGGGCGCGTCAACATCTAGGTTATTAGCGCCCTGACTAAAACCTGGTTTAACAGCGTGATTTAATATCATTTTAGTAGCCGACTGTGACTTGGTCGGCCACGCAGAAGGTAAAGCAAACTAAAATATTAAAACAGCAACAGAAATACCGCCCGCATGGCTGACTGTAAAGGGGTCAGCCACACAGACGGGGAAAAAAAACAAGACTAAAATACTGGAAGAAATGCCAACTGCATAAACGGCCACAAAGAGGTCGGACATACAGACAGCTAAAAAAGGTACTAAATCGATCGCTGCAAAATGGTCATAAAAAATTAAAGGCAAAAATAACTGGTTCACTGTAAAAAGGCCAACCAGGTTAAATGATAAAAGAAACTCGCTCGCTAGTTCCTTTAGGGTGCATCTATAGTGAGGTCATTAGCGCCCTATTACCAGCTATCTCTGTGGATTAAGAAAGTACTAAAATACTGTCTGCATGGTCGACTGTAAAGGGGTCGGCCATACAGACAGCAAATAAAATAAGTAGTAAAATCAGACGTGGCTTTAAAGCGACCACAATGAGTTAAAACCGTACAATACCTGTAAGGCTGTAAAGGGGCCAAACAGGTTCAAAAGAGGATAAAAAACACTACATGTCTTGCTGGCTGTATATTGGCCTGACAGACATGAATAATAACAATACGAAAAATAAAAATCATGCATATGGATTGGGTGACTGTAAAGAGGTCACCAATCAGTCTTAAAACTGGACCAATCTGCCTAAAATTGGTTTCACCCGCCTCGGTTCGGGTGGGTCTTCGATCATTGCCTGCTGAGGAACGGGATCAGGCACGTCCACCAGCATTTCTATTTCTTCTGGCACCGAAGAGTCAGACGACTCCGACTCAGTTGACTCCTGGCTGTTCTTCTTCTTCAGCTTCTTCTTCGCCCCTTTCCCTTTCTTCTCCCTACTACTTGGTAGTCTGGGAGGGGACGAAGAGGGGGATTTCACAAAGTGAGTCGGGTCCGTCAGTCTAAACTTCGGGCCACGGATCTTCTGATCGCCTCCATTCTCACTTGTAGCAGTTGGCAATGCTACCACTGTGATAGCACATGGTGGTATTGGAGGTGGCGTTGTTTTCGCTATCAGTGCTGGTGGATCCTTCTTCGCTGCTGCTGGTGTGGTCGAGGACGCAGACGTGTTGCTACCAACGTCCGCGGTCTTAGATGTTGCGATCTTAGCGGATTTTGCACCGCATTTGCACTGACATGAGCACGTTGTGCTAGTGCTCATGTCTGCAACTGACGTCTGGGTAGCAACACTCTGATTCCTGACGGGTGCTGAAGCCATCTTAGCAAAAGTAGTTCCGAAGATTGGAGCGGCGAGCGACTTGGCCTTCTTTTTAGCTTCCCCATAGGGAATCCGCTCTTTGGTCTTCAGCTCCTGTATCTTGCGCTCTTCAAGATACACTTGACACTCCCTACTCCAGGCAGGGTGCGACCCGGAGCAGTTGACGCACACCTGTGGGAGCGTGCAACTAACACCCGGCTCATGTGCGCCCTTCCCGCAATTGCCACACGTTGGTTTTCCTTTACATGACGCCGTCGTATGTCCGAACCGCTGGCACTGGAAACAGCGCATCGGGTCCGGAACATACGGACGGACGTTCAAATTAATGTACCCTGCTTTGATGTTCTTTGGCAGTATTGGAGTGTCAAACGTCAGGACGAAGGTGGCAGTCTTTTCAGTACTGCCATTTACCCTTCGAGTGATCTGACGTACCTCGACCACTTTCTGTTCCTTCCACTCCTCAACGAGTTCCTCGCTCCCTATGTCAACTAAGTCACGGCAGGTGACAACGCCTTTGCTGCTGTTAAGGGATTTGTGGAGTTCGCAGGTAACGGCGAACTCCCCGAGCTTCTCACAGTTCAGGAGTTGGGTAGCTTGCCTACTGGAAGTTGTTTCCAGCAGCAGCGTCCCGTTCCTCAGCTTTTTTATGGTATTTAGGGTCCCTACCAGACCCTCTAAACCCTTAGAAATATAAAAAGGTGAAACTTTTTCTAAAGATCCTTCCACTCGTTGCATAACTATAAAAGCATTCGCAAGCGAACAAACTTTCCTGTTACTATTACTATTACTTTCAGAAGAGGGGGGGCTATCAACCCTCACCCTCTTCTCAGATTTGGGTGTATTTTGATTATTCTGCGGCACACCCGTACTGCAGGGTTTTTTGTTTTTATTGTGAGTCTTAATTTTGGTCCCACGAGTAAAAACAATATAGAAGGAAATGCTAATACAACAGGGGTGCGCAGGTGCCCCTGAGGTTGCACGTTAACAAGTGATCTGCCTCTCACCCATGCACCTCCTCGGCACGTGTCCGACCTTGAGATTAAGGGGTTTTTTATAGAGGTTTGTTCCGTCCTCGCAATCCGGGCGATGAAGCCAAGATTCCCGTTCTCCTAGGCACACAACGTTCCACCGCCACGCCTTACGGTGGTCGTTGAAGCATGGTAGGAGCTTACGGTGTGGGAATACTTGCGGCGCTCACAAGTTTCCTGCTCGGGCACCGCGGGTTCGCCAAACCCGTACCTGGCACTTGCGTACCAGGCCCCTGCGGGGGGGGGGGGGGAGGGGTCACCAAGTCTTGCTGGGGGGGAGGAGTCACCAAGTCTTGCTGGGGGGAGGGGGGGGGGGAAGGGGTCACCAGGTAAATGTAAAAGGTAAGGGTTGTAGGTCTTACAATACCATAAATATTTTCGGCAAGAAGGCTGTGCCAGTTTATTTTTTAACAGATTGTCAAATCTTTGTTGTTTTTTTGTGAAGCAAACAACCAAATCATTTTCTAATTGGAGCCTATTTCTCTTCTTTAGGTAATTGTCCCCTTTTTCATTTGTTTCCGCCACTGCAACTTGTAGCAGACATGGAGGACTGCACAGATCTTTTGAGAACTACAATTTATCCTCGCTCACAATGAAGCTAGTCCATACTTGCTGGCATACTTGGATAACTGATTGAATGAATCAAAACAAACTGCTCCTATGTGGCCACTAAACTTCACCTTCTCACCTCCTGCACCGCCACCACGGCAAAGATTATATCACTGCCCACGACTACCTTGGACGACACTTGATTTTTCGATCAGTAGGTATAGCCTCAAAAGAAAGAAAGTTAAATAGGTCATTTTTAAATCACTGAAATAGTTTTATTATAGATCTGGAGGGTCACCAAAGTTTTTTTTATGAACATGGGGGGGCAGCAATAAGTTTTTTACTCATAAAGGGGTCGCATATTCAAAAAGGTTGAAAAACAATGGCCTAGAGTGTTATGGGATAACCATGGAAAACCCAGATCTGGATGGCTGGACTGTAACATTGCTGTTTATTAGGCGGGGATATAGAAGGTTTGAGCCAAATGTTATAGAGGGCACAAGCTGGTGAGTAAACAGGAAAGAAGTCAGTCAGGCGACAATGGTCTGTGGATGCCAATGTGACCAGCACACAGCTGTTGCATTAATTAACATCATGCTCTGTGGTGGTGTTTAAAGACGTAATGGTTAAATGAAACAATTCAAGTGCACGAAGGTTACATAATGACTTGCAAACATCTAAACTTTTTTCCGAGTGATTGAAACCAGTGGTAACCAAATATCTTGAGTCTCTTGTAAAGAGCCTGTACTCTTCAAACAACAGAGTATTAAATAAGTTGTGGTGGCAGGAAATAAACCTGTTTGATAAAACTGAGTAATATATACATATATCTTGTCTCAAGAATTTCTTTCTCACCAATACTGACCATCATGCTTTGCTGAACTCAAGGAGTTCTGGCAACTGAAAGTGGAGTTACTCGGTCACCAACCCGTGAGCCTGGTTACACGCCGGAGGTGAAACACCTCCGAGTAGTGTCACTTACATCCAAAAGTTCGGGTGTATGTGAGGCCAAATCATTATCTCTCAGCCACCATGCTGTTTCTGTTTGAAAGTTTACTCTAAACAATAATCTTGTAAATGTTTCATTAAAACATATTAAATATGTTTTCTAAAATCAGATATATTTTCTATCAATACCAATTTATGTAACTGACATTAAACACAAAATTCACAATGTAGCACACCAGTCCTTATATGATACACAGACTTAGCTATAATTATACAATCAATATTCATTAACATCAAGCCTTTCACATCAATATTATACTTCAAATATTAGGAACAAAGATGAATTGGCTATGTAAAATAATAGGGGGCAAGGGGCTCAAATTTAAGCTGAATTTAGTGTCTTATAAAATGAACAAATGCCAAATTCTGGAGTAATGCCTAAAGTGCATGACTTCCGTCATTCGGTAAGATGTGCAAGTGCTTCCAAATGTGGAAAAATGCATTTTTATTAAATTTCTTACAAATAAAATATGGAACCAATCGGAGATTTGCGAAAGACTTAAAAGACATTTTGGGGAGGACACAATGTCAGATATAAGAGCTCTGAATTCCAGTAAGTATATGAAGTTAAATAATTTGTTCTCAGGAAATACTTAAGTTGCTGGCAATATGGCTCCAGAGCATACAAGAAGAGGGAGACTATACTGGAAAATAACAGTAAGTAAATTACACATTTTATGCTACTTTTGGTATAAATTACAAATTAAACATAAATGCCCTTAAAAACTGCGAGATTTAAAGATATGATAAAATTTGTCAACACTGAAGATCTAATGTTCTAAGCTATAACACTGAAACAGGAACTACACATATTTAACATTTAGTACAGTTTCCGCATAATACATCGTAATACAGTGACATCATACAACTAAAATGTTTATAAATTATATCAATAATAAATTAGATCATCTCATCAACACAGATGTAAAGCGATGAACAAAGGTTAATGTCGTTTCAAAACAAATTTTATTATTAACCCACCTGTACCCGGCATGCATTGCAATGCCTTTTTTTCTTTCTTAAGTGGATATGCATATACAGACACATTACCACTTATAAGATAAATGAAAGACAGTGATAATTTTGCATTAAATTAAAATTGAAAAAGTTTATTCTAATACTTTGGGCTATACAATATTTTTGGTCTTTCATCTTCTGCAAAAGCAGAGCACCCAGCATTGATGGCGGGTGAATGTGAAAGTTCTGACGTTTTATCCCTTTTAATCAGATTGTAGTAAACATTCTCCATCATCATCCACTTTGCAGGTTTCCCACCGACAACAACAAAACCTTGAAAAGTTGCTTGTGTAAATTAATCTTAAGAGGTGTGAAGGGAAAAGCGGGTGCAGGTTAGTAAACTAAATACAAATACATGTGTGCCAAGTTCCTTCTGAATAGTTCCAAATGTAACTTTTGCTTAAGGGAAGGTGGTGAGTTTTTGTAAACCAAATGTAGACAGTATTTTTCGCTTTGTTTTAAAGTATGCAAAGTTACATCAAAATCGGATATTAACTGTGGGTTTGTATAAAGAACGTTTGCAAAAATTAAGGGTGGTAAAGGGAGAGAACGGTTGGGTTTTTGCAAACCAAATTTAGACAGAGTTTTTCTCTGTGTTTTGAAGTAAGGAAACTAACTCAGTCAACAACCAGAAAGTTAGTTGGCCACTGCCAAATGGGGCATACTAAGCCACTGATCATATACAACTCTTAAAAATTGCTTCTTCCACCGGAATTTGAACCCCAAATCTGACCAAGAAAATGTTGAAAGTGAGAGCCTTAACCACTGAGCTACCAGACAACTGTATTTTAAGCATAGTGTGCTTAAGTACTATCAAAATCTGAAAAAACGTTGGAAAAATTAATCGAGTGATAGAGGAGGAGGGAGGTAGGATTTTGTAGACAGAATTTTTCTATTTGTTTTAATGTATAAATATCCAGAGTTCCATCAAAATCGAATGAAAACAGTGTACTTGTTTGAATAATATTGCCATAAATTATCAGGGTTGTGTAAAGGAGTAGAGAGATGGATTTTTCAAACCAAATGAAGACAGTACTTTTCTGTTTCTTTTAAAGTGAAAAACTAAAAAAAAAATAGTCCACAGCCTGAAGTTTGGTTGAATCCTACCATAGGAAGTGTACTATGCCTTGTGTCAGAGGGAGGATGATCAGTTCCTTTGCTCTGGGAACTGTAGTTAATTGTGAAATCCGAACCACACACCCGGAAAAGCTTATGTGATCAAAATTCATGCAAATTTCAGCTTGGGTACGTATCCTGAAATTTTTGAAAGTAAGTGCCTTTGCCATTGTGCTACCAGACCACTCTGTTTTACTACATATGTGCGCTATGTAACATTAAAATTGGATAAAAATGGTGAATTAGTACAACAAACATTGGCAAATATTAAGTGCTGGAGGTAAAAGAGAAGAGGGGTTAGGTTTTTCAAAGCAAATGCAGTTTAAAGTATACATGTGGAAAGGTCCGTCGATATTGGATAAAAGCTGTGGATTTATGTAAATAAAATTACTAAAAATGAAGGGGAGTGGGCTAAGGGGGTTGAGTTTTTACAAACCAAATAGGTAGTATTTTTCTCTTTGTTTTAAAGTAAATGTTAACTTAGTCCACAACAAAAATGTTGACTGAATCCTCCCAAAGAAGGTGTACTAAGCTTTGGGTTAGGGCAGCTAGTTCCTTTCCTCTGGGACCTACGGTTTAATGTAGAATCCAAGCCATGGAATGTCAAATGATAAAATACAACTCATAAAAATTCCTGTTCCTGTGGGGATTTGAACCCGTGACCAGAGACAGAATGGTCTAGAAGCAAGCGCTTTAACCACTGAGCTACAAGCAGCTTTGTTTTTACGCATACGCGTGCTAAGTACTATCAAAATCCGATAAAAATTGTGGGTTTGTATGAAAAAAATGTTGGCAAAAATTAAGGGGGGGTTATAAAGGTGGATGGGGTGGGTTCTGCAAAACAAATGTGGAAGGTATTTTTTGTTTGTTTTAAAACACATGTGTTCAAAATTCCATCGAAATCGGTCAAAAACTGTGAGTTATACAAAGATCATTTGAAAAAATTGAGGTGTGTGTAGGGGAAGAGGAGTTGGGTTTTCTGAATATTTTTTTGGTCAGAAACCTTCCCAGGCAAGCATATAATAACTCAAAGTTTCATCGCAATCGGATGAATTGTACAGGAATGCATAGAAGACGAACAAACAAAAAAACCAACGAACATTTATTTTTATATACTAGATTCCATATGCAAGACACAAATGCTGTTAATAGTGCAAACTTTTAAGTCATGAAATCATGCTCACGTTCAAGTCTGCTTGGCTGCAAGCAGAAAACCTAAGCTATTTCTGACCCCACACTAATAAAAGTATGGCAGTAACCGACCAGTTTTCTCCAGCGAAACTCACAGGTTGCTAAAGCCATTTCAGTGAAACTTGGCTAGGGCCTTCATACTCACACTCTTTAACTCATTGCATATGATAAAAAGTTTTGCTATGCGCCTTGTCATCTAGATTTGATACGAGTCCTTTCCCTTAGAAACTGTAGCTTTCATTCCATTGCTCCAATCAACAAAGTTGAATCATTCTTTATACACATTTATTCATGATGCACAACACTCATTGGGTAATTTATAATAGTTTTCTTGGAAAAAGCTTGGCATGCTAGGCTTTCTGAAAAAGACATGTACCCATTTACCATCAATATTCTGAGCTGCTCCAGAATACAACAAATAACTTTCATTCAAGGCATGATCAGTTCAACCCCTGTCCATTCTTTGTAGAATCCAGGCATGAATAAATTTCGAGGTTTGACATTTTAATATTTACACATATAACTTAAAAGTGAACCCTATATGTTAATTACAAACAAGCTCAATTAAACCACTTAATTACTCTTGCAACAAAGCACATTCCAATCTTTTTCCTTTTGTTCCTGCCCATATTAATGTCCCTCCTTCTGTTGTACCACCAACACCTAATTTTCATCACTGCTGTCATCATCGTCAACCAGGTGCCTCCTATGACTGGGTAGACGTGCTAGCTGACGCTGCTGCTGCAAGAAACGCCGCTGTTCTTCCCGGAGCTGCTGGCGCTGCAACTGCTCTTGCAGCAACCGTTCTTGACGCTGCATCCGCTCCGTATTCTTTCGCATGGTATCTTGCACCCGCTTCACCTTCTGCCGACTCTCATAACCAATGGAAAAGGATGCGGTAACAGGCCCCCTATGGCAGGCTACATAAGGTAGCTCATCGATGATCAAAGGAATTATGTATTCATCTAAAGGCCATGGACCTGTCAGATGCAGATTTTCAAGCTTTGGTGCCAATTGTAATATTTTATGAAACTCAAAGGTCTGAGGAACGTGAGAAACTTCCAGGAACAGCCTCTCCAGGTTGGGCATAGGTACCTAGAAATAACATTTTTTTTTATCACTACTGGGAAAATGGAACAAATCAACTGAAAATTCTCTTTCACACATCACTTACTAAAGTTGAAGGCAGAACAGCTACAACAACAAAGAGACATACAAACAAAAAAAACAATATTTTGGCTCTTACATACATAAAATACACATAGTTCGGTCAGCATGTACACCTGCAACAAACCAAGCCACATGAATGGGTTTGGGTCAAAGCAGAGGTGGCAGTGGAAGTGGGGAGAGTGTGAGACAAATATTGTTGAAAATAATACAGGCCAAAGACTAATTATAAAAATTTATAAATAAAATAAAAAATTTACCCATCTGGATGGATGGTCACAGACAAACAGCTAACTCCTGAAATCAAGAAGATCCAGTTACCATCCACAATTTCCCTGATCTCAATAACTGCTTTGCACTTACTTGGAGACCATCAGACATGTAAAGAACGGATTTCGATCTCCTCCATATATGTTGAAGAGTACACAGCATATAAGTCGGTGATATAGCCCTTTCTCAAAATGCGCCCTAGTTTTTGAGTATTCACATACAAATAAACATTTTTTGACTATACCATTTCCAAAAATATTAGTTTTTGCCTTCCCTACACAAATCTTCTCTGAACCAGACCTTTGTAGCAATTGAGGATTATTCAAGTTCTGTATCCAGCAATATATATATATATATCCTCCTACATAGGTCTGACCACAAATCCACTGGCCATCCGGATGAATGGACACAGACAATCGGTCTGGACTGAGAACCCTGACCACCCTGTTTCTTTTCATGCCACCACTCATAACACCAACAATTTCAACACCTGCTTCACAGTCCGCGCCATCAAAGTACTCCCAGACAAAAGCAGCATCGCAGAACTGAGGAGGTGGGAACTGGCCTTTCAGTACCAACTGGGGACCAGACAACCACCTGGACTAAATTTAAGATAGCTCCAATTTTCCTCTCTCCTCCGAACTTTGCCCCTTACCTGCCATCATTTCCCACAAAACCATCGCTCACCAGAGATTTCTCTTTTTGTACTTAGATCTATTGCTATAAATTTTTTTTCTCTCGTGTGTTTTATATTATTATATTTTTTCCGTGTGTAGTATTTTTTCGTGTGTAATATTTTCAATAATTTTGCGTGCGGAATAATTTTTTATGGGGGCACTTATAGATCGTTTTCAGTAGATTCCACCCCCCCCCCCCCCCGTGTTTTCCTTGGTTTGTTTTATGCCAGTGACCTTATGACCGCAACCGCGTTTCCACTGTGCAGTCTAATTATCATTTTCGGGCTTAGGTCCTCCACCCCCCCCCCCGCCATGTTGTTTCTCCCCCCTCCTACTCCACCCCAACCAGCCAACCATGTGCACCCCGTGTGGTCTCCTCAGTTGGTCGCTAGCTTCCGCGGGGCAGCCACCTCATCCTACAACCTGATGAAGAGCTAAGCTCGAAAATTTGTATTATGTTTGTGTTTGTGTGTTTTTTCGTGTTTTGACGCCGCTGGAGCCCTCATCTTTGGTAAGCGGTGGTTTTTCTCCTATCCCAATGTCTAATATATATATATATATATAAATAAATATATATATATATAGAGAGAGAGAGAGAGAGAGTTTTACCAATCATTTAATCAAAAAATTCCTGTTAAATCTTAGCATGGTGAGGGGGGAAAAAAAGAACTTGGGGTACCAAAGCTGGAGTGTAGCACTGGGGAGATAGAAAGCCAATTTGTAAACTTACTTGCCAAATTTGGTTATTACCCTTCATTAAATGCTTCCCTCCCCAAACTACCAACAAAAAAGGCAATTAAAAAATCTCACATTTTTAGTCATTACTGGAAACTACAGCCTTCTTGCAAAAATTTTTTCCTCATTTGCAGCTGTTAATCCAAGATGTATAATCGCAGAAAGATCCATTTTCTTTACCAATAATAATAATATATCACTAAATGCTAAAACAAAAACAAAAATGCATTAAAATGTATTTTGTCCAAACTCCATAAAAACAGTTAACTTGGGTTTTAAAAACAATGAGGCCAAGGTTAACATACTAACGTTGCAGACTTACCGAACACGAAGTCTGAGGTAATTTTATTTTCAACAGTGGATACAAGAATTAACAAGAACCAAGAGTGATCTATGGCAACTGATTTAATGGTAGATGTATAAAATATCATTTATTCTATTTTCAGTTTACACAGATCATCTTACTTCATACGAGATCTCACTTGACCAGTGATTTTCAGACTATGGTCCACAGATATAGCATTATTATTCATACAATTAGTAAATATTAAGTTTCATCAATATGTAATTCAATTTTAATAACTACTTGTAATTTTATAACTTTGCATCCATAGAAATTCAAAAGACACTTTCACAGTTATTGTGATATAATAGTTCAATACAAGATGTTCCAATTGTTTACAATATTTATTTAAAAAAATTGGTCCATATAAGTTAGTGGTCCGTAGAATCATTTTCGACATTTTACTCGTCTTTGGGTTGAAGAAGGTTAAAAAATGATGTATTAGACCATTTGGGATAGCAACTGATAGTACTTTGTGAGCTTTAAAAATTAAGAAACTATTCAAGAAAGTAACCCAACAATGTCTGCTACGCTGTTTGATCAAAGTTTGTACATAAGCATGTAAACCAGATTGTTATTCACAATGAAACATAAATTACAACCCACATACTTCAATGCATTTCAAAGTACTTCATAAGGCAGAAGGTATAAGGTTTCATTATTGAATAGACTGAAGTCAAGGTTCAATACCTAAAGACGAGACAGATTTTTTTCTAAAGCAAAATGTATGGAATGGCGCACCAGGCCCTCTCAACCTACTTCTGAATGAGTACTAAGGAGGGAACCATTCATCACTAAGAGCATGGGTGTCATTAGCTATGCTATGCCTCTAGCACCAAAGATTATAAAAAGAATTCGGAGCTTCACCTCAAGGTAAACCTACAATTATGATCCCAGTGCCAGGGAATACCTTCCTATCCATATTGGCCTAATGAAATTGGTGAAAAAGGAATAATTCAAGGATCCACTATTTCATTTTATTCCCTCTGTATTATCGCTAAACTTTTCACATGGTCTGGAAATTTCTTTGCCTCCTTTTCTCCAGGTTTATGCATTATCACATATTGCAAAAATAAATAAAAGTACAGAACGTCATTAAAAACAACTAACTTGTTTGTAGAGTGACAGTAACTACACTTCGGTGAAATTTTATGTTTTATATGAATGATTTATCAATGTGGGATTAAAAAAAAACACAAGAAGTTAGTGTGAGAATGGAGACTTTCCCGGCGTATGCTTGAAATGAAGTCTTTGTGGGTGTACTGCTGGATAGTGTTTTGAAAACACGATATTTCGACTACTAGCTCTGTCATCTTCATCAGGTGTGGAGACATCGACTCAGGTCGGCTGACCGTCGGATACTGAGACAGCCCAGGTGCCACATCTCCTTATATAGCTGATGACTCTCTCTGAGACCTGTGCCCAGTAGATGGCTGCGAATGAACCTGAGCAGATTGCAACTTGACAATGCCACCATTTCTGTCTTATCCAAAGGACTATACTTCGCTCCAACTCTTGAGATCATCAGCTCGGTCGAACAGGTCGTTCGCACCCTCCCAAGGGAGACAGTGGAGGAGATCTGTAGAGAGACCTGTCCAGTCTTGGATAAAGCAAACCCCCCCCCCCCCAAGACAAACATAACTAGGGAGGAGCGGGAAGTGCTTCGTGTATTGCGTCAGAACAATGAAGTAGTTGTTTTATCGGCAGACTATGGAAATGCTACGGTACTGCTTACGGCAGAACAGTACGAGGGAAAGATGAGGAACTTCCTTGATGATCCTTCCTATTGCCGTCTAGACAACGATCCTACCAACAGGATCGACAGGAAGACTTCAGCTTTACTGAAGAAAGCCGAATTTTCTGCAGAGGTCAACAAGAAACCTCGTGCTGCCAGACCACCTCGGCTATATGGTCTGCCAAAAATACACAAATAAAGCGTACCACTGCAACCAATCATCAGCAATATTTGAGCTCCTTTGGCAAAATATCTGATCCGTCTTTTGAGTCATTTGGTTGGTCATTGCAACCAACATGTCAAGAATTCCACGGAAGATCATCAAGACCATGGAACTGAAGGACTCGGACATAATGGTGAGCTTTGATGTCATTTCATTATTCACCCACGTCCCGTTGAAGGACAAGCTGGAGCTGATACGCCACCAGTTTGAACCAGTTATTGTGCAACTTTTCAAACATGTGCTGAAGTCCCCGTATTTCTCTTACTTAGGGGAATATTATGAGCAAGTGGATGGTGTTGCCTTGGGATCACCACTTTCTCCTGTAGTTACCAACCTGTACATGGAGTATTTCGAAGATAAAGCTCTGGAAAGTGCGGTTCTCAAGCCGGCATGCTTTTTTTTCCGCTATGTCAATGACACTTTTGTCGTGTGGCCCATGGTCCCAAGGCTTTAAATGAGTTCTTAGAACCTCTAAACGGAATTCATCCCAGCATAAAGTTCACAATGGAACTCGAAAAGGCCTGCTGCCTACCTTTTCTCAACATCCTAACTGAAAGAAAGCCGGAAAAGATGCTAGGACATAGTGTATTCAGAAAAGCAACACACAAGGACCAGTATTTGGGAGCCACAAGTTTTCACCATCCCTTGCAGCGTGACACTGTTCAAAAAACGCTCGTACATAGGGCTAGGGTGACTTCCGACAAAGACAGCCTACAACAGGAACTGGAACATCTAAGAACTGTCTTCAACTGGAACGGTTACACCAAGAGGCAGATAAGAAAGAAAATTGATTGCAAGCCGGAGAAAAATCCAGTCCAACAGGAAGAAGTGCCTAAAGACACAGCTTTTCTGCCATTCACCGGAAACACCTTGGGGAAAATTGGCAGAATTCTCGCACAGCATGGAATAAAATGGTTCTACCAACCACCAGCTAACATACAGGACTACCTCCGCCCAGTTAAGGATGATCATGCCCTCAGAGTTCCCAGAATTTACAGCATCCTATCGGAGTGTGGAAAGTGCTACATCGGCCAAACTATCTGCACTGTACAAAACTGGTGTGAAGAACACAAACGCTATCTCTGCCTAGGATAATACAGCACGTCAGCGATCGCCAAGCATGTGTACAACCATGGCCACAGGGTTGACTTCAACATTACGATATTGGCTAGGAGCTTACCCACGGATCCAGCCCAGTTGTTGACGCTAGTTAAAAATGTTTACACTAAGCACCCATAGATGAAAGGTACAATCAAAGTTGCACAAATTAATGCAAGACGGACAAATATGGTCCTGCATGAGCTAAGGAATCTGGCATTCCGAGAGCCGACACGTAGGCTCAACAACACCAACAAGGAGCCACCTGATCGTCTCGCCTTCTTGCCGTACTCTGGTGCCACAACGTCCAAGATAGGACGGGTTCTAGCAAAAAGTGGAATCAAGACCGTTTTCCTGCCACCACCGAAGGTGAAGAACATCATGCGCTCCCCCAAGGATGACCTTGCTCTGCGGACACCTGGGGTATATAGCATTAGTTGTGAATGTGGAAAGAGCTACATTGGCCAAACGGTGCGGTGTGTTCACCAACGTTGTCTAGAACATGCACGACACGTTCGTCTGGGACAGAAAGACAAGTCTGCGGTGGCGGAACACAGCCTCGAACATGGCCATGGTTTTGATTTCGAAAATACCAGAGTACTGGCGCATACTGGGAGCTTCTGGAAGAGCATCCTTACGGAAGCAGTAGAAATTCGTCTCGCGTCTAATCTCGTCAACCGTGACATCGGGTACCAGCTGAGTGAAGCCTGGACGCCAATCATCAATACTATTCGTCGACAGCGCGACCGGAACGCATTACACGGCGCGTCCAGATCAACGGGAAGTTCGGTAGTAACATAAGTGAGCAATTTGTTACTCGGGCATTAATGATCAGCTTACGGGGAAGGTTTTGCCTTCTGATTTTTCCTTCTATCAAACGATGTGTTGATAATATCTGGGAGTCACGCTAGACGAGCGACTAAACTTTACTGACCATATAACGGAGGTGTGCAGTCGTGCCAAAATATTGATGAACAAACTGATCAGTATTGGGCAAAGGAGATTTCATCTTCCAACTTCCATAATAAGGAGGTATCACGACAGTATATTATCCTCAATTGTGGGATATGCTGCTAGCAGTTGGGCACATAAGTTACAACAAGTTAAACCTCGCCAGGCACTAAGAAGCATACTGATAAGATTAAGTGGTGCATATAGCACAACAGCGACCAACTCTCTGCTGGTTGCGTTGGGCGTTTGGCCACTTGTCCTAGAAGTTAGAAAGAGAGGGGCACACTATTGGCTACGAACTGGTGACGCCGAAAAAGTAGAACAAATTTTAGGAAGACCGGTTACAGAAGCACGGGAGACAAAACCAGTCTTGATGGAAGAATGGCAACAACAGTGGTCGATTAGTACGACTGGCAGGAGAACCTACAATGTTTGGCCAACAATTCAAGAGAGATTAAACCTTCGTCACCTAGATCCGTCAACCGGACTTGTTCATTACATCACTGGACACGGGCCATATCCCAGCCTATTACATAAAAGAGGACTAAAAGACACAAGCTTGTGTGAGTGCGGGGAAGAGGGTACACCCGAACACATCGTCTGGGATTGCACACAAATGGCAGAAGCCAGAAACGAAGGATTTCATGAACTAAGAAACATGAAAACGGAAGACATACTAAAAAATGAGCAACTATGGTGCAAACTAGACGAAGTGGCGCAAAACATATCCAAATTGCAGAAGGAGAGATTCATGCAAAGTTTAGCGACAACAAGAGGAAGGCCAAGTCAAGCCGACTATGAGGTCAAAGAGTAACACCCGAGAGCAGCCACAAGCGAATGCATGTCTAAGCGCTCGATCAGCGAGTCATATATTGTGCTGAAAATGCAACCAGCTGGTCTGCGGAGAGGAGTGCTTAAACCATATTAAAGGCTTTAAATGGACCGTTCGCAGTAACACCACTGGAGATTCTATCTACAAACAAGAACTTGCTAAAGCAATACTTATAAAAGTATAGTGTATGTGTAAATTCTTCACTAGTGCTCACTATAGTCCGATGCATAAAATGTGGTCTGACATTGCAATAACACAAATAATAGATAATAGTTGCAGTCTCGAGCCGCTTCTGAAGTAAAACATTGTTATCTCTTAAAATATGTAAAAATGTTAACAGCTAGTAATGAGAAAAAGTTATAAATTATGTAGCCAATAATCTTAAAATAGGAATTTGTTCAAATATTGAAAATAACAAATACCGGCAGTAGATGTTAAACTAATCTAGTTCACCTGTGAAAACGAACAACCTACTAGCCGGATATTAAAGACTCCTTACTTCTGCAATTACATATATATCATTGAAAATTAGTTCTCACAACCAGTGTTGGAGGTGGCCAGTCTCACGATGGGCGACCTTCTCGGTCACTTTGGCTGCCAGAGAGACTGAGAACGTGCGCTATTCCGGGAGATTTGGAATTCGGATTACCGCACCGATACCAATGCTGGAAATGTTTTCTTAGATGGTAGAGTAGTAGATAGTAGTAATAGTTTAGTAATAGTAGCAGTGGTAGACGTACGAAGTGACATAGTGAAATATTAAAAATCCTAACCATAAAGTAGACAGGAAACTGCAGACACCATACAAAACTAGAAAACTGTAATAAATCAATTATGACAAAATGCAGCAAGTTTAGAATGTTATAATATATGTTGACAGCGAAACAATCGTATGTATCGTGCCAACAAGAAAAGACTGTACAGATGTTGCCAAAACCATACACAACAAAAATGGAAATTATTAATTGTGGAATTATCTGTTGAAATATCAAATGTAAAACTGTTGTGTTAAATTAAGGCCTATTTTAGTTTCTAGATACTAGGCTGTAAAAATGTGAGCTAAATAAAAAAAAAATAGGACCTCATATTTTTGGGATTCCATAGTCAAAAAAGCGATTGAAATTTGATTGGCCCAATACTTTCAACAGAGATAGTGGGCTATGTCTTAGTGAGGCATGAAAACCAGCCTTGGCAACTCTATGCAGAGAGTGTGGCACCAGCAACTGCCATAGACGGCTCAACATTTACTTCCGCGGCCCACAACTAAGACTTGTCGACCCGCCCACTCGCAGCCAGCTGCCGGGCGCGGGCCTCGGAGATATAAGGAGATGTGGCACCTGGGCTGTCTCAGTATTCGATGGTCAGCTGACCAGTGCAGATGTCTCCACACCTGATGAAGACGACGGAACTAGTTGTCGAAACATTGCATTTTCAAAACACTATCCGGCGTTACACTCATGAAGACTTCATTTCAATCATCACAATATGGTGTAAGAAGTTCTTTGCTGCACTTAAAATTTTGTTGAATGTGTTTTAAAAATAATTTTGTTTGAAAAACTTTGACTTCTCGTAGACAACACTTCCTATAACTATATGAAATTAGGCATACAAGTATAAGCTGCGGCAGCTTGTTGTAAAACTCACTGCCCAAGTTTCAACTTTATAGATATTTTACATAAAACAAATATTTCTCAGTGTTTACTGTTATGCAAATTTAGGCACTTATTTGACAATGAATGACTTTCATTCTTGATAAGCACATTACTAAAATCTAGTAGTTTTAATTGGGAAAAATGTTAAAATTGCACCACCTGGAAATTGGATTGTAGTCTCACTACAGATTTTAATATCTTTAAAATTTTGATTTCTCCAAATACATCATCTTTTGTAAAAACTAGTTTCAGTATTCAAAATCTTTTTTCTTTTGTGACTGACACTAGTGTGGTATCCTATCAATAATCTTCTGAAAATCCACAAGCATAACTTAAATCACTGAACACGAGTGTTTGGCCTCACACCTCACTGATGTCTTGGTCCTTGAGGGTGGGAAAATATTGAAGGTAAGTAACTGGAAGAAATTCAGCCATAGTCTTTTGAAGAAACCAAGCTGGCTTTCACCTTAAGTGATTTCGGGAAACCGTGGAAAACCAAAATCTGGAAGCCTGCATGGGTACTCCAAACTATTTCAAGAGCACGTTTCTTCCTGAATACATGATGGTTCTTGAGAAAGAAGTTCTTTTCATCATGGAATTTCATAAAGATAGAACAATTTAAGTTCTCTCAGAACCTACAGTGACTAGATGATGATGGCATCAGTTTGTAGTTCAAAGTGGCCATAGAATTTACAGATTCTTTAATAGTGTTGTTTGTGCTGTTTTACAATCAATGGGTACCATTAAATCTTCAAAATATTCATGAAAAACATCAGTGAGGAATAGTTTTGATTCCAGTAACACATTCTGAGACTATTTTGGTTGCTACAGTTAGCAATACTTTACCAAAAGTGGGCTCTATAGCAAACTAATGTTACAGTTCCACCATTTGCATTATAACCAAGTATTGTGTGTTCTGTAGAGGTTACATCCTCCCCCTTACCTGGTATTAAGTAGATGTAAAATGTCTTATTATACAAAAAGAATTTGACCACATTGGTCAATGCCTCTATAGAAATACTGAAGCCACCTAGATTCAAGGAAAGCTCAAGAAAGTGTTCCTATAGAAATGGATACAAATAAAATGATCATATTAAAATGGGGTTCATCAACTTGGATTCTCCTCTCTTCCACATCAGAGGACACTATCAATACTTCAGATTCAGAAAGCAGCTGGCTCACTACCTCCTTTTTTTTTTTTTTTTTTTTTTTTTTTTGTTTGATGCATTATGTATGTCTCGTTGGTGTTGTTAAAGAAAATAAAGGACTGAGGGCAACAAATCAGATGGAATTCAGCCATGCCCTTTGAAGGAAACATCCTGGCATTCATTGGGAGTGATGTCAGGAAAACTGAAATATGGGTGATTGGATGGAGATTCAAAGCCACATCCTCCCACAAGCCAGACTAGAGAGTTATGGCTCACCTATCGAGCTCGGTCTTTTCTTCCTGTTCTAGTTTCGAGTTATTTTGCTTTTCTCAGTCCCTCCTTTGTTACCCCCTTCATAATTAAGACTTTATGGCTCATCGATAAAATGTTCAAGAACTGGGAAAGTATCACTGACAAGGAACAGGAAGGAAAAATCAGGTATGGTGTTCATACGATATTTCAATGGCTAGCTCCACCATAGCTCTCAGTCCTTTCACACCTGTAATGGTTGTTACCAAAATATAACCGACTGTTCGTCACCCAACACTAAGCTGCAACCGTCTTAACTTCAGAATGTCACTGACCCCTCGTAACCACAGCTTGTAATGACTATTAGTGGGGTGATTAGTCGATTAGCCAGGAATGGCAAGTGGTAGGCACTGTTCCAAAGTAGCTTCTTGACACTTACTTGCATGGAGTGCTGCGCATCCTCGAACGTCCTCTCTTCAGCCTGCTTCGGGGTTGACTCTAACTTTCCCTGAAAGGCAACTTGGACACGAATTGGTATGCAGACAGAGAAAGACCGTAAATGCTTTAAACCCGTTTATTACTTCCCATTAGTCCGATTCCACACACGCTAGGTTATCCCACGAAGCACTAATCCAGGCGCTGGTAACAGTACTTAGAGCAATTACACGTTACTGGAACATTCGATCGAACAGATGGAAACGCAATCGGAACCGAGACCGGACCCGGCTGGCTTCCTAAATGGACATAGTGGCGGCGTCAATCAGTATAACACTTCCGAGCCCCGAGGCCCTCTGAAGCCTCGTTTATATAGTACAGCAGTGTACTGACTTGGCAGACCTTGATCAAAGTTCGTTGTACATTCTAGAAAACTCTCATAGCTCGAGAGCCACTCGGCATAAATCGGACGTCAGCTTCGAATGTTCCCGAAGCTGCTGAATGCAAGCGTTCACCTGATGCCACTCGCTCAGCGCTGAATCTGCCTTTGTCAGCGTCTGTCTCGACCATTACCGGTCTCGCGGTTTACACAGCTGCCGCCTTCACTCAACCTTTATTTCCACAATTTATTCCTTTATTAATTTTAATTGTTATCCATTAAATTTGCCCATTACACACCTGAAGATGGTAGAGCTGGCTGTCGAAGTATCATGTTTATAGAACAAAACCTGGCACGACATCAGTGAAAATTTCATTGCAACCACATGGGCGGAAAGTCTCTATTTAACATTATATCTGATTTATAAAAATATCTGCAAAACAGATTGTAAGCATCATACATCACGCATGCTGATTTTTTGATAGTAAAATGTATTTTTAATAATGTTAAAAATAAGGCTGTTTAAGTTTGCATTTAAAAAATGTAAATATCTAAAATTAATTCAAGTTTTGTAAGTTTCTACGAAAGGTCAGAGAGAAAGCAATGCCAGAGCAAGCAAATTCAAAGAATAAGGTATTGACCAAGAATTAAAAAGGCAGAGAGAAAGTCCTCATGGAGAGAGATGTAATGTTCATAAAGAGGAATTAGCTTGGCAAGGCAGTACATTGGAATATGGCAAAGAGATGCCACTCAAAAAAAAAAAAAAAATCTAATTATTATGAGATTCAATGTATGGTATGGTACAAAGCATCCTGCAATTGATGGAGTTAAGATGTTGAATTGTTAATATTGAAATAAGTTTGAGAAATTGTAAAAAAGTGTAGGAAAAAATGTTAATTGAGTTGAATTGGTGCAAGATATTTGAAGAGAAGCTTATATTGAATAAATAACTATTTGTGAGAAAATAAGCATTGCAATTGGAAGATATAAAGGTTTATTTTCAGTTGAAGGTAAGAAAGAAAAGTTTCCAAAATTTAACTTGGAAATTGTGGTGTGAGAGCAGCATCACAGAACGGTTTAGAGAAACACCATTTTAGGATGATTCTCAACTGCTTTGGGCACATAGCACAAGATAAAGTAAGGTAAAGAATTTACTATATTAAATAAATTAGGTATTGCAATTGTATAAATAGAATAACTTATTTTACTTCATAACTGAGTAGCACTAATTCATTTTTTTTTTTTTAAACAGTTTAACGTCCCTTTTTAACAACGTGGTCTTTAGAGACGGGAAAGGATGGGGTCAAGGAATGGGAAGGAATTCGGCCATGGCCTTTTGAAGGAAGCATCCCGGCATTCACCTGGAGTGATTTGGGGAAACCATGGAAAACCCAAATCTGGATGCCCGGACGGGGATTCGAACCGCCGTCCTCCCGAATGCGAGGCCAGAACGCTATCCGTTACACCACCACGCTCGGTCACTAATTCATGAACGTGGTATTCATATAAGATTATTAAATCACGAAGACGTAGTCTTCAATATAAAGAGTTGTTAGGATGTGTAATTGCCCAGTTTAATCACAATTAATATAAAAATGGGTAGCGCCACAAAATGCTATTCATGCCAGTAACTGATCTCTTTATACAAAAACTTGAACAGAAAGCCACAGAATATTGAACCAAGATAAAACTTGTCCACCTGCCAAACCACTTCTTGCAGTCTGAAGAAGCAATTATTCACTATACAACCATCGAGAATTCAAACCACACTTGCAGGAGATAGAACATCCTTTTCAAAGTATTATTCTTCAAAAAATATGTGGAAAAATAAACACATCACATAAAGCCACACCTAGGGAATGCAGGATCCCACAATCCTGCAGAACCTGCATCATTTAGCGGTCTGGCAGATCCCGCACAAAAGTAAGCAGATCCACATGCGGAGAAGACATGTTTCAGTCTGCATGACCCTGTCTCCCCATCATCACTTTCCTGCCCAATACTGTCTCAACAGGTTGTATTGTCTTGTTTGCCTTTACCCTTCAAGTTGACGTTTGTCTTCTGGCAACAAATGTGTGTTTTGTCGTCTTTTGTGATTTGTAAGTAAATAGAATCACTTTTACATTTGTATGAGAACTCCCATTTGTTTTTGTTGTATGCATTAGTATAATTTATGTTGTCCTATTGCATAATTAGCATCTAGATCGCACACACACAAAAAAATATATATATATGGTTTTTGAGGAGGAAGTAGAAATAATATAAAAAGAAGGTTTAAACTATGGACAGCTATTTCAAAAAGAAAACATCTATAAAATAAATGGTTTCCAGAATGGTTTGTAAAAATGTTGTCTGTACTTCATCAGATTTGAGACATTTTTTTTTTCAAAAAGTGGATTTCAACTTCCTAGTTTTGCTAATACTATGAGATCTATGGTCACAATTTTTTCAAATACTACAAAAGTTGACTTGATTGTTCAGTCTGATTATCAAAGAAACAATGACAAAGATTTTCGTTGAGTTATGATGAATGGACATCCCAAAAATCATTAATATTTGAACATTTATATTAATTGCAAAGCAACAAATTTTAATCTTGGCTTGTTCACAACACACGGTTCATGCACTGCATCAGTTTGCTCAAAGAAAAACTGATAATCTTTGTTGTTGTTCTTGAAACTGATGTTATCGGCATAAGATCTGATGGAACATGATAAAAGTTGGTAAACTTTTGCATAGGTACCTGCAATCGTGCTTTTCACACAGCACACAACTGTCCATTTTAACAACAATGAGCAGGAAAATGCTTTAAGGCAATAAATCTAACGAAAGATAGGGAAATACAACCTGACAGTTACCACAGATGAAGGCGTCTGGGAATGATGAACATAAAAAAAAGACAAACACAAGAAACACAATATTTTGGCAACTAGCCTTATTATTGCCAGGAGTGAGACATCGGGCAGGGCACTGTGTTTGCACTTCCCCCCTCTCCTATTCTATCATCTATGTCGGCCATGCTGTGCAACCTCCATTCACCAGATGGCAGTTGGCATGTGCATGACTAGCTCCGCCTGGTGTCTCACTTCTGGCAACAATAAGGCTAACCACCAAAATATTGCATTTCTTGTGTTTGTCTTTATATTTACACTGTAAGACAACAAGCTTATGCTGAGGTTAGGCAAAAGGCTTTGTCTTAGCTTTAACCGTGTATAGCCTTGGATATGTCCAGCTATGGCTTTATAATAATGATAAGATCACCACTTAGCTTCATTTTTGTACCTCAAGCTAAGGAAAGGTATAAACAAATAAATGTTCACAAGTCAGTTGGAGTTTAGATTCACTATATTCTTGAAAATATTGTAAAGTCAGTAGCTGGATAGCCATCAGACAAAGTCACAGAAGAAAAGTTTGCAAATTCAACTAACCATTCGAGCGAGACCAACCTCATGCCCCCTCAGCTACTCTTTAGCTATATGAGGTATTAAAGTTTCTTTCACCCATGATCTTAAAAGTCAAACATAACTGCACAAAGTTCTTATTAGCCACGCCATGCGCCCCAAACTAGGGACAACATTCTACATAGTGCTTTGATCACTGCTCCTGTAAGACTGGGCTACTGTGTGAGCCTGTATCACATCACGCTAATGGCTTCTCGAAGACTGGGGTGAGGCCAGGTTCTGGAGGGAGTATTTATAGAATAGACCGTGAGAACGGAATACTTCCTTGTATCCCATGAGAATATGTTAGAACTGATCACATAACTGATAAGTTTGGAATAAGCTTGCATCAGCCAATTTTGACCTTGACAACAAAAATAATCCTATCAATCTGAAATTTTACAAATTGCTAGATCTTGTAGCAAAAGTCAACTTTAGTTATTATAAAAAATTTCGTAACTCTAATAGTTTTTCCAGAAAAGAAACATTTAGATGTGATTACCGTAACTTTTGTAATATTACCCCTACTGAGCTGAAACAAATTTTATATACTACTATACTTTCATCTGACATCAAATAAAGTATGTTTATTATTTTTAAAAGTTGAATAAAGTTCGAAAACAAAATCTGACTACTTAACTTATTCAAGATACAGCTTCAAATAAATTTCCACACTGAAAAACGGTTACTGTAAAAATTTGGAGTCTAAGTGCATGCCTGGATTTACTACAAATTTTTAAAATATTACTCCACACGAATGTGGTTCAATCCAAGCTATACTGACAAAGCGTTTCTGGCACCAAAACTTATTTCACTTTATCACAATTAAATGCTTTTGTATACTTAAATGAAACTTATTCAGAAACCTTTGTATTTAATTAAACTTCACTCTGAACACAATTTCTTTTCATGAATTACTAAATTCCTTGACACACGTCTTGCTATACTAAATAATATTCAAAAACAACTGATCTTTAAACTACCTGAAACTCTCCAAAACTTTAATATGTTGTTTCCACCGAAATTACGCTACTTCATTTCTACAAACTGATTTCCTAGGTGTTTTCTAATAGCTGAATACTTCGATTTTGGAGTGAAAAATTACGTGACAAAATTCTTTACCGGCGTATCACTTTTTAACATATTCAAACTCTAAGTAACATTTTCTGGCAACAAAATGTATCATCTTCTAGCTGTTTATTCACCTAAATATCTTTCGAAGTGAAGAAATATACTGATTTAGTTAAGTCATATCAAAACCAAATATTACCTATCCAGATCTGAGGTTAAGTTTTTCTACAAGTTGTTTAAATGAATTTATCTTCTGAATTTACTTTTTACACTTGAACTATTGCTTGTAAAAATGACTTTAAAATTGACTGCTTGCCATTTTGGAAACTGATTTCATTATGCAAAATTCTAAGATATGTTACAACACACACACACTGAAAGAGAAGTTAAACGCACAGAAACAATGTTGACTGACTCAGACAGACGACGAAGACCTGGACAGCACAACTGAAGTACAAAGCATGACCGTAACACTGCATCATTCACCTACTGAAATGATTCACAGATATGATGACTCAACAAAGTGTGGAAAGTTGTTCTGTTTTTATTGTTATTATAATCATTTCAATCAAACCAATGAGGGAGGAGGCAGAAAGGGCTTTCTCAGTCACTGGCTATATACCTAATTCTCTCCAAATAAAGTGATAGTCTCATTGCTTGGCAGTTAGATTATTTTTCAAACTGATTTAATTTACTGTAAGATATATAATGTGATCTAAAGCAGAATACTTATCATATTTGATTTAAAACAAAAGTTTAAAAGTGCGAAGTATACTTATAGAAGGCTAGAAATTTTAAAATTAATATTATTTTGTAAACTAAAATATTGTTAACTGATGATTTCTAGTATTTAACATTAAAGTTGATTTATTAATTCAATAAATAGACATTTATTATTTAATTTAATAACACTAAGGCCTCTATTACACCAGGCTGCCAGACGGTGCCACTGGTTGAGTCACTGGTAGCGCTGCTCGTCATTGGACATTGACATTTATGGATCTTATTACACTAGGACAGCTGGTGTCGTTGCCACAAGCTGGTGGCTGACTGGCTGCCATGCCCCACAACCACGTCAGCAGCCATGGGTGGCAGAGAGTCGTGGTGGAGCATTGTATCATACCCAGCTTATTACACTGGGCTGCCAGGTGGCACAACCAGTCTCACCACTACTCATATTGGCAAACACGTGTTCAGTCTACTGTTTATTAGTGACGAAGTAACATGTCTGATAACAAGCTTACACACATGCTCCTTCTTGTACTTTAGGATTTTAAAATTACAGAGATACTGAGTGACTGGTTTAGTGAGACAACTAGGGACAATCATCCTGTGATGGGAAGGAATGAATCACAGGAGATTCTTCCCAAAAGTATAAATGAGGAAACTACAAAATTTGAAATAAATTCTCAGGAAATTATGAAGAAACTCAGAAAGCTAAAAAACGTAAAGGGACTGGTGTAGATAATAAACAGATTTATTAAAGATTGTGGGATACGACATTGTACCTTACCTTGAAATTAAATTTAAAATGAATTTGGCGTCTTGCTGCTTACCAGAGGATAGGAAAAGAGCGATAGTAGTACCAGTTCATAAAGGAGGGGTTACAAAGATGGTTGAAAAATAAAGGTCAATTAGTTTGACATCAGAGATAGGAAAAATGATGGAGAGATTGATATGCAACTATATCAGAAATGTCTGTGAAGAAATAAACTGGTTTTCAGATCAACAACACTGCTTTAGGCAAGGATATTCATGTGAATCACAGATGATGGGCTATATGCAAGATTATTTCAGATGAATTGGACAAGGGAAGCCAAGTTGATAGTGTGGCACTAGATCATTCTAAGGCATTTGACAGAGTGAACCATAAAATGGTTTTAAATAAACTGAAATCTATGGGATTGGATGAAAAAGTTACTTGTTCGGTTAAAGATATCTTGAAAGCCAGAAAGCAAAGTGTCAGAGTAGGAAATGCATTATCGAAAGAGGTGGAAGTTAATATGGGAGTGCCACAGATTAGTGTATTGGTACCGTTGCTGCTCATTATTCTAATGAATGACTGTGTTGATGGGTTACGGTCAGAAGCTAGGTATTTTGCAGATGATATAATTGTATGTAATAGGATCAAAACAGATGAAGACCGAACAGTTGCAGAGTGACCTGGATAGAATATCTAAATGGTTAGGTCAGCATGGAATGAAGATAAATGCCAGGAAGAGTCATCTTATAAGATGCACAGATAAAAAATTAAAGGTTAATTATCATATAGGGTGAAGTCAGAATTGCTTGTTGAAAGCTTGAAGTGTAAATATCTTGGCACAACTTTTGATAACAAACTCAATTGGGCAAAGCACATTGGGCAGGGGATAGGAAAAGGATACAAAACCCTTCATTTACTGGAGAGGGTGATGAGAGGATGTAACAGAGAAGTTAGGGAGTTGGGTAACAAATCTTTGGTCAGACCACTGGTTGAATATGGTGGTGTAGTTTGGGACCCACATTTTGGTTATCAAATACAGGAGTTGGAAGGTGTGCAAAGAAGAGCAGCTAGATTTGTTTGTGAAAATTATTGCAGAACCCAGTCAGCAACTGATATGATAAAGGAGCTGGATTGGAACTTACTGGAGGAAAGGAGGAGGGTGAAGATATTTTTTTTTAACTGCTTTACGTCTCTTTTTAACATCGAGGTCTTTAGAGACGGGAAAGGATGGGGGGCAAGGATGGGGGGCAAGGATGGGGGCAAGGAATGGGAAGGAATTCGGCCATGGCCTTTTGAAGGAAGCATCCCGGCATTTGCCTGGAATGATTTGGGGAAACCATGGAGAGGGTGAAGAAGAGTGCTGGAAATATACAGGGCATATGTTGGTGATGGGGCTTGGAGGGATATTGGTCAAAGAATTAGGAATAGTGCATGGAAGTGGAAAGGCAACCATGACCACAAGCTTGCGTATGATTTCATGCAAAAGGGAGTGGGAAAATTTTCTTTTTTTGGTGAGGATGTCAGGGGCTGGAACAAATTACCAAGTGTAGTGATGAATAATTTACCAAAAACGCTTAAGGAATTTGAAATTAAAATTTGTAAATTGGAAAAGTAAGTGAGGGAGGAATTTAACATTCCAACTATAACCAGATGACTAGGAAAATTACCACTGGAGTGTTAGCTCCATCACAATTAAATTAATAATTAATTTAAAAAATAATTAAAATGAAAAAGAGAAGGCGAAGGGAGAGAAAGATGCATGTACATCATATTCTATCGCTAAGGGAACCTATACTCTTTTCTGATGAACTATATTCAGATGGCATAAGTTTTTTTAATTACTTAAGAATGTCTAAATCATCTTTCATTGAATTATTGTCGTTAATAAAGATTGATATTACCGGGAAAGATAATAAAATGAGAAATGCTCTTGCTTTACCCTTTTGTCTTCTCTACACTTTCAGTTCCACTCATTTCCACATTGACATTCTGTAGTTCACTGGACATAATGAACTACACAATTCGCGTACAATGCGAGGATAACAGCAAACAGACTGCTTGGCTGTGCAAGAATGGAAACGAGTGGCTGGCTGGCTGTGCCACCAGTTTCCTGCACGCGTCGCCAACTGAGTCACCGGTGGCACAGCCAGTTGCGCTGCCAAGTGGCCTAGTGTAATAGAGACCTTAGAAAATGTGCTAGAACCTACAGGATTGACACCAAACCTGCAGGAAAACACTATGGGATTGCAATCCTTAGCCACACCACTTGTTTTCAAGAGATTTGGAGTATTATTCCCTGCAAATGATGTCTCCTGAACAACAAAAACTAGTTTCTTGATATTTAACACTTCTTATCAACAAATGCAAACTCTCTTCTATTTAAGAACAAAAATTGATCACATTACAGAATTTAACAGACTAATAATACCTAAAATGTACGAAAAGCTGCTGGTAAAGTTAGTCAGCATTATATACCTGTTTCATGCCTTTTAACAATTTCAGAAGTACCTACAAACATTTAGAATTTAAAAATTGTACACATTTTTTAAGTGCACCTCCTCACAAGTACTTACTTTACTTTCCATGTCCGGACTGTTTCAAATTGTTTTTCCCCCCAGAAATTAGCTGCTTGGACCGCTTTATGATTGGTTAAGAATAGGTCTTCATCTTGATACATTGAAGCCCATGTCTCGGCACTCGAGGAGACGTTCTGGGGTCTGAATGTAGCCACAGTCACACTTGTCGTCATCCGTGTATCCTCACTCTTTCATGTTGCTCCTGCACCTTGATACTCCTGTCCTAAGTCTGTTCAAACTCTTCCACTTCTCGTACGGCAAGTTCCACTTGGGGACCAATTCTTCTTGCGCCCTAAAGCTTGAAGGTTTGGGAAGCACCTCCTCCCATAAGGATAGTCTCCTGTCTTCTGGAGTTTTGTCTAGTGCCCTACCTCTTTTTAAGAAACTTCTCCATGAGCGGAGGTGTGGTGGAGCCATGATTTGATTGTAGATTGGGTGCTTTGGGTCAGTCTCTTGTTTGAGATTCTCTTTCTCTGTTGCCATTCTCCATCTTATATCCGGTGGTGCTATGCCTGCCAGTGAATATATTTTTTGTGCTGGAGTTTGTCTCATGCACCCAGTTACCAGCCCAACAGTCTCACTGAGTGCAACATCTACCTCTTTTGAATAAGTGGAGGCTTCCCATACCGGTGCACAATATTCTGCAGCTGAAAAGCAGAGAGCCACAGCTGTTGATCTCAAATCTTTGGGGTGTGCTCCACAGGTGGAGCCAGTAAGTTTGCGTAGTATATTATTTCTGGCACTAAATTTGCCGTTCAGCTCTTTGCAGTGATTTTTGTTACGTGAAACACGTATCAAGTTTAGCTACCAAGTATTTTGGGTTGCTAGTGTATTCCAAACCGGTCCCCTTCCATACTATCTTTAGTGGCTTCATTACTTCCTTGCTTCTCAGATCGAAGGCACAGACCTGAGATTTCCTTGGGTTTGGTCATAGCAGGTTGTCATCATAGTAAACTGATAAAGCCTCAAGGGCTTCAGTAAGCTTCCTTTCTACCTCTTCAAAAGTTTTACCTTGGGCAGTGATAGCCGTGTCATCTGCATAAATGAAGCTTCTTATGCCCTTGTATCTCGGTTCATCATTTGTATAGATGTTAAAGAGTATTGGGGACAGCACGCTCCCCTGGGGTAGTCCGTTTTTCTGATTTCCTCACAAGTAACAACATTTTTCCATTAAAGACAACTTTCAGTTGCTTGTTATATTAACAGTTCCTGACAAATGCAAAAAAAATCCTCTGACTGGACAAACATGGATTGCCCTCTTTGATTTCTGGCTGTGTGTATCTCATTGCAGTCCATACGATCCAGAAGCTAATTCTACTGAAGTCACCAATAAGTAGAATGCCATTAACTTTACTTCCTCCAAACACTGACACTACAGAATAAACATGCAACCCTCTGAGCACATGGAACATATTTGTTGTTTAGCCGCAATTCCTAATGAGCTTCAGGAAGTATTACAGCAAAGAATGATGTCCATTAGAAACAGTTCCAAACTTCATTAAACCTTTATGACAGTCAAACATCATCCATTCCTTCCCCATGTTACAGAGGTAAACAAAGTCTGTAAGGCAAGGTTCATTAACATACCCGCCAAATTTCAAAATTGTTTTTCAGTAAAACAAAAATATTTACATCAGCATTTAAAGGGACATAACCACAAACTAACCATCCAGAAATTTGTATTCTAAACAGCATTTTTAAACAAAATCTCATCCACTTACCTCGCATTATATGTTGACAAACATAATCTTCAAAACAAACTTTGCAGTTACTATCTTAACTTTAACACTGCTAAAAACAAACTTTGCAGAGACAATATCTTATACTAGGCAAACTTATGTACACCTTTTGATATATTATACACACACTTTCAATGAGACTTCAAAGATTAAACTGTGGCTTTCATTTTTAAAGTCTGGAGAGAAAAAAAGTGGATCCCACTCCTCGAGTAATCTGTCCAAATACTTGCCCATGTATAACAACCTTGTACATAGTGCTACAGTATTTTCTTAGATTCTTTGCTGTCCAGGTGAAATTTCTGGAAACATTCTTTTCTTTTGGTACTCTTCTCTAAATCATAAAAAAACATTAACAAGAAGCTAATCTATTTCAAATCCTAAGCTTCCAGCAGTTTTTTCAGGAGCTAAAATAATGACAATGTTTGGATGAGTTTTCCAAAACTACTGAAATCCCATTTTACTGTCCTATCATTAGAGGGGCATTATTGGAACAAAATGCCACACAGTTTGAAATTGTTTCTAGGTAATGCCCAAACTACGTGTGGTTACATGTATTACAACTTTTTCATTCTCCCTCCAATGCTGGTATGGATAGCACAATACTTACATTTTTTTCTTTTATATCATCATAAAATGTAACAATGGGATATAACTTTTCATTATTACTACTGCTCTAATCTGGTGCAATTTAAAATGCACCACTTTTAAGTTGCTTCAAAACTTTCAGACTTTACTTTTAAATTACAAGATGTTTTCATGCAACCATAGATACATTTTTTCTTGACTTCTGATCAGGGGAAAATCCTCTAGAAAGAGACACTTGCAAGATGAACTGCACTTAGTGGAATATTGTGATCCACCAAAAAGGTAGTAAAATACTTTACTTTAATTACATCAGAATTTCCAGACTTCGCAAAAAAGTTTTTATTTGCTGGTTCCCTTCCTTTGATTTCAAACTCACAATGTGTTTGCCACACTTCACATGATTGGCCAGATCATTTCATCCATAATGTGCTAAGTTAATGTCACACCCACACACTACACAAAACATATTGCTCCTTTACTCAATTTCGACATGTACAGAAATTCTACAAAACATGCTTCATTATATCTGGTAGTACTGTTTCTTAGTGTTATTGATAGTTACACCCGCATTAAACAATATATAAAATGCACAAATCAAAACAACACAAAGGACACGCTGACAATATATTGCCTTAGGAATGATGCAGAAATAGAAAAAACGACATTCAAACGATTGCCGATTCGACTTTCGGAAATAGTATCAATATAAGACTGAAAAGACAAATGGAAGAAGCTTCCTCAGATAAACAAAAGAGAGAGTAGCAGCAGCCCTTACAACCACAAACTAAATCAGAAACCTACCACAACTATCAAAAAAAAAAACTGCAACAACACTGTTCTATAAAAATATTTTATCCATAATCATTTATGTAATCATATTTTCATTTGTAAATTTATAAATTAACACAGCTCGTCCATATAGATGCAAAATACAGCACTTTCTGTAAATTTTACAAGAAAACTGGAAAATCTGGTAGGTATGCACTAGCTTCCATCCGTAACAGCAACTAATCAGTTTCCATTTTCTGGGCATTAACAATGCAGTTATTGCTTCAAATTTGCAGCCTTGATAAGGTGCCAAGGAACAATTTTCCTAATCCAATCATAAGCATTAAAATGATATTGGCAAATGGGTAAAGTAAATAGACATTAAAATATGTACAACCTAAGACTGTTTCTTTCTAGAGTCCCATAAATCATAAATTTCTTTTAATACTCATTTCCAATCTCCGTTTCAGCCAACACTTAAATTCCAAAAGTCTCCACCAAAAAAGTAAGATCACAGTATGCCCACCCCATTTACTAGCAGATTTCTTTTTTTTTTAGTTAATCAGAAATGAAGTTTTTTTGCTTTTTGTAAGATGATGCACACTAAACCCTGAACCAAAGCTACCACTTGACAATACACCACATTATGGGAAAATAATAGTTTGAAAAAAAAAGTTCTATGTGAATTCAGAAAAGGATAAGGAAAGTAAAACTATCACTTTCAAAAACGGAAGGCATGTGACAATATAAAATGGATAAGTAGGTACCTTGGATGATTTTAATTGTGTCAGAAGATGACTGACTAAGCATAAGGTGCACTGTACACTTTGCCACAGATGGCTGAATATTACCCGGAACAGATAGTTGTGTCATGTCACGGGTATGTTAGTAAGCACCTATAAGAGATGAAGGGTTGAGGTTTCTGGAAAGATCCTATAAAGCAGTTGTTAAGTTTGCTAGTATTGGTTATATATCAAAATATGTTAAGTTAGATACTAGTAGCAACATTTATTAAGTATAATCTGTGTTCCATGTACATCCACAATATTATCTATGCTGTGTGCTTCTATGATCTCTGCTTATTAAATAAAAGTCAGGCGTTCTTAAAACACGAAAACGTGCACTACAGTTTTATTTAAAACTTACAGGTTATGGGCCCAGAGCGCCTGATAGGCTTAGCAGATTATCTCGCGAAAGTTTAAATAAGTTATTTTATTCGCAGTAGGAGAAGTAATCAGTAGTTAGCTTAGATATTGTGTAGTGCATGAACTTTTCTTGTGTTTAGTTGCCGCTGGTTTAAATAAAAAAATAAAAAAAAAATGGTGACAAAGAACTATATTGTAAATGTGCCTAAGTTACGTGGTAGAGAGAACTATGACGAGTGGGTGTTCGCCGCAGAGAACTTTTTAATACTTGAAGGCATGATGAAGTGTATCAAGCCCGAGAGAAACGAAAGTGGTGCTGAAATTACAGTGTCGGCTGTTGATGATGCCAAGACAAAGGCGAAATTGATTCTTGCAATAGACTCATCACTATATGTCCACATAAAAACTGTCAAGACTACAAAAGAGCTATGGGAAAAACTCAAATCGCTCTTTGATGTTTCCGGTTTTACAAGAAGGATAAGTCTTTTACGGCATTTGATATCCATTCAATTGGAGAATAGCAGTTCAATGACCTCGTATGTTACGCAGATAATTGTGACAGGTCAAAAGCTAAATGGAACAGGATTTGTGATAAATGATGAATGGATTGGTTCGTTGCTGCTAGCTGGACTACCTGAAAAATATGAGCCAATGATTATGGCCATTGAGCACTCAGGGATTCAAGTGACATCGGACGCTATTAAAAGCAAACTTTTAGACATGGAGACCGGAAAAGAAAGTAGTCATAATGAAGAGGGTGCATTCGTTGTGTCGAAGAATAGCCAACATAAAAGGAAACAATTATATGGCAACAAAGATGGCAGTTCAAATAAGTCAAGTAGTACCAATATAAAGACTGTCGATGTCAAATGCTATAAGTGCAAACAGATTGGTCGCTACAGAACGCAATGCCCAAACAACATGAAAACAAATGCGTTCTCAGCAGTGTTTTTGAGTGGAAGTTTCAATAAAAGAGACTGGTATATTGATTCTGGTGCTAGTGTTCATCTAACGGCTAATCAGGACTGGATCACCAGTAAATATCGTGAAGTACAACAAGAAATAATGGTAGCAAATCAGGAAACTGTTTCAATTACGTGTGTTGGCGATGTGAAGATAGTAACCTCAGTTAAAGGCAGTGCAATTGATATAAACATTGAAGATGTGTTTTGTGTTCCAAACTTAACAACAAATCTCATCTCAATTAGCAAGTTAATTCAGAAAGGCAACAAAGTGATTTTCACAGAAAATGGTTGTGACATCTACAATAAATATGGAGAATCAGTTGCTACTGCTTCTTTGACGAATGATGTTTATAAATTAAATCTGCAAGAAAGGATGGTTGCAGCTGTGACAACTACAGGTCTCACTTGGCATCGCAGACTAGGTCACGTGAACAGTGATTGCTTAGTGAAAACTAAGAAGGCAGTAGAAGGAATGAAGTTTGATGATAAAGTCAATGTAAACAAATCATCTTGTAAGAATTGTTGTGAAGGAAAGCAATGTCGGCTACCTTTTGCAAGTAGTGGTACAAGAGGTACTGAATTATTACAAATCGTTCACAGTGATCTGTGTGGACCGATGGAGCAGCAATCACTAGGAGGTTCATCCTACTTTCTATTAATTGTAGATGACTTCAGTCGGATGACATTTATCTATTTTTTGAAAAATAAAAATGAAGCATTAAAATACTTTAAAGAATTTAAGGCATTAGCTGCAAATCAAATTAATAGAAAAGTGAAAGTCTTCAGAAGTGATAATGGGAGAGAATTCTGCAATTCAGATTTTGACAATTACTTTAAGGAGTTTGGAATAATACACCAGACGACAAATCCATACACACCGCAACAAAATGGGTTATGTGAGCGGATGAATAGGACGATTATTGAGAAGGCAAAATGTATGCTGTATGATGCTGACTTAAGTAAGAAGTTTTGGGCTGAGGCATGTAACACAACTGTATACATACATTATAGGGTATTTGACTACTTCTTGAAAATGGTTTTAAATTGTTTATTGGTACACCTTATTCACCGAGTGAAGAGATTTTTTGACAAAAGTGCATTATTTTGCGAAAAATTCAAAGTTAAAATTTAAAGAATTTAAAAGCCCGCCAAAACGCTCATTTGCTGCCTGGCGCGTGCAACGGCAGTCGTGACATCACCCGTCTGTAAACGCTGCCGCTGGGAATGGAGCGTTTCCTATTACCCAAGTTTTCAACTATTTTTTATTGTTTGTTGCTGGTTATTTCTTGTTATTAATGAAGGTTCGTTTTGAATATAAAATCGAAAACAATTAGGAAAAGCCTACAGCGGAAAAATATTGAAAGTAGACGCCTTATTTGTGGGCCTAGCTATAGAAACAACCACTGAGTTTTATTCTGTGGAGCTTAAAAATGTAACAACTTCAATTTGATATTGCAACAAAGTCACTTACGATTTTCTGTGAATCTCATTTACACTGCAATTTTGTAGAGTAAATGTAATACGTTGTTTAAGGCGAGAATTATTAGGGTTGGTCCTGAGGTTCGATCCTCGCTTCGGAATATTTTCAGTTGGTTTTCTTCTGTCATTTTCTTTGGATACTAGTTGCTGTTGGTTGCATTGCATAATAATTTTTTCCCGAAAATACACCAGAAAATCAATTTAATTTTTCTTTTCTTTTTTCTGAAGGCTTCACAAATTTTTGGATAACAAGCGAATTACAACCATTTGAAACAACCAAAGAAGATTTCAAAAAGGAAATTGGACGTTACTTGCACACCGAAAAAGGTTTTTTTTAATGAAAATGACTTGCACATTAAAAGTAAATATCGCCTAATAGACGCAGTTATGTCAGGAAGGTAACCTACAGTTGTATCGTCACGTAAAAATTCCAACGAAAAGGACACAAAGCGTTACGGAACTGTTGCAAGATTAGCATGAAATTTCTACATGTGATGTCACGTCTAAAATAAATTCCATTGTTCACGGCCGTGCACCTGTATTTTTTGCATGATATTCTCTCTCTGGTAAGTTTAAAAATAAAAACTTTTCATGTATGGTAGCAATTTGTTTCAAACACTTGCATGACGCTTAGCAACTATTATGAATTCTTCGAATAAAAACATGGTAGTGCAAAAAACAGCAAACAAATACCGAAAAAAATTCACACAAAAAAATATTATACCAACCAAGGTTCTTCGAACGTAGGACGTTCTGAATTCCATTACCACTCTTCAATCACGCAGCTATCCTGACACTACTTCTTAATTGCTTCTCTTTATGTTAATAGTGAACACTTCACAGTTTCTTCATGTGAGATGAAGTGAAACGAGTTACGTAGATGAATAAACAAACAAATTCAATTTTATTAACAAAAAAAAATATTATTTATCCATAATCTTTAATCTGCAATTAAGAAAAATGACCCACAGCATCCAGTTGTTCCGAGCGTGGTGAGTGAGCGGTTAACGCTCTAGCCTCGCATCCGGGAGGACGCCGCACAGTGTGATATTTTCTAAATCTAGAGGGACAAAAGTCAGTTTTGATAATTGTCTACGCAGGCAAAATAGTTATTTATATTCAAAGTAGACGAACCAAACTACTCGGAACAAAGGTTTATTTTCAACGAATTCACGCCTAACAATAGATAAAATAATTTGAACAATGGGCATCCTGTGATCCACCGAACAAGTGCTTCAGTCGGCCGCAATAATCCATTGAGTTTGGTCGATGATTACGCTGAATTTCTGCGTGTTAGTAGTGATTTGTGTATTGCTATTGCTTTTGGTGAGCTTCAAGGTAAGTTTATGCATGATTTTTCCGTGATACAATAGCATCATTAAAACAGAACGAGATTATTTTTAATTAAAAAATAAAAAAAACTACTGAGCCAATTTCATGTTGAGTTTTAGTTCATTATACCGATCTCTTACTATATTTATTTGAAAGAGCTGATTATTAGCTACAAGAAATACCTTAATTTGTTTGCGCATATTTGCAACACCCATACAACTTTTCTTTATTTTCAGCATGACTGCACAAATTTCGCATACAGAATTTTTCGACGTATGGTTTGCTAACGCAAAACAATCAATCTGTAACTTTCAATTTAAATATAAATGAGTCTCAAATAGAAGCTGTTACATTTTTAAGCTCAGTAGAATAAAAGTCAGGTTTTTTTTCTATAGCCAGCCCAACAAATAAGGCGTCTATTTTCGTTATTTTTACGCTGTAGGCTTTTACATAATGTTCTCGATTTTGTATTCAAAATGAAATTTCATTAATAACAAGAAATGACCAGCAACAAACAATAAAAATAGTTGAAAACTTGGATAATAGGAAACGCTCCATTCCTAGCCGCAGCGTTTACAGACGTGTGACGTCACTCAAGCGACCACCAATCCTAGAGCGTTTTCTGTCACGTGACCAGAGGTAAGAAAAGTATAATTTTTATTTCGCTTTTTTTATTAAAAATAATCCACTTTTCTTTTCAAAATTTAATAAATTAGCTTCCTGAAGCATTAATCTATGAGAATGAGTTCAATTTATAATATTTTTTTAATATTGTCAAATAGCCTATCGTACTGTATCGTCAGTTCTGGATGGTAAAACACCATATGAGCAATGGATGGGAGTTAAGCCAGATTTAAGTAATTTGAGAATTTTTGGATCTCCTGTTATGGTTCATGTCAATAAAGAAAAAAGATCTAAGTGGGATAAAAAGTCAGTTGAGTGTATACTTTTTGGATTTCCTGATAATATCAAAGGATACAGAGTATATGATCCGATAAAAAGACAAATATTTACAAGCAGAGATGTGATCATTATGGAAAAGCCATCAGTAATGGTAGACATTGCATCTGCAGATAGTGAAAAGGAATGTATAACTGAAGAGAACATGTCAGAAAATTAGACATTACAAGATTCAGTGGGGAACATCACAGACTTAACATTAACTGAAGAGTCACTGAAAGCTTCATCAGATTCTGATTATGTTCCAAATGTCTATGAAGAATGTTTGGATGCTCAGGGTACAGGTGATGAATCACATAGGCCTGTCAGAGAAAGACATGCACCAGACAGATATGGTTTTGGTGGTATTTGTTATACAGAGAATAATTTAGACAATGTGACTGAACTTACATTTAAACAGGCATTGGAAGGACCTGAGAAAAATCAGTGGTTACTGGTGGTACAGGAGGAGTTAAAAAAACTTTGAAGAAAATGATGTTTGGGAGATAGTAGAGCCTCCACGTAACTCTACTATAGTGCAGTGTAAGTGGGTGCTTAAGAAAAAGATTGAGTGTGACAATAAAGTGCGTTATCGAGCAAGGTTAGTAGCTAAAGGTTTTACTCAACAACCTGGCATAGACTATGCTGAAACATTTTCGCCTGTGGTAAGACATAGTACTTTGTGATTACTATTTGCTTTGTCTGTGAAGATTGGATTTGATACTATGCATATAGATGTAGTTACTGCATTCTTGAATGGCGATCTTAATGAGAATATTTACATGCAAATTCATGAAGGATTTAACTGTTCAAATCCTGGTAAAGTTCTAAGACTAAGGAAAGCCATTTATGGGCTAAAACAGTCATCAAGAATGTGGTATGATAAGGTAAACACTTGTTTAATTAATATTGGATATTCAAAGTCCAAATATGAACCTTGTTTAGAAACAGCAAGTATGTCTGCAGACATACTCACAAAGTCTTTATGTCATGTAAGGCATTGTAACTGGGAATACAAGAAAAGTAATATTGTTAGTTTATTTTGATATAGTGGGGGTATTGGTCATATATCAAAATATGTTAAGTTAGATAATATTAGCAACATTTATTAAGTATAATCTGTGTTCCATCTACATCTACAATATTATCTATGCTGTGTGCTTCTATGATCTCTACTTATTAAATAAAAGTCAGTCATTCTTAAAACACGAAAACGTGCACTACAGTTTTATTTAAAACTTACAGTTAGAATTGTGGGGAGTGGCACTTTCGGCGAGTGGATACCCTAAATTAACAATGTATTCATCCTGATACATAGCTACTTTATGGTGAAGCCTATATATAACTAGGGCAGTAGAGACAGGTATAGCAATATATGAGGTATGTTTTACTGCAGGTGGACTGTCCCACAGTTAGAATGGTTTTCCCCAGTGGTATGACTGGAATGGTTAGTTGAGAGTGGATGCATGTAGCAATGTCACTCCTCCCCAAAAATCTACCAACTGCAAAACCCCTCACCCCGGTGTCTGCTTCAGTAGAACATTCTTCCCTCCAGAATATCTTGTTCCATAAATAATCAACTCCAATTCTACAATCATAGAAAATTTTACCCTCGGACATGCTACCTGCATCACAACATACTACGTATATCATCTCGTCTGCATCCATTGTCCTGCTGATGTAAAGGCCACACTATCAATGAGATGTCCATCAGGACAACTGACAACAAGCAAATATTTATACTGACAAACTATACCATCCAGTGGCTGCCCATACATTTTCCAAACATTCCTACAACTTAAATGACTGTTACACAGTCAGATAGCAAAGTCTTGACAGAAACCATCATCACTACATAAATATATACATGGGAGTTAGTTTTCCAACATATCGATTCTTCTCCATCCCCACTAATGGCAACGCTGTAAGTGAGTGAAAATAACAAAAGAAATAAACCCAAAACTTACCACAGATGAAGGCAGGCAGTGATGAACAAGTATAGTACAATATCTTGGTGTTGAACTTTAATCTTTTGAACAGATGAGTCACATGACAGAGATAAGAAGTGACCTCACCGAAGTTTGCCACGTAAATGGAGAACCAAGATAATGAAACAAGGGTTGCAGGGCTTATGGTGGAGGGGAGCAGGAAAGTACTGAATTAATAATCAAAGGCAAATAAATAGTGAATGTAGGTATAAAATAGGGCAGAAAAATTCCAGGGAAAGTTAGCAGCAAGTGAAAAACTGCTTGAAGGCAGTGAAAATGAGGAAGAATACTTAAGTAAACTCAAAACTTACCTAATGATATATGGCACTGAACTCATTCTTAAATGGTTGGTAGCAGACCAAAGACTACATAAACAGTCACAAAGGAGAAGATCTACAGAAAATCACTTAAATAAATCAATTTTACTATTTCATGCTTAATTGTACAAATGGTCAGGTGGACAATCTAAACGAATCAGAAAACATCAGATACTTCAATACAAACCAGATATAATTTAAACAAAGTTTTCAAATAATTTAGCAAGCACATTTCAGTTGATTGAAAATGTGATAACAAATAGTAATTATTCACTTCTGATAAGCACATTAAAATAAAGTTACCACTGAACTCTGGTGAAAGTGATAAAACAAGAGTTAGTATCAAACAAATGGGAATATGCAGTAGTTAATGCAGTTTCTCTGACATGTTAGTACTGGTACAGAAATATGGCCAATAGAATTACTTTCATAGGAGGGAAAGGCTGGTTAATAGTTTAATCTTGCTGAGGATAGAGAAATAATGTGTCACCACAAAAGAACAATAAAAGGGAGCAGAAAAATTAGGAGATACAAACAATATAAAAAATAAACAATGAGGTAAAAACATAAAACATTTTAATTTGATGATAATTTTTTACGCAGGAAGAAAGAAGTGTATATGAAGGACCAGATGGCCAAGCGGAAGAAAGATTGTATGAAACTAACACTTTACTGGTACCAAAGTCTTGCAGGAACTACTTCAATAAACACAGTTCTTAAGTTTCATGGATTAACGCAAATCTCTTCTGCTTGCACTACCTCAGTACTGACCTCTATACATTCTGCACTGATTGCTGCCATCGTAAGTTGTGGAGATTGAAGGGCAAATTCCATTGCCTTCACTGCAGCAGGCATACGCAGTTGCTCAAATTCCGCTTCAGTTGTAGGTTCGGGTGCGTCATCCTGTAACGGCATAACTGACATTTTAAGGTGTCTCAAATGGATGCACAAAATTGATTAGACAGAATGTCTAACCACTATGGCAGTGTAACTTCACATTACTGGATTAAGTGATTAGGTACTCACCACAGGCCGGCAATCAACAACCAAGCACCACAAGTGAGGCAATGGCTGGAGACCATTGTACTCTCCGTCAGTTGTTGGGTAATCAGCTCGGCAACCTTTCATGTTTAGCACACCGAGGGCAGGACTGGTGCGCAAGATTTCAGGAAGAGCTTCTTGCACGGCAATCGTACCTGGACCGGAACTGCGCAGCAAGGTCAAGCGAGGAAGAGGAAGCACGTCCAAAAGCAGCTCCCGCAATGGCTGGAGCTCCTCTGCAGAATATTTATCACGTGCTTTCCCTAAAAAACAGTGCATCCAATCTATGTTAACCATCACTACAGAAGCACTTTGCGATGAGTGAAAATCTTTCCAAACCAAACAAAACTATCATCCAGTACTAATTTCCCCCCCCCCCCAAATCACCACTCATCAATAGGATGGAGAAAGGACCTACACATTTACTAAGTTATTCTTGTTCCAGGACCTCTAGTTTTGATGATCTAGCAATAAGGGTCCTACTAATACAAAACTGCAAAACCCTGGTAAAAAATTAATCTCTAACAGAAATTCAACCACCCTTCAAAAATGGAAAAAAAAACTGTGGATTGCATTCCACACTGCAAAGTATTATCACTCAAACCATATTATTACAGCCAAATACAATAATTAGTTGATTTCATTGCTTCAACATCTTTCAATTTGAATTTATGTTTATTTCCTCCCAAGGAACCCATCACTTCCTCAATTTTCTTGCTCCAATATTACACGTTTCTCGCCAAATTCTCTAAACATCTGTGACTTCAAATTCAACCCCCCCCCCCAAAAAATATCTCTGCATGTGAAACAAAGATGCTAACACAACACACACCCAGAGAGATAAACAAGACATTAACTGCAGTCAATCATAAAAAATAGTCTAGCTTCAAGTAACTCACCTCCCAATATAAGCTGCGTAAGTGTATGTTTTCTACGTCGGATACCATACACAATCGACCGCCGGCATCGTGCCCAGGCATCAAGTGGCAATTCCAGGTGGATAGTCTTCTTCCTCAGCTTAACTGTAAACTTGTCTGATGTGAGGAACTCAACTCCCAATATATGTCTATTGGCCAGCATTAGTAATTGACGTACAGCGTATTCCGCAAATGGAGATTCCTCAGTTTGCCAAACATCTTTCAACCAGAGACACTGATAACGTACTAACTGCCGCCACCTGCGGCACACATTCGAACATACTGCCAATGAATCAAGTGGCAGTAGCTGGAATATCTCCAGCAGCACTTCATTAGGTAATTCATCTATGCTCCTTGACTGCTCCATCAACTGAAAAAAAGTATTATTATTATTATTATTATTCTGTATTTAAATTTTAAGCTGCAAAAGGTAATAATCGTAAGAGAGCAGAACTCAATGTGAGATGTCCATCTTTGGAAGATGAAGGAAATCGGCTATAACCATTATCAGGAAACAACCTTACATGAGAGAGAAAGAATCATATCCAGTATCATCATTAACTACAATACACTGTACTCTTGAGCTGAGTATTATGCCATGAAGCAAAAATTTTAAGTATTTATTTTATTTACAACAATATTCTCTTTACTGCAACTGCATATCATATCAACAAAATCAAGAATGTATTTAATTACCTTCTGCACAAACACCTGTTTTATATAAGCATGATATGAGTACCCCTGCAGCCAGGGTGGTAAAAGCATTAAGAAACAGTTAACATGATTTTTAGGGCAGAGAAATATACAATTAAATCTTCAAGCTTATTCCAGTAGCATATTCATACACTGTAAATAATGGAAAAATCATTGTCAATGCACTCATTACTATTTCAGACGTACACCTTTGTTAATATTTCCATCAATCTTGCTGAACTTGCAGTTTCATTTGAGCAAGTTTATCCAAAACTTGTATACATTTTTTTTATTATTAATACTATGTGATTCACTAAAAGTGGGTGGCGGAGGGTGCATTGCACCTATCCTAATGTGTAACCAACTGTTCATAGGAAGGGATGCATGGGATATGGCAGAAGGTGCCCGGGCCATTTTTAGGAACCATCCTGATGTTCGCCTAGAGTTAACTGGTAATACCATGATACCATGGAAAACCCAGATCAGGATGGCTGAAGGGGTTTTATAGATACCTACTCCTATCGGAATCTAAGTTCTCTCGCTCGATAAATCCTTCCTGTTCCACTCCCTAATAGCTCATGGAAAAGAAAGAAAGAAAAAAAAAAGTATAGAAATGAATCGGTTCTGGCCCTGATTTCTCTTATTTTCTCGGTCGTTCCTAGATATGAATGTAGCTGGTAGTAACACGTGTTTGCTGTCATCCTGAAATAGGTCAGTCATGAATTTTTCAATCAGCTTCTGTCAGTGTTCCAGGTCTTCCCAATCTAACTCATTCAACATCGCACTTACACTTTCCCTCCAGCTATATATACCTGTCACGAATCGGGCGGCTATTCTTTGGACCTTCTCAAATGCATTAATTAACCCCTTTTGATGGGGACCCTACACAGAACAACCATATTCTAAGTGAGGATGCATCAGAGCTTTGTAAGCAATCAATTTAACTTCCGGTGTACGTTGTTTTAAATTATGACCTAGAAATCGGAGCATATGATTTGCTTTCCCAATTACCTTCTCAATACCTTCATTGCACAAAAAATTATTACGAATTGTTACCCCTAGGTATTTAGCAGAATCTACTGTTGTGAGGACAGTGCCATTAATTTTATATTCAGAGCTAAATGGCATCGCTTTTTTACTTAAATGCATGACTCAGCATTTTTTAGCATTTAAGTCCAGCTGCGATCTTTGCATCAAACAATTATTTTCATAACATCGGCTTGTAACAACGTGCAGTTGTCCTGGGTTTTTATTTCATTATAAATAATAGCATCATCGGCAAATAATCTCCCCCCCCCTTATTACGTCGCGTAAAACATTAACGCATATAAGAAACAACAGAGGCCCTACCACACACATCTGGGGAACCCTGGACCTCACTTCGGTCAGTGGTGAATGCTCATCTTCGAGAACTAAACACTGTGTTCTACCCTTCAAAAAGTCTGCAACCCAGTCACATATTTGTCTAGATATGCCATAACTACGAAGTTTCATAAGTAATCTTGTGTGAGGCACAGTGTCGAAGGCTTTTTTAAAATCTAATAGAACTAAGGAAACCTGGGCTTGCTTATCTATAGCCCGGCACAAGTCGTGAATTAAAAGTGCAAGTTGTATCTCCCAGCATTGGCCTTTTCTGGATCCATGTTGGCTTGGGTTTAAAAGGTCCTCTTCATCCAAAAACTGCATGACATTTGAATAGATGCTATGTTCTAAAATCCTGCAAAATACTGAAGTTATTGAGATTGGTCTATAATTTTGAGGATCATTAACATTCCCACTTACTGGACTTATGATGGCAGTCTTCGACTCAGGGGGTATATTTCCTTGAACCAAGGAGGCATCAGATACGGTGCAATTTCCTTTGCGTACATAGAGTATAATCTAGTAGGAATACCATCTGGTCCAGGAGCCTTACTGGTTTCTACATTCCTCAGTATTGTTGTTATTCCATCAACATCAAGAACAAGATCTTTTATAATTTTGTTGGTACACTTATTAAATATCAAGATCTCCTCTACATTTTCTGTTTTGAAAGCTTTGTTTAATATATTATTCAAAATTTCTGCTTTTTCTTTGTTAGATTCCGATAATTCCCCATTTTACCTTATGAGAGCCTCTTATTACTTTGATATACAACCACGACTTTTTTGGATTAGTAATTAGATCCTCAGATAAATTCCTGACTTGGAATTCTTTAAAAACTTTATGCATTGCCAAGCGCACTTCCGCTCGAAACTGGACTAAAGAGTCCTCCAGATGTCTTTACTGTGGTATGTAAACGCCTTTGCTTCCTGAGTAAACATTTCATCTCCTGATTGAGCCATGGAAAGTTCTTACTAACCTTGATAAATTTCTTAGGAACAAACTTATTTATACCGGTACATATTATTTTTTTCAAATTATACCAAAGTTCCTCAACATTCATATTTAGCGTGTATGTTTCAAAATTGTTTGCCAAGTGATCAACCATACCCGCCTCATCCGCTTTATCGAAGCAATATACAAGCTAATCTTCATCATGTTTCAACAACTAGACTAGATTTTAAAGTTACCACAGCTGCCTTGAGATCACTTATACCATCATAGCTTCTAAACAAACTGTATCTACAATAACCGGTTTGCTTGTAAGAAAAAGATGCAGAATGGATAAGTTATCTTTGTTGCTCCGCATTGGCTTTTCGACCATTTGTTCAAGAGAATTTTCTGCGAACATTTCGCCTGACCTGAACGTACATGTGGCCCATTCAACGGATGGTATATTTTAAAAAAATCACCTCCTATGACCAAGATATGTCCCTGAAATTTTTGAGAAATACTATTAAGTGACCGTCTAAAATACTTTCCGTTATCTAATCTGGAGGTTGATAAAATGACTATTATGAACTTTAAATTTCTGCCAATTTTTATATTCACCCATATTAACTCGCAAAAATTTTCTGTTTCAGTTAACTACAGTGAAATTGACAGTTTTATAAACAGCCACAAACACACCTCTGCCCATTGAGGTAGTTCTGTCTTTCGGAAAAACATTGAATTGAGGGGCAAATGTGAGGGTTGTCTGTAAAATAAGGTTCCCAATGATTTTTCACAACGAAAAACATGTTTATTTGCTTTGAATTGTACATTTTTGGATAGTTTAGACTTTTTACTATTTTTCGACATAACTGCCGTTGAGGTCGATGGAAATGCTCTCCCCTCATAAGCATGCTTTCCTCTTGTTTTGAATTGCATGGCACAGATTCTTCAACATCGCAAAGTAGTGGTCAGCATTGATTGTTGTACCAGCAGGCATGAATTTGAACAAACGTAACCTATTACTGTCCCAAAACACACTCGATATCACTTTGCCAGCAGACATTGTTTGCTTGAGCTTCTGCACCTTTGGCAACTCTGGATGTTTCCACTGACGGTGTCGTTCCTTCGTTTCCAGTGTCGTATAGTGGACCCAGGTCTTATCCTCAGTAACAATTGAATCCAATAATTCTTCGCCATCGGTTTCATAGGCTTGAAGAAATTCGCGGGCTGCTTCAGGATGTTGCCATTTATGGTCTTCCATAAGCATTCTTGGGACCCATCTTGCACAAACCTGGGCATACCCTAAATGTTCTGTCAAAATCTTGTCAATGGTAGTCTTGCTGACATCAGGGATCATCTCACAGAGCTTCTGAACTGTCATCCATTGACCTTTCAGCATTTCTTCTTCCACTTTCGCAATCGTTTCATCGAAAACCGATGGCCGTCCAGAATGATGTTCGTCACACACACATGTACGTCCGTCTTCGAATTCTCTGCACCATTTGCACATGCATTGTATGCTCATACATTTTTCTCTGTAGACTTCACACAACTGGGAATAAATGTCCCCCAGCGCAGTGTATTTTGCACACAAAAACGAATTACAGAGCATAATTCGCACCTGGCAGGTGAAACGAGTGGGAACACTATCTCTAATTGCTGCTCAGCCAAGACTGTGCGTCACAGACAGTATGCCGGGGAGAGGATTGGAAGAGGGTGAACCAAGGTACATGCCAGTGTTGCCAGATCACAACTGTACCGTCTTGGGAACCTTATTTTATGGACAACCCTCGCACTTCACTAGATTCAACCTCTGGCATCAACCAGCTTTCAGTCCCTAGTATCATATCCACATAATTAGTCTCAACTGCAGCGTGGAAATAGGATACTTTCCCTCTAATACTCAGACAATTTAGGACAATTATCGTTAGCTGCTTTGTATCGTTATTTGTGGAGCCTAAATTCACTTTTTTCCTATTTGCATTCCAAAAGGAAATAGGTAGGGAAATAGGTGAAGTATTTAGAGCTGTAATATTAAATTTATTCGTGTCATCACTACCAGAACCAAGATCTAGGTTACTGACACATTCTCCTCATTGAACGGAATGATCCTCGAGCCTCATGGTGTTTCTAAAAATAACTCATATCAAGACAATATTCTAGTTGTGGTAGTAACAACATTTACAATTGGCATTGCAAATTAATAAAGTTATTGCACTAACCAATTTCCTCTCCTGCCTGAATGGTTCTGTAACCTGGATTACTATTACAACATAGACTAGATATTTGTCTCTACTGCAAATGTTTTTGGAGTCTACAACAGCTGTATGATCAATAACTGAGAATGAATGTAGCAAACTGTATCCCATTGTATCAATGTACAAATCAAATATAACCAATGTTACAATTTACGAACTCTTTGGTACTTAAATTATTTAATTCAAAATTTATTTTGTTTCATGAAAATACATGTCATCTTAATGCAAAGATGGGTGGTTCCATACTGCACCACTTCTCGGTTTATCAAGACAATACAGTCAATTTACATAGTCTCCAGTATAAGAGTGACTGTGGGACGTGGTAAGGAGTTAACTCACAACAAAATTATTACATAACTAAACAGATGTATAGACCAGAAGATGTACTGTCACAGAATAATATGTATATTAATTACAACAACTACATTTATGCAAGGTACTGGAAATTATTTTGTAGATACCTCTGCAAGAAATTCTTCTACAAAGAAGAGATGTCAGTTAAAAATTCTTCTAATTTTTTCCTGTGTTTGGTCTTATTCCCTGCCAGACATTTGATATATGTTGGGAGCTTGATGATATGAAACCAAGAACTTTCTTTAAATTATTGATTTTTCAAAAACAGAGCAGAATATTTGTCTGTGGCTGCTAGATGTTTTGAAATATGATGACAAGTAATTTCACATCACAACTGTACTGTTCAAAATCAAGCCAACTTTAGAATAGTACCTCCACAATAACTTTCCTTGTACTAGTGACAATCATCCAGCAGGTAAAAACTGACCAAGTGCTGCCAACATAAAAGAATGAAATGCAATGTTAAAAAATAGCCTCGCTTATTTTTTAAAGTAAAAATAAAGAACTTACAGGCTAAATAAGTGTGTATTGCAAATAATGGCTTAAAATGGCATATTCAAGCTTTCCTATAGTCTGATCATTAAAAATTTGAATATTCAGGTACTCAAATACTTTTCTGAAGTTGGAGAACTTGAAATGGCAACCTTTTGACATTACCATGCACTGAATGGATGGGTGTTTAACTTCATATTTCATTGGTGCCGAGGTTGTTAGAGCTCAGCAGGCTAGACTTTCCACTTTTACAGAAGAGCAATTAGGAAATTGGATATGGCACTGTGATAAATTTTTTTTTATAAATTCCATCTTATTTTAGTAAAATTGTAGAAAACTAAAATATGAAAGAGCAGAACAAGAAGCAACACATTATTCTTGAGAAACAAATCAGCATTTGCACGATGGTTTTACACTTCCTTGACTTTTGCACCATATTCTTGACATTACCATACAAATTCAAAGTTTTTTTACCTCATCAACATTGAGGGAATTAGAGGCGTGAAAGGACTTGTGGTAAGGAATAGGAAGGAATTGGTGTTGGCCTTTCTGAAGGAACCATCCTTGCATTTGGCTGGAGTTATTTGGGGAAGTCACAGAAAACCCAAATCTGAATGGTTGGATAGGGATTCGAAACCGTGCCCTTCCAAATGTGAGGCCAGAATTTTACCGCTTACCCACCATGATAGGCAGTTTTTGTTTTGTTATGCACAGTGCCAGGATACTAGTATGACAGCATTCTGCTTGTCTCAAACCCAGAGAAAGAAGCTATTAATAATATGAACCAAGTCTCTGATACAGGTGTTGACAATGAATCTGAGATATGAAAAAGGACTGATGAAAACTGCATACAAAAAAACTTTACTGTCACATGGAAGGGACAATCTAAGCACTAAACCTATAATTACTCAATTATGGTATTCACATGCTAAAAAGAGAACTAATTACTAGAACATTGGAGAAATTAAAATGATTAGTAATTATTTGTTATGTAGTCAGAATGAATCAATAGGGAATCAGTATTTTGGTAAAGAATAATTGTCTGCCATCTACTGTTACATAAGCAATGACAATGAATTAAAGTCACTTGGTTTTGCAGCATCAAAAAACTTAAAAACATTTTAGTATTCTACTCCATCGGAAATATATAATTACACAAAATTCATCAGAAAATATAATAGTATACAATTAGAGCACGGTTTGGTTGAAAAAAAGAGACAGTGTAAAAAGAACTAACACAGGTGCTCGTGACATTCTGCAACATACAATCACCCCACCTCCAGACCCTATTACTTTTAATTAGTATTATTTTAATTTCAATAAAATTAAATTAACTTTTTTGGCTTTTAAAAACTGTTGCCTTCATTATTAACAATGAGGGATTGTTTGCTTTGCTGTAGGTCCTGCTCTTAAGAACAGTGCATGGCATTGTTGGGAGTCAAGGCCAGAATGCTCTCAGCAGCGATCAATATTAACACACAAAAGTTGGCATGGGGTGGTAACCTACATAGTCAGTATGGTGCAGTCGACTTGTATGGAGCTAAGCAAAAAGCCTTAGCTGGTATGAATGGACTGGATGATAGTTATAACAGTTTGACATTTGTTTTCAAGGATTTTTGATAATAGTAAACATGAATTGTGAAGATTTTTGCATTTTAATTGCTGAAAGTTATAGAATAAATTGAAATTATTGGAACGACATGTAATCAACTGGTAAAAATAAGAGTTAAGAAAGATAGATTTAAGTTTGTTTGGAAGAGTGGATTTCAAGGAGAGTAACATACCAATTAAGCGTTCGAGACAGAATCAGAACTATTAAACAAAGAAAGAAACAGGTAAAAACCTATACCACAGCAAGGAGACGGCTCAGAAAGTTAAAGGCACCGAACACGTATAGTGACTGGAGCTGTGACACACCTATGAAAACCTGGAGGGAGGGGAAAAGAACAAACACTGAGATGAAAAATGTGAAGTTACTTAAAACAGTTCAAAATAAGTGGGTAAAAAGGCTCTGGGAAAACCAAATATGATATGGTTTAATGATGAACGAGAGTTGAAGACAGAAAACGGAAATGTATGAGCATAACACAACTGAACTTCATAAATTGCAGCTAAACTATAAAAAGAATAACCGTGAAAATGAATCATACAAGAACACATCACAATCAAAGTAAGTAGAATTTTTTGAGAAAATAAAAAAAGACAGTATTAAAGGAGACACAAATGTGACAGAAGATGAAGCAACAATGTTCTTTAAAGAAACCTATTAGCAGAAAGACAAGAACAACAACATATTACAGAATCATGAAAATGATGAAACAGTAAACACAAATGGACTTTGGTGATATACTTGACACTAGAGAACCATTTTCCACTCTCATCATTTTAATTTAACATGATTTGGTACATGTGAACAAAACAGCATAGGCTATATAAAATGCAGGAGACTCTTGGAGCATATAATGCAAAGAGTTTATTTGCAGGGAAGTTATCTAAAGAGCAACAAGAAAATAAATAATTTAGGCAACAAAAAAATATGATGATGATATTTCAACAAGCGCAGTTAATATAATTATTGTAAGTAGTACAAAATAAGGATGGCTGAGAAATAATGAGATCAGAAAGTCAAAGTTAAAAGTAACTGTAACAAAGATGGACATGACTAAATAATATTCACCTGATAACATTTAAAGGTGTAAACTACGAACAGAAAAGAATCACAAGTTCACAACTAATTCAAATGCAACTGTGACCAAAAGGAACACATCACTCAGTATCAGACACACCACACGTGATACTGTTGAGCCTAGTACCACCCACTGGGACTCTTTGAATAGACTCACGTTTCAATTCAGAATGTTACGTGTTGCGTAGATTCATTGTTTGGACTCTGCTCCATGACAAGAACCATGTCCACATCAAGATTTATGTTGCAATTCAATTCGTTGCGAAAGTTGACGTAGTAAGGTTCTTTTTATGGAATATTTCTAGCTCTTTTTTGTATAATTAATAATTTCTGTTTCTTATGAGTTCATTGCGGATGACTCCTTCCCTTTATCTACAATTTTACTGAGAAGTTGTAAGCACCTTAGAATTTTGGCAAATTCTAGTTTTGCTTAGGCGGGACTTAGAAATTTCGAGAAGGGCAGTTTTCAACTTTAAGGAATTTTCCTATAATCTTGCTCACAGTTGTAATTCGTCATAAAAATCATTTTAAAGTGTATTTATCATATCGGGAAACGTTTGGGTTAAGAGATATTCCCGTTTGTTCATGTTTTGAAACACGCAATCGGAAAAGTAGAAATTCTAAGATTTGTAATATCTTTAAATTGAGTAAAGCTACAACCGAACTTTTATCACCAGCTGTAGTCAGCACTATCCCTGATATTTTAGTAATAAAATTAAGTAATTTGGCAAAGTCTATTTAGCGATTTTAATGAAGAGAAAAAAATAAGTTTTTTTATTAAAAGAGATATTAATTTAAAATTTATATCAGTAGATAGCCCCAATCAAGACGATTTCGCACATATATTGGTTTCCATAAAATGTTTTAGCATTTGTCCGGTAATTAAGTTTTTGAAAAATAGATTGTCGCAGATTGTTGTTGACACGCGTAAAATTCCAGAACACTTAGGGATTTTCCCCAAATTAGAATGTGTCACTACGCGGAGTTTTAAACAGCTAAAACTTTAAAATTAATCACTAAATTTCTCACAAGACTGCCGTTGGACTTCTAGTAAATAAGTCTAGACATTGTCAAAGCTTAAACATTTTTAATAGTCGGGATCGTCAAATAAATTACACACACTTTTAGCTACGCGGAAGCAAAAGGATGTGATACAGTTGCTGACGTCACTGGTTCTAGTGGTTCTATAAAAGGACCCCGCCGCCATTATGGGTCGTCTGTTCGAGTATGCGGTCTGTTCCTGTCGGTCTTTCGTCTCGGTTGGTTGTGACTCGCCATGCTGGCTAGTTCGACCATGTTGAAACTTTGGTGTCGCGTTATATAGTAATATTAATGACTGTTAAGAACTTGTAAATTCATTAAAGGGGTTCGGTCAGTTAAATTTCTCTCCACAACTTGCAACCTTTGAAAAAAGTGTGTTCAATTTGCCAACTCAACTGTAAAATGCTATTTTGAACTTGTGATTCTCTTAAAATAAAACTTGGAATTTTCGGAAAGTGAACTTTTATCATTTCGTAGTTATCTTGCAACCTTTTCTTTATTTGTGGGTTAACAAATATTGTGCCGACCTCAAGCATTTAGGTTGAGTTATCCGGCTACATGGTCAAATCAAGTCAAAATTATTTTATAAATTTTCTACAGAACTTTGAGCCAACATCAAGAGTTAGTTGAGGCACTAAGGCTATACTTCAGCCCCGGTGTCAGCCCTGATTCTTACAAAGTTTTACTTGGCGTAGCATTGATATGTCTACACATTAAATAGTGCTCAACAAATCATTGAAAATGTGTGTGGGATAAAGTGTATAAAATTTTGAATGCTTCTGAAACCTATAGATTTGCCCCCTAAAAAAGTAGAAACAGTAGCTTTTGCTTGTGCCTACTTGCATAATTTCCTTAGCAGAAATGCACTTTGAGGAACATATATACTCTTCCAGGCTCTTTGAATGCAGAAGATTCTAATAGTAATATAATACTAGGATCATGGAGAGCAGAAATTTCACTCTATAAGGTCCTTGTCAGCATCCAAAATACTCCAAGAAGATAGACAAACATTGCGAAGGAAGTCCGAAATGAATTCCGTGATTACTTTGTCAGATAAAAGGTTTAGTGTCGTGGCAAAATGACATCATATGAAACAACAAATGTTGGTTAAAAAAAATCAAAATACATGGTCTTCCTCTGCCTTTTCCTCATCAGCATTCATGTTTCCTCGTTTCCATCACATGCAATAAAAATGACAATGGTTTATAAATGAACCAACTATACTTTATCCACTTTTCAAATATTTTATCTTTCTGGGCTCGCGGCTAAAGCGCCCTTTCATTGCGTGATCCCCCCCCCCCCCCCCCACACACACACACAGAGTCACATTGGATTTATCAGCCAAAGCCGGCAATATCTTCGTTTTCGTATTCTCAATTTCTATATTTTGTGATGGACACATCACACAAACAATTATGGGAATGAAAATTTTAACCCACAACACACCATATTCATCACGACAGTAAGTCATGGCAGCCTGGACAGAAGTGAGACACACGTGGGACACTCTCCAGATTTGTAGCAGCAGTTAACTGTGGTGGTCAATTTTGCTTTTAAAAGCATTTCGTGAAGTATCGTCATAAGCTTTCATGTTTAATGTCATGTACAAACATGAAAACCAGGGCACTGTGGAGCTATTTCACCTGTGATTGCAGTGAATGTGCTAGCTGTGCAGGCAGAAATATTCCTAAAATTTTCCAAGATGAATTTGAGGACGCATTTGGAATGTGTACATTCTAGAGTTGAGATGTGTACCGAGGCCTCAATATTCTATACTTTCTGTTTACGATAATTGTTTTTGTTTTAAAGTTTATTATCTTATAGAAACACAAACCATATATACTTATAGTGATTGAGTATTGATTGAAGAATGGGGTTCTAGACAATGAGGCTTTTCCTGAGGGTTACAGAATGTACCATAGAAAGGGAGGAGGAAATGGTAGACGGGTATTTATACTGGTTAGTGATGACTATTACAGTTCATTGGCAGTGTCAGATGATTATGAATCGCGGTGCAGGACTGCCCTCCCTCCGCGATGTTCTCCTGTTGACAAAGGGCCAAGTCCCGAAATATTCATTGTTTTTCCTGTTCTTTTTTGTGTGTTCACCCCACAAAACCATCATCTAAGGTAAGTGGTGGTTCATCTCACTATCCTTTTTTTGTAAATCCATTTGCTACTTAGTTCCTATTATACTGTATATATATGTTCTTTCAGTATTTAAATTTGGTAGCATGTAGAAGTACGAAATAGTAAGAAAACTGCAGACAGCTTTGGTCATGTGCAAATTCCCCTTTGGACACTCTGGAGTATCAGTGGATGATTTCACATTCTTACTTTATCTTTGAGGGAAAGGAAATAATTTCTTAGGATTAAGAAATCAGTTTGATCACAGATGTTCATAAAAATCAGTCTCTCATAGCAATTTCATCTTATAAAGTGTTATAATCTTTTTTTTTCATCGGAGAATTTCAATTTAGCAGTACTATGATAACAATTGGATAAAGGAAACAAAGAAACTGCCGAGAGGCACTGAAAATAAGATAGGATAGGGAAAATAAACAGTTACCCATGAATGTGGCAGGCTCGGATGTGACCACATCTTTCCCCCTGCCATATGTCTCGCCTCCCACATGACTAAGACTAAAGTCGAAATATTGTGCAATTCGTTTGTTTTTGTGTTTTTACGTGTTTCGCCCTCCTGCCTTCATCTGTGGTAAGTGACGGGTAACTGTTTATTTTCCCTATCCCATCTTATTTTCAGTACTATGATAACAGTTATACTGGCAAAGGAAAGACCAACTACACCAGTCAAAACATTTTTTTGTTCTTTAACATGGGAGACTTCACACTCTCACTAAAATCTGACCAAAGCTACTGAAAAAAATATGAAACAGAAGAAATAAAGTGAAAATTCTAGCTATTGTGTTGTTAATGGTGAGTATGTTTTTAAATGTGGCCCTATTACAGGAACCAGGTCACAAAAATATTTAAGCCAAGTTCTCTACTTAGAATACATGGCCACTCCAAAAGATGATCATGTAATTACAGTTGGTGAAGCAAGGAATAGCCTGGTTAAGGATGAGCAATTTAGTGTAGAAAGTTACCTGGGGATGTTAGGTGCATCAACTGGGAAAACAAACATTGGTTTTGTGGAAGTGTTCCAGTGCCACAATCAGCCCAAGTTAAAACTGCTGTGAGGTGTGTTAACACGAGGCTGGAGGCGGCACTACTGTCAGTCTCAAAACCTCACATGTAGTGTCCTAGTTGCCCCAACAGGGAGATAGGTTTTTACTAAGCGTGGCCTGCAAGGTTAGATTTGTTCAAGGAATAGCAGAAAAATTAAGTAAGGACATTATGATTCAATGCCTGTTATTACTGGTGTCTGTGCTATACCTTTTTTGGATTAAAGGACATGGACTGCTAGTAAAAACAATAGTAAATTTAAATGAAGAATTTGTGTCAAATCTTCCACAAATAAATTCATTTTTCTGGAAGAATGTGTTTACAAGCAGTTAAACATTACAAGTGATGAGATAATGATATACAACAGGATCAAAATAACAGAACAATGCAAACGGTAACCTATATAGAAATCTAAATGGCAGGTCAGCATGGAATGAAGAAAAATGCCGAGAAGAGTCAGCTTATTAGGTACAAAAATAAAAACTAAAGCTTGTTTATCAATATAGGTTGGGGTCAGAATTGCTTGTAGAAGGCTTGAAATGTAAATATCTACGCATTAGAACATCATGCATTAATAAAAGGAAGTTGTATATTGCCTCTAGGAACAGTGAGAATGCTAATGTTAAAACACATTACAAACAGTACTGCAAAATACTGAAAAAGGTTATTAAAGAATCTAAATGTATGAACTACAAACATAAAATTCATGATTCTGAAAATAAAATTAAGACTATATGGGACATTGTAAAAAAGGAAACAGGAAAAAGTAATCAATCAGGTTTCCATGAAAAATTTAACTCTATGTCTGTAAAATTAGCTACTCCAGAAGATATAAAAAAAATTATCAGGTCCCTTAAGAGCAAATACTCAAGTGGTTATGATGGGATTTCCAGCAGATTAATTAAATTGTGCTCCACAGAATTAAGTAATATACTAAGTTATCTGTTTAATATATCTTTACTTGAGGGTACTTTTCCAGAAAGGCTTAAGCATGCTTTAGTTAAACCACTCTATAAAAAGGGAGATAAGGCAGCTGTATCGAATTACCGACCAATTTCATTACTAACAGCCTTCTCCAAAGTTTTTGAGAAAGCAATGTACAATAGAGTTTATGAACACCTTAAAAATAATAATATTCTAACTAAATCACAATTTGGTTTTCAAAAGGTTCATTCAACAGAACAAGCTATATTTGCATTCACTGACAATATTTTAGAAGGAATAAATGATAAATTAATTCCTGTGGGAATTTTTTTGTGACTTATCTAAGGCATTTGACTGTGTAGATCATAAAATTCTAATACATAAACTAAAGTATTATGGTATAGATGGCATTGTTAATAAATGGCTTAGTTCTTATCTTCTAAATAGAAAACAGAAAGTATCAATGGAGAATTTTAAGGTTGCCTTAAGAGGTCCACTGTTTTCTGAGTGGAAATTAATCACATGTGGAGTACCTCAGGGTTCTATAATGGGGCCACTGTTGTTTTTAATATATATAAATGATCTACCCTGTGTTTCATGTAAAAATTCAAAATTTGTCCAATTTGCAGACGACACCAACATAGGAATTAAAATACTCCAGATTTATCTACAGAATATATTTCAAATTATGTCTTTGAACTGATTAATAAATGGTTTACAGCTAATGGCTTGTCTTTTAACTTTGATAAAACTCGGTATATGCAATTCAGTACATCACACAGATTAACACCAGAGATAGACATAAAATTTGCAGACCAGTCTATTCAAGAAGTAGAGAGTGTGAAATTTCTAGGTTTGTATATTGATCACAATTTAAATTGGAAAGTACATGTTTCTGACTTATTAAAGCGATTGTGTGCAGCCACATTTGCAATTCGTACAATTTCAGGTATAGGTGATCTCCGTATGAGGCAGCTAGTTTATTTTGCTTATTTTCACTCCTTATTGTCATATAGAATAATATTCTGGGGGCAATTCTACCCATAGAGACAAAGTGTTCAGAGCCAAAAAGTGTGTAATAAGAATTATGTGTGAGGTTAGCAATAGAACTTCGTGTATTTTTTTTTTTTTTTAATCTGCTTTACGTCTCCCTAACAGCGAGGTCTTTAGAGACGGGAAAGGAGGGGGGGGGGCAAGGAATGGGAAGGAATTCGGCCATGGCCTTTTGAAGGAAGCATCCCGGCATTTGCCTGGAGTGATTTGGGAAACCATGGAAAACCCAAATCTGGATGCCCGGACGGGGATTCGAACAGCCGTCCTACCTAATGCGAGGCCAGAACACTAGCCGTTACACCACCACGCTTGGTGAAACTTCATGTAGAGAGCTGTTCAAGAAGTTAGGGATTTTAACATTAGCGTCTGAGTATATATACACATTAATGTCCTTTGTAGTCACAAATTATACTGTGTTTGAAACAAATAGTAAAATACACAATTATGGCACTAGAAGTAAAACTGATCTTCACAAGGATTACAAGCCATTGTCATTTGTTCAAAAAGGGGTCCGATATTCAGGGATACGTATCTTCAATAAGCTCCCAACACATATTAGATGTCTAGCAGATGATAAGAATAAATTCAGGAAAAAATTGAAAGAATTTTTAATTGACAACTCCTTCTACTCTGTCGATGAATTTATTTCTAAGGTATGTAAAAAATAACTGCCAGTAGCTTGTGTAAATGTAGTTTACATAATTAATTTACCATGTATGCTATGACTGTACATCTCCTGGTGTATGTATTTATTTTGTTACGCAATTGTTTACGGTACCATGTATGCTATGACTGTACATCTTATGGTGTATGTATTATTTTGTTATGGAATTTTTTTAATGTACCATGTATGCTATGATTGTACATTAGGGTGTCCCGAAAATATTTTTTTACGTTTTCCGTTACGCAAGTCCTCTTAAAATTTGCGTAATTGGTCGTAGATTACCAAAATGATTTTGAAGATAAAATAAAACTGTCTTTAGGGTTCTACCAATCGTCAAAATTTTGAAAAATTGATGTTTTTATGGTGGTATTTTGCTATCTTTAATTTCTGCTCCTGGACTAAATATATAAAAATATTTACTTTATTGCTCTATTTAGGTGTAATACAAACACGACGTTTCGATTTGTATGCAATGACACGTTACTGGTGACTTTGAATTTGTTAGGTTTCAACCTTCAAATACCGTTAAGTTTCAATTTGTATGGAGGACATTGTTGGCTTGACTCGGGAGTGTTTACTTCGTAGCCAAAGTAATTTTAATGCTTTATAGCATTAAAAGTAATGCATTTTTATAGTTTTACGTATATTTGCGATTGTTAGTGTGTTACAAGTGGATTGTGTGATTTTTTAAGGAATGCGATTGAGGCGTAGTGAGACTACTTGTGCTATATTAGGATCATACAAACAATGTGACGATAGGCAGCTACCAATTATAAGGGGCGTCATTAAATTTATTTTATTTGTCAAGAACAACCTGAAATTGAAGCATAATGAAAAAAGGATCCATTCAGGTATATATGCGATTGTTTCTGAAAAGATCACCATATTTGGACCAAAGCTTCGATTCCAATCTTAACTAAGGAACGAGTTATTCAATTACCGAAATCCTATTTCGAACAGTACTTAAATTTGAAAAGATACCCCAAAAGCAAACTAAATTATAGTTTTGAAAACAAACTGAAGTATTTTTTAGAGTCATCTGAGAAACTTTTCGACTTGGCTGCTGGTAAATGCACTTCATTTGAATCTTGTTCGAGTTTGAAACCTAAGAAAGTTCCTATCAATGAGAGAAGTTTTCTGTTGGATCAAAGAAATGACAGGAAAATGGTTGTAAGCAGTGTTGATAAGAAAGAAACGGCAAGATGAATGAAATAGCAGCAGACACAAATTGAAGAGTCAATAAGGATAGCTAAAAAGTCATTTGAAATTTGAAAATGTTACTCAACTACGTGATTAAAGTATACGCTCCGATTTGGTTCTTAATCAAGCAAAAGATGTCTTTTAAAGACGGAGTCAAACATCTTTTTCAATTGATTATGTACTCTTGATTTTTACCCGAAAATCTTAGATCTGTTGTGGATTCTGTGATCAAAAGAAATGATTTTTTTGCACACCCAGAAAACCTACTTGACAATATGTTGTTTGATGATAGAGACCACATTCGGGAACTGGCATTGTGAAGAATAATATAAGCGAGAGAATCTGAAAGTAGCATTAAACGCAGGGTATTTAAACCAACAAAAATTAACTTCTCTACTAAAGATTACACCAAAATTATTGTGTGGCACGAGTGTCAGGTTACAGCACCGCCAGTTCTTAGAAATATTTCTAATGAGGACCTTCAAATCATGGCAAAAGATAAGAGCTTTGAAACTGTTGAGTTTCCTTGTCACACACAATTGGTGGAAAGATGTGTGAAACTAGTGACAGAGGCCTCACAAAGTATAACTGACGCTACTCAAGAGATGGTTTTGTTAGAAACAGGTTGCAATATCAAGCAGAAATGCCAAATTTTGGACATAAAATAATTTTTTTTATTTTTTTTTATCATACATCGACGGGACACCCTACTGTACATCTTCTGGTGTATATATAATTTTGTTATGGAATTGTTTAATGTACCATGTATGCTATTACTGTACATCTACTGGTGTACTTATTATTTTGTTATGCAACTGTTTATCTGTAAACTGACAACTTTCCACATCCCACAGAGCCAGTCTCTTATATTGGGATCAATGGAAAATGTATGTATTGTACAATGTTTGATAATAAACTCAACTGGGCAGAGGGTAGGAAAAGGTTACAAAATTCTTCAGGGGTGGAGTGATCGAGTTTGAGGTTAAGGGAAAGGGATTTAGATCAATACATGTTCTTACAAATGTGGTATGTTCTCTCCAGTCTGGCTCATCTGCTACTAATAGCTAAGTCCTCGTTGATGTCTGGAGTTACCCATTCTACAAGTTATTTGAAGGCATTAGTGCTCTGTATCATTGCATTCCCCAGTGGGATTAAGTTCGGTGTATTTCTGATGTTGGTGATGAACTCAGTTTTGTTTGTGGAAATATCCCACCCAACTATAGCTGTTCTGTTGTTGAGGGAGGATAGTTGGTGAATAGTTTACTACACACTAAATTCTAGGAGAGTGAGTTCATCTGCAAATGCCAGGCAGTTGACTAGTAGTTTGTCCTTCTATAACCAATTCTCAATTCATATACATCTGTTAGTGTGTTAGTCCTTTCATGAATGACTTTTTCCAATAGACAGTTAAAGATGATTGACGACAAGCCGTCCCCTTGTCTAACATCTGTTCTAATTTCGAAGGACTTTGATAGTTCCCCTCTGAAATTAACTTTGGATGTAGTGTTAGTTAGGGTCGCTTTCACAAGGTTCAAAGTTTTGCTATCAAGTTCGAGTTCAGTGAGCATTTGGAAAAGAGGTTTCTTATCCACAGAGTCATAGGCTTACTGAAAGTCAACGAAGGTTGCCACATAGAATGAGGCACTGAGGTTCTTGTAGGTGAGAATTGTTTTCAGATTTAGGACCTGTTCAGCACATGAACTTGTCTTCCAGAACGCAGCTTGGTATTCTCCTATACAAGAATCTAATCGAGCCTCTACTCTAGTGCCATAGAAAGGATCTTGTATGACACAGACAGAAAGGAGATCCCTCTATAGTTGTTTAGGTCTGGCTTATCTCCCGTCTTGTGAAGCGGGTGGATGGTAGCAGAGGACCAATCAATATATTTTTTTTAATTGCTTTACACTTTGTCGACGGCTAAGGTCATTAGAGGCAGGATGGGACTGGGGACAAGGAACGGGAAGGAATTCGGCCTTTTTGAGGGAAGTATTCACCTGTAGTGATTTGGGTAAAACATGGAAAACCCAAATCTGGATGCCCGAACGGGGGATTCGAATCCCCGTCCTCCCAAATGCGAGGCCAGAACGTTATCCGTTCACCCACCACGCCCAGATGTCAGATATTATATATACTTTGGATTGACTTGTCATCGGTGTGTTTCCGAAATTCTGCAAAGATGCTAACTTCACCTGCTGTCCTATTCGAGTGGCAGTTCAGAAATGATCTTTTGGATCTCCTTGGTTGCTGGGAGTGAGTTAAGTTTATTGAAATTTTTTGGTTCAAATTTTAGTTCACCCTTTTGTTTTCTTGACGTTGAGGAGGTTTTTAAAGTAGTCTGTGGTGCAGTCCTTATTGTTTAGTTTCAACTCCCAGTCCAGACAGCATAGATGAAGTGTCAAAGCTGAATAGGGGGTTATCCGGGATTTGAAAGTCCAGTAGAAATCTCTGGTACTGTTCTTCTGGAAATGTTTCTCAGCTTAGATGATGTGTCCTTATGATATTGCCTTTTGGTGTTTCCAATAGTTCCGGCAGTATTTTTCTTTGTTGTTATGAAGAACAAGGTTTTCTGTGCACCTGTTACAGTTCCATTTGAGTCATGCTCATCTTCTCTCTTTAATAGCCTTATCACATACTGTTATCCACCACTGATGTTTGTTCCTCTTAGTAGCAGGGAGTGTTTCTGTCGCTGCATCAATAATTGCCTTCTGTAGTTGTGGCAAATTCTTTTTGTCCTTGTTGTTAGCTAGGGTCTTGGTCAACATGTTGTCGTCTTTCAGCTTGGTCAGGTTGAACCTCGGACCTTTAAACTCTTTTGTTTTCTTGTTATAAGTTGAGGCGAATTTGAAAGGTGACCTGGACCAGGAGAAAATCGTCATAAAAGCCAGAGAAATGTAGTATCTGCAAACAGCAAAAGCATTTGATTTGTTCTATCGATTCAACATAGCAAGACATTCATTATTAAGCTGTGGAAAATATTTTGCTTGCGTCAATTTCTTGTGACTTTTTGTAATGGAGAAAAGTTTTTCTTTTTTATTGGCAAAATAAATCTGCTGCTTCAAGTGCAGAATATTTATCAATACTTGCACCTATGTGTATAATTTTGAGTATCCTGGATTTAGAAATATACGGAAGGGTTTAATTCTAGATATCGATACCAGAAAATTTTAATTTATAGAAATATTGTATTTAATTCATCCAAGCCTGGAGAAAAATCAATTTTTCGTGCAGATCCTGTTAGTAACATTTGTAGCTGCACGTGCAATGTACGCATGATAACCAGCAACAGAGTGATGTCATTTACATTGTTGTTATCTGCGTGGCAGAAAGTAATGGTAGCAATATCACGATCCTGAACTAACCCGATTCCTGTTGTTAAAGCATAATTTACTATAAATTTGAATTATGTTAACAATTTAAGTTATTTTGATTTTTGAGCAGCATTGTTAGCAGTGCTTGGGATTTTATCTAAAAAATTAAGTTACATTAATTTTTGAGCAGCATTATCAGAGGCGGCCCTAGCAATTTTTTCAGGTGGTGCGAGATCTCATCATGGCGCCTCAAATGAGCAATCGCTTATTCGTGATTAAGGTGTCCATATAGATATACCGAAGATAACACTTTTTACATCCTACTAATATTATAAAAGTAAAAGTTTGTTTGCTTCGATGTTTTTACTGTTTCACGTCGAAACTGCTTAGGATAAATTTGGAATAATGTATTATCCATCTGCTTTTATCCCAAATAGCACTTCCAGTGGGATTCGAATATGAATGCTTTGTGAATTCCATTTCGGCAAATCCTTGGGCAGAAGATTTTATATATGATAGTAACTCAAACCTCGGAAAAATTAGTATAGGATAGCAGCGGTATGAATGAGAAACAACGGTAAAAAGAAATACTGTATGTTCGAGAAGTTATTTAAGCTACTGTGGTGAACACAATGCTCTTTTCACTCCCAAGTCAAACTCACAGTTTTTAATAATTTTTTAAAAATATATAAAATTGAAAATATATGAAAATTAAAAATTTCCACTTTTAATACCGACAAATAAACTTTACCAAAATTTGCCAGAACCCTCGCAGACTAATGCTTAATGCTTAAATAGGTTAAATTCGTGTAGTTCCTCCCAGGTAAAACCATTTTCAACACGTATTTTTCATTGTTTTTGCCTTATTCTGAAGCTAATTCTGGCTATGCACTTGGAAATTTGTGCTAATAGAGTGACCAACGAATTCTTTAGTGCATCGACCATATGCTAAAACACGTTCATTGTAAACAATTCTTCTGGATCTGTTGGTATCTAATTTACGGCTCATACTCAAAAAATCATTACATACTTCGGCATCTGACTAGGTTAATAATAGGAAATTTTCAATCTGAGAATCAACTTCTCTACCTGTCTGTTATCAAATTCCGAGCTGGGGTGGAAGGGGATATTCTCCATCGCCCCGAAACTGGTACTCACCTGTTGAAATATGTTTTAACTGCTTCGTTATAATGTCCTTTTCATGTTTTGAAAAGTCGCCACGAATTAAATTAGAAATGCCAAAATGTCAGACGCTCCGCAACCGCGAAATGTCATGCAAAAATGAAACAAAAATTAACGGTACAGGGATCATATCAACCTAAACAGGTTCGTTTAGTCATAGTGATCGTAGTTAGATTGAAATTCGGCCTGGGCCAAGAATAAAAAGTTTACAGGAAATTCGTTCTCCGTTATCCATCTCAGAAACATAAGCAATCTCTGACTGCTTGTATCGATTCTAAGATGGCGAGCCTGCGGATAAAAATGTTCTATCTGTTAATTTCGTGTGACGTTTTACAAAAGATTGTAATTTGTTTTGAGCTCCTGCGGCATCTAATAGCTGCGCGTCATTCTCACATTTCGGTATTTTTAACTTATTCGTGGCGACCTTTTAGAGAAAAGAGAGTGAAAAAACTTGAAGAGGACATTATAACGCAGCAATCAAAAAAATATTTCAACAGGTCAGTACCAGTTTCGGGGCGGTGGAGACTATCCCCTTCCACTCCCAAGCTGTTTTTCAGCAACTGTGAAGAGTTTCATAAGTCTGCTTTCAGTCTGCATAGCTTTTGTTTACAAAGTTTACTTGAAACAATGTATTATACCAAGTTACCACTGTAATTATGGACTCAAATTGCTCCATGATATGGCTTGGCTAAGTGACAAGGCGTCTGGTGCTGCAACTGAATAATTCGTTTCAGAAGGGCGTCACGAACTGAAGAGTAGTGATAACAAACTGTAGCAATGCTAGAAACTATTCTTGAAATGAATTTCTCAATTTTTTTGGCGGTATTCCTTCTAAGTGCTTGAATACCACTTCCATCGCTTCTTGTATCGAGAGAATAAAACAAATATTCTTCAAAGAAATCCGAACAAGGAAACGGATTTAACTGATGTTTTGGTGGCACTTGCTATTACCAGATTTAATGACAGTTACATTGATTAAAAAATGCTTGAAGATGCTGGTTCAGAATTTTGCTTTGGACACATTTGTTTCCTCCTACCAAATTGGATCCACTGTGATATCTTTGGCCTCTACAATAGTTCATATCCAAATCGAACTTTTGCAAAGTATCAGTGATAAACAGGGCAGCGAGTGCAGCTCCCAGGTGCCAAAGAGTCACTTCCCGGATTATAAGTACAGCGAAATACTCACGCACTTAGACTTCGTCTTCATTGGTGTCAGGAAAATGATGTCAAAGATAATTGTTCGACGTGACTTATATCAGGAGCTCAATTCAGTATGATGGAAAAGTATTTAGATGACCTAACCATAGTCAAAATTTTATTACGAACTTCATTCGTTTTGAATACATTTGACAATATAATTAGACGTTAGTCTCGTTATTAGCAATACGACGGAGATGCTCCATCATCAAGGATCATATACCCAGGAAGTTACCATCATTAGAAGTATTTCAGATCCAAGGATAGCAACCCACTGTGATTTTTCGTTTTCAGTCTGTATTTACAAATGCTTGTCTAGTATATTGAAGTTATTTAATAGATTCAACGCTTCTATACAACTGAGCGTGGTGTGATTGTGATCTGAGGAAGCTTCGTGAATTTTGAAACGCTGAGATTAGTAACTCCAGTCATCGAATCCTTCTTTTCCCAAATAAAAATGAGACCTTCTGTTGAATAAATAACATATAAACAATATACTTCATCCGCAGATTTAGAATAAACAAGCTATCTACTTCTATAAGTTTCTTCATTTGGTGTTACTCTTTGAAAATATGTATTCGAAAAATAATGTACATGATTTTTTGGGGGGATTTTTTCATTGCTTGAATAATTATTTCATCTCTGCCAGCACAGTCAATAAGCAACAATTTTGAAATATCGTCATAATTTGTACTTTGAAAAGGCGACGGTGGTGGTATGTCTTGTATACCCACATGTAATCTTTTGAACAGCAGACGACGTTCCAGCTATTGATAAATCTTCTCGCACATGCTGCTCTTTATCATGAGCCTCGTCTGAATAACTTTCATTAAAAGTTTCCTTCCTCCTCGTGTTGAACTAGTTCTGGAGACGATTCAGATGACTTCTAAAAAAAACTGTCAGCAATTTTGAAGCGTTCTCAATTTCGTCTTGGTTTTGTTTTCTTTTTAAGCATTGTGCACCATAAAATTTTTTTTTTAGGTTAGCGACATGTGTTGTCTGTAAAAGCCAGATAAGCTTTGTAAATATTTACGATACCAACGTTAACAGTAATTACTGAGTATCTATTATGGTAGAAAGAGATAAATAGGTTGAATCTCGCCCCGTACCCGCATGCATGAACTTCAAGACTACAGCCGAAAAGGCAGGAAACAGGTGCGGCAGGCGCGACGCGTCACGGGAGGGTGCCAACTTTGGAACGAGTGGTGATTTCCATGATTCGAATAACTCGAACTGACTCGAGTAGCAACTCGAATCGACTCTATTCTATGATAACATACGACTATGCATTAAGCTGAGACTCTTATTCTTATAAACTCTTCTGGATGATGTGTGTTAAAAGCTGGGTTAAGGAGAAGTAAGTGAATTTTGTTACTTGGGAAGTAAAATTACAACCGATGGTCGAAGCAAGAATGATGTTAAAAGCAGAATAGCACTAACAAAAAGAGCCTTCATGAAAAAGAGAAACCTAGCTTTAAATATTGATCTAAGGATTAGAAAGACCTTTTTAAAACTCTATGTGTGGAGCACAGCACTTTATGGTAGCGAAACATGGACTTTAGGAATACCGGAAAGAAAGAAAATTGAAGCATTTGAAACGTTGTGCTACAGAAGAATGCTCAAAATTAAGTGGACAGACAAAGTAAGAAATGAACGAGTTTTGGAAATGATGGGTGAAGAAAGACATTTGTGGAAGACGCTTACAGAAAGAAGAGACAGGCTGGTAGGTCATATTTTGAGACATGCTGGATTAGTGAATTTGTTAGTGGAGGGAACAGTCGAAGGTAAGAACTGTAGAGGAAGACAGAGATTAGAACATATGAAGCAGATAATTGAGGATGTGGGTTGTAAGTGGTATGTTGAGATGAAAAGGTTAGCACAGAATAGGAAGAGATGGAGGACTGCATCAAACCAGTCGAAAGACTGATGACGGAAAAAAATAAAAACAATAATAGAATTTATTTTTCATTTTTTGCGCAGACGATCTGTCTCTGCCTTTTCGGCGCCCCCCATATGAAGGCGCCCGGTGCGGTCGCACCGCTCGCACCGCCCTAGGGCCGCCCCTGAGCATTATTAGCAGGACATGTGGATAGCATATTCACTTTATACAATACTTATCAATGTTGCTTGTTATTAATGTATTTTACTACACACAACATTAATATCATTGGAGCTTATACATTATTACAAATGGCGTCCTCTAATTGGTTATTGTGTAACATTACAGCAGATGTTTTTGTAAAAAAAATCATTTGAGGAATTTGTGCATTCTCATTAAGGTGCATACACACTAGGCAAATCGAGACCAACGAACGGTGACCAACCACTTCGTTGGGAGAGATTGGCTGAGTGTGTATGGGAGGCAAATCGCAGCCAACGAATCCGTTGGCCTTGGTTGTGGTTCAGGCTACTGGGGGTATCATCAAAGGGTTGGACTTGGGACACCCTCCTGGTGTGGATGCCAAACCAATGTTGGTTCTTTATTTCGTTGTTCCCATTGTCTAACGTGTGTGTGTGTTTAGAATTTGCATTGAGTATGAAGTGGAATAATAAGACCACAGTAAAATTGATCAATTTTTATCGAGAACGTTTATGGGACCCTACGAACTGTGAATACAAAAACAAATTGAAGAGATTAGACGTTTGGAGAGATATAAGTGAGCTTTTAGAAGTTAATGTGCAAGATGCAAAGAAGAAAATGGAATCTTTATTGACATCTTTTTGCAATGAAAGACAAAGAGAAGAAATCAAATGCTAAACTGGCAGTGGTGCCGATGAATTGTACAAATCAACATGGCTTGCTTTTAGCAGTATGGGTTTCACACAGGATAAATTTACAGTTTAAAAAAAAACCGTGAACATTCTACTCCTTCCTACTTTTCAAAAGAAAGGCCATCCACCATCGCCATTTTTTCTTCTTTTTCTGATCAGCCTTTTGTAGTAAAATAAAGGCTGCAAATGCGACAACGGAATTCTCTTCTTCCCACATAATATCGGCTGGTTAAATTGTAATTAAAACATCACTTATTACTTTATAATATATAATGCTAGCAACTTGGACGAGGTTACAGAGCCAACTGTGACTCCACGTGGCCCAATCCCTTGGTTTGATGAGGATGAGAGACCGAACGCCAATGCCTTGGCGACCAACATTGGCCCCAATACACTAGCTGTCTTTCATTGGCCTAGCGTGTATGCATCTTTACACGTCACAATATGCCTGCTCGCAGGCGTTCGCTGTTTAACGTTACGGCTTTTTTTTTGTGAAGTTTATGCATTATGGCTATATGCTCTCTGTAAGAGCAGCATATATTAAATAATATCATCCAACTAACTTGTGTAACAATTTTCAGATCAAAAAGACAATTCTTTTTTTGAGACCCAGTGTTTACGACACCACACGGGAGATTCTAATTGATTTTTAAAAAAACTATCATCTTCACAATCCCAAAGAAGGTATTAACAGGTAGATGTGAAAATTAACACATAACAAGCCTAACATCACAATGTTTCATAATTACTTAAAATGATAATATACAGATGAACAGAATGGATAGTAGAAGAGATATAAGGTGAAAGTCAGTTTTAGTTTATGGAAAACAGGGGTACAAGAGAAAATGTCAGATGGTGCAAGATGTTCAAAATTTATAAGTCAGGTCTATAAATTATTCTTCTTTCTTGGTATTTTAATCTATATAAGAATCAGGGAGCTATAACACAAGTAAAGAATTAAGAGAGATGCATCAGTTAAAAACTGTGTGAAACAAGGTTGTAGCATACCCTCATTAATATTCAAGGAAGATAAAAATTTTAACATGGTAGAAGTGTCGAAGGAGAAAATCAGCATTCTGCGATTTGCTGATGACATGTCAGCAGAATAGAGTGAGGATATTAGGAAATTACTGAATGGCGTGAAAAAGTTGCTGAAGGAAGGATTTTGATTAAATGTATATACATATTTTAAAAAAGCAAAATTTGTGGGTCTGCAGAACACAATTCCGCTGCTACAACATTGCTCCCTGCTGACTAATGACATCATTATGCTATGGCAGTCAACCACACGACATATTATTTTCAAGCAATAATTAGGTTGTAATACACCCTGGACCGGCCTGACACAACTAAAACTACTTCGAAAAGTATTTCTAATGTCGTCTTGCATTTGATTACTACAGTATTATAACACAAATTCCTAGCAGAATCTTGATATCCGGTAATCCCAAAGTTGTGAAATGTAGCAGAAATTACAGTAACAATATATTAAATATGAAAACTGGGGTAATACCAAGATGAGGATACCGCTGCGGCCTCGCGTAGTAAACACACAGATTACGTGGTAAATATGACATCATCGTGAAGTTTGGTCCAGGCTGCATTACAACATAAACTCAAATGATGATTGATGAAATCATATTTTATAAATATGCGTTTCGGTCGTAATGCAGCCTGGACCAAAGTGAAACATAACCATAACGCACGATATTGCAGATATCCAATTTACAGATCATATCTATAGCTGTTATGTGTTGGTACGTGCAGACTGAATACGTTACAATGATGTAATATATACCACGCAATCTGTGTGTTTACTACACGAGGCCGCAGCGGTATCCCCATCTTGATATTACCTGAAAACTGGATCAAATACTACAGGAGAAGGGAATCCTGTTATTACCGAAGTAAAATTACTACTAATGGTAGAAACATAAACTATGCCGAATGCAGCATCTTGAAAAATAGAAATTTTGTAGTTTCAATATTGACCTATGACTGAAGTATCTAAAAACAGTATGTTGGGAGCATGGCACTTTGTTGAAGTGAAGCTTGGTATTCAAGAATACCAAAAGAAAGAAAAATTGAATAATCTAAAATGTGGTGCTATAGAAGGATGTTCAAAATTAATTGGATGGATTAGCTATGGAATTGAATGTGTTTTTGTTTTGAAAGGATTGATAAGGAAAGAAGTTTATGGAAGAGCCTCACAAAAAGAAGAGGCAGAATTGTGGACCACATCTTAAGACATTTGTTAGGGAAGTTGAAGGAAAAAACTATAAACCAAGACAAATATTTGAAGCACATAGTTAAGGACATAGAAAGAAGGAAAAAAAAGTTGACACTAAGCTAAACTGTGTAGAGCACATTGGGAAGGTAGTAGAGAACAGGAGAGGATTATGGGGATGTACCAGGGACATAAGTTATAAAATTTTGATCAGTCCCTTGCTGGAGTATTGTGGGATGATATTGATTGGACACATATTATGGGAATCAAATATTGGAGTGGAGGAGATGCAAAGTAAGGTATCTAGATTTCTCTGTGAAAATTACCAAAAGGATGAATTAGCAAATGAAATGATAATAACAGTAGAGTTGGGAGTAATTGCAAGATAGAAGGTGAGTGAAGAAAATTGTGTGCATGTACAAGGCATATATTGGCAATAAGGGCTGGATATAAATTGTGGGAAGATTTATAAGAAGTGTGTTGAAGAGAAGAGAGGGCATTGATAATAAATTAACAATTGGTTTCAGAAATGTTTTTATTTGTAGGTAGGGAAACCATAAACTGTTACGCACAAGTTACCTAGTGAGGTGATGAACAATACACACTGATTGTAAAAATTTTTAAAGTAAAATGTGTGAATCATAAACAGGTACGGAAATAATAATATAATAATTGATAAAATTGTGATGGAGTGCCTGCTCCGGTGGAAATCTTCCTACACACCCCCCTTTCTCCTTTCCTCTTCCAACCTACTTTTGCCCTCTACTAATTTTTACTTTAAATTCATTCAGCGTTTCTGGTAAATTATTCAATACTTCTCCCGGCAATCCATTCCAGTCCCTCACTGCCGCCAAGGCATGAGCTCTACAGCAATTAACAGTTATGAATAATAGTCAGTGGCATATTTGATGTCAAAAGGTAATCTGAAGGTCTCCACTGATTAAAATACAAAAGCTTGTATAAAATGCTACGAACAATGGGGTTGCTGTAATTTGTTGGGAAAAACTGGGTCTACTGGAGACACCAATACTGCTAGAACAACTTTACGTCTCGCTAGCTAATGACAGTGTAATAATGCAGAAATTAATCTCTGTTTTCAAACACTGATAAGGCTAAAATGTACCCTGGACCAGGGTAACACTGCTAGAACTACTCACTGAGACAGTTCTAGTGACATTATGCTACTTTGGGTAGCAGTTACAGTGGTGCCTTGCTGGTTCAAGATGTATTAGAACTTAATTACAGCTTGAAAATAATATGTCTTGCAATTGACTACCACAATACCATAATATCTTTACCTTGCAGGGTAGAATATTGTTTTACCGACATCACAATCTTCAGTAATCCTGAAAAACTACCCATATGCGAACAAGTGGTTCATACATATAAACTACTATAACTTTAAAAGTAATATAGGTTTAATTCTAGATTGCAACAGAAAGATGATGTCAAGCACATGTTATAACTAAGGAATTAACGTACATTTAAAGAGATTTGTATTGATTTTGTACCTCGATCTAAAATTAAACCATAATATAATAGGGTAACTGTTGCTTCAAATCCTTTTACTTCTCACATAAAATTAATGTCAAGCAGTCAAAATTACAATTTAATGGAAATCTATCTGCAATATTCCTACAAATGAATAGTTACTTACAACTTTGCCAAAATATAATTACCTAATAGTTCTGGATCAGAACATCAATGCCCACTGAAACTTATATCGCAATTGGGTAAGAAAATATTTCTAAATCTATTGACTCTAATCTGAGGCTTTTACTCCATTTTATTTACGTGGCAACTACCATTGTTCCTAAAGGATTTATCTACATTACTCACAATCAAATTCATTTTAATATGAGCAGCTACTGGCCAAGAAAAGAAAAACCTCAGTAATTGCTCAATTAGAACCTGAATAGCAACTGTAGCTTTAAAACGAATAATCCACTGGCTAAACGATGCAGACGAAAAGAAATTTTCAGCAAAAATAGACAATTTTCTCCACATTGCACAAATACTAAAGTCTTATGCCCATTGTTTTTGCACATCAAGAATTATTTTAGACAACTGAAACTCGTTGCAAACGAGGATATAACAATAGTAATTTCATTTACTGTTTTCTTCAGTTACTGCCAAACTATTTTACACGGGGAGATAATTACAATCATCATTCTTTTAGAGAGAATTTCCTTTTTCGAAGAATTAAAGTACTGGCGAAAGATAACCGGGATACCAAGTAAACAAATACCACTAATTGTAAGACATAAGAACGCAAACACAAAGATGCAGATATTACATGCAATCTTCAAATAATCAGAAGCTCATCAACAATCGAAAATTATTTGTCAGATAACTCATTACCTTCCGACACCGACTACACAATAACAATCATATGCCGATGGCGTCGATAAGACAGAATCAAAGATAACATGTAAAATTACGTCGATAATGAATGCCACAACGAACAGAGACAATGAATAATACTGATTCAAAGTTGGTGAGCTAATTCTGTGACGTGCTTCTAAATGATTGATGTACACAAAACAAATCACTTGAATGGATTTGCTGCATGAATTGAGACGTTTGTATGCATGTTGTTAGAAAAATGTAATCAGTGTTCCACCAAGAAGACAACGTCGCAATTGTTGAAAGCGTTTATTTATTTATTTTTTTGGAGAGAATGTAACCTTTCTCGATGAATCAGATGAATAAAATCTTCTCGAGCTTTCCACCGGATGAGCGCGTCCATAAAAAGATATATGATTTACCCAAAGTACATAAAAAGGAAGTTCCATTACGACATATAGTGAGTGCCATAAGCTCGCCTGGCCAAATATCTTACCGGGATGCTGGTTTCGAGTGGGCAAATGCGCTCACCATGTTGAAACTCCTCTGATAGTATTTCGAAACACCGATGGTAGAACTTTTCCGCCATACTCTAACTTCAGCGTACTTCTTGTTTGAAGGGAATTATTTTGAACAACGTGACGGGGTAGCCATAGGTTCGCCACTCTCTCCAGTGGTGGCAAACTTTTTCATGGAATATTTCGAGGACATGGCTCTGGAGAGCACAGAACTTCGACCAACTTCCTTTTACAGGTACATGGATGATACGTTTGTGAGTTGGCTGCATGGAAGAGAGAAACTGGACGAATTCCTTGAACACCTGAATGGAATTAATGATAGTATTAGATTTACGATAGAGTTAGAACAAGACGGTTGTCTGCCTTTTTATGGATATTCTAATTAAAAGGAATCCATATGGCACTCTGGGGCATGGTGTTTACAGGAAGCCTACCCTCACCGACTTCTGTCTTGAGGCGCAGAGCTCAACGCAGCTCGGTGCTGTTTACTTTGGTACGTCGAGGCAAAGCCATCTGCGATGCTTAAATTCTACCGCCCACCTAGGAAGATAAAGGAATTAATACGCAGCACAAAGGATGGGCTGGGACTTAGACCACTAGGTATATATTCTAATCCCTGTGAATGTGTACAGCGATATATCGGGCAGACCATACGGTCTGTATTACATCAATGTTTAGAACATGCAAGATATGTACTCTTGGGACAAGTCACAAAGTCGGCCATGGCTCTTGAATAACATTGAAGAAAGATATAGTTTTGAGTTGAGGCGACCGAAATACTATCTTTTGCCATAGAATTTTTGGACAGTGTGATTAAGGAAGCCTTAGGGATTCACTTTGCTGATGAAATTGTGTACAGGGATACGGGATACCACCTTAGCACGGCTCGGAATCCGATGATAAGTCATCTCAGGAGGCAGAGGTTAAGGGCACTGGAGGTTCACCTCCAGCCACACCCCTGCGTCGGCGTACCCCTACCACGCCTCCGGTCTCAGTATCCAGCTGCCCCACCAGATCCTACTCTACTCCACCCCTTGCATTGGTTCACCCCAGATGCACGTGACTGACGTCGCCTGGCAACCACAGGCCTTATAAGCGTTGACTCCCTCGGTACCCGACACGACTTCGCCCCGGGCAGCCGATCGGAGCGGACCTACCTACAGCGAGGAGCAGCAGCAGCAGCAGCGCGGCTACAGCCTCGACGAGTCCCTTGGCTACTGGGGGCGAAGTGGTGGACTATTCGTAAAAAAGCAATCGTCAGCAATGTCCACCATTCTCGTCTTCGGTGCTAGGGACTTCCAGGAGCCAACACTAAGAAGATGGAGCGTCGGCTTGGTGCTGTGGCCTGATGTCGGAGGGGAAACCTGGCTATTCGTGGGCCGGCCGCTGCCGCATGGATACCGGTGTCTGCCTCGGGGTGTACATTGGCGACTCTCTGCGGCGGGGATGCTCGCGGAAACATCAAGGTGGGGCGCTAGCGACCCGCGGCGGATTGAACGCCGGCCACCACCCTGGCGTGAAAGCTGGTATGTACTGCACAACCTCCGCATACCGGGAACCGATGCAGTGCACGGCTGCAGCTGTAGCAACCACCGAATCCCGGGAACCGCTACAGCGTGCGGTGCCAGTGTAAGCGCTAGGGTGACGGACCTGGGGCTGGTCTATTTCTCTGCTGCGTGGTTGCGGGCAAACTGCTGCGGTGCAGAAGTGAGTTAACCGCCAACGGGTACGCTGAGGGCACTGCCGGTGTATGGCGCTGGGGGAAGTGCGGCGGCGTGTTGGGCTGCGGGCTGCCGGGGCGCTCGGCCGCCGGATGGCTGCTGCGTCGAGCGGCGTAACCAACCGCACAGAAAAAGACGGCACCAGGAAGAAGATGGCGCGCCGGCTCGGTGCGACGGCGCGATGTTGGCGGAGCGGGCTGGCGGTGAGGCTGGCCGCCTGCTGCCGGGCGGATACCGGTGTCTGCCTCGGTGCGTACGTCGGTGTGTCCCTGCGGCGGGAACGCTGGCGGAAACACCAAGTCGGTGGATTGAATGCCAGCCACCGCCCTGGCGTGAAAGCTGGTATGCACTGCACAACCTCCGTATACCGGGAACCGTGCAGTGCACCGCCACAGTTGTACCAATCACCGAATACCGGGAACCGTAACAGTATGTGGCGCCGGCGGAAGCACTGGGGTGGCCATCTTGGCTGGTTGATTTCTACTGCGTGGCCGTGGGCAAACCGCTGCGGTGCAGACGGTGGCTAACCGCCAACGGGCACGCAGGTGGCGCGCTGCGGCGTGATGCTGGGGGAAGCGCAGCGGTATGGGAGCCGGCCGGCCGCCGGCTCGTTCTGCCGGCTGACCGCTGCTGTGTGGGCCGGACGGACGAAGATCACCGCATCTCTGGCACGTACGCCGGTGACAGCGCGGCGACGCAGAACTCAGCGAGCTACCTGCAGCGGGAGCTGCGGACCTGCTGCTTTGCGTGATATGGCAAACATGCATGGCGAGGATGTCGGTGGAAGCGTTAAGAGGCTGGCGCCGTCGGCCCGTCGCGGCTGGGACGCCATTGCATAAGCGGAAGCCGGCGTACCGCCTGGTGGGGACACTGGAGCTCCGTCGCGGCGAGGACACTGGAATTATGGGGCTGCCAGTGAAATCACTGCGGCGCAAGCTGGTGAAACCGCTTCGGCTATGTGGCCGGTGGATTCTCCACCTACCCCCGTGGCTAAACAATCGAGTCGTGGTCGGCGGTCGTCGGTCTTGGCACGCCGATGCCGACGAGTCGTTCTGCCGGAGATCTGGTGACCGCTGGTGGCGGGGACGTCGTGAGTCGTACACGCTGGACCTCTGCTCGGGTGAAACGTCGCAGCCTGACGCCGGGACCCGTGCTGCCACAGGGGACTACACTGACGCGGTGGCTGCAAGGACACCGCGACAGGCACAACAACACGCTATCCACACGGACAACCACACCGGGAGACGGCATGCCGCCTCCCGGGGTAAGTAACTGCATGACACCCTAAAAAATTAACAACTCCTCCCACATCATCCTCAACTTTAGTATAGATTCTGTCGCGGTACTGGCAGTATCTTAGCCAGCCGCCCTTATATCCCACCTTAACTGTCGCAGAGGTTTTTTTCCCGGGGGTAAAACTCTGGCACTTTTTTCCCTCTGTCCTGTCTCTTCTTTCAAAAGTTTCTGTCTATCTTATCCGATGGACCCATGTAAACAGGTGGACGCCTGGACACATGGAATACATCACAATCCCGTTCCTGTGATCACCTATATAAATACGAACTTAATGCATGTGCAGAGGCGAGCATTAGATAACAGGAAGGCCGCCATGCTTGGAGGAGCGGGTTTTGGGTATTCCCCCCCCCAAAAAAAAGGTACCCGACACTTCGCCGGAAGATGGAACCAGAGCCAGGCTCCTGATACGTCGCCTCTTATGGACTCGCTCTCCCGGTGGAAAGCTCAAGAAGAATTTTTTTTATTTGTAACCAACGGATATATGTACATTATGTTGCTTACAGTCATGCAAAACCAAATAAAAAAAATACTACTGCCATCTTTTAAAGATACAGAGAAAAAAAAAGTTTTGTTAACCAGTACTGTACTATTGTGTTCATCATCATTCCGGACAGTTTCCACAGCGCCTAGTCACATCTGCTAGGAACATAATTCTCTTTAGCCTCTGCTGTCTATCTACCATTCCTCCTCTACCACTAATAACAATTTAGCTTCTCTATCTTGTATACCCTTTTCTATTCCCTTAATCCAATTATCACGTGGTCTTCCTAGAGGCCATTCCCTTTCCAAATTCAAATTTTACAGTTTTATTTGCCATCCATTCACACCTTGTTCCCTCCATGTGTCTATATGATTCCACTGGAGTTTTGCTCTTTCAATTCAATCCTGTACAGATTCCTCTTTAATTAATTTCCTCACATGTTCATTCTGCAACTTGTTTAGTACCTATGCGGTAATCTACGCCTCTCCTCTTCTTTCATCACCCAGGCTTCTGAACGGTATGTAAATACTGACACAAATGAAGTTGTATACACAATCCCTTTCCATTTTTGTCGAACCTCCCTGTTCCAAATCAAGCCTCTGGCACTCCTGTATATTTATTGTGCTCTTCTGCAACTTTCATTTATTTCCTCCCTGTTTATTTCTTTTATCACACTTCTCAGATACTTGAACTATTCTACAACCTTCAGTTTCTCACTCCCACAGATGACATCCCGATTAGCTCTCTATCCTTCACTATTTTTTTTTTTTTTTTTTTTTACAAAGAATTGCGTTCCATAAGATTCCATTAATTTCCATCACGCATAAAGCTGTACTTGAACTTCTGACTCACAGTTTCCAAATACTATCACATCAGCTGCAAACATCTTAGTGTTCATGTTTTCCTCCCCAATCTTACTGGCCACAATCTTTATCATTTCATTCTTAACAACAATGGATAGAAGGGGAGAGATCTCACTTTCTTGCCTACCCCGTTGTATAATCTGAACCACGATGTCCTTATGAAACCCAGTTTCGCACAACTCTCACATACTTCTTAAATATATTTAACATTCTAGATCAATCCCTTGTTAAACCCTTCCACTTTCAATGATTTCCAGAGTTACGCTCTATAGATGCTGTCATATATATTCACAATATCCAAAAAAATTCATGATTAGGTCTTTCCTATACATGTAGTACCGAAATAGACAGCAAAGGAATAAATGTAAAAATGAAGCCAAATTGACGATCCAAGAAGAAAACAAGTAGTAGCTGGAAAAATAAAAAGAAATAGTTTTGAAGGAAAGTGAAGAGAATAAGATTGTGCTATTCACAATAGTTTAAAATAAAGAAAGTAGAGAAATGAATGAGGAAGAATGATGAAAGATAGGTTAAATAGAGAGCAAGGATGAGATGTAGAAGTTGTGAATGAAATATTTTGAAGACCTATCAAATGAGGGACAGGAAGATATGTTGGACAGCCAAACTTCCAATACGGAAGAAAAACAATTGTGGAAAGTTAACTGAAGACCTGACATCAACAGAACTCGAGGCTATATAAAGGAAAATGAATAGTGGTAAAGCACCCTACGTCGACGAAGTATCAGTGAACATGATAGAAACAGCAGGTGTTGCAGGAATACCGTGGTTATACAGAGAGGGAACAAGTGTATTAGTTTTTTTTATTACTTATGGCTTTATGCCTTGTCGACGTCTAGGTCATTAGAGGTGGGACGGGACTAGAGACAAGAAATGGGAAGGAATTCGGCCATGGAATTTTGAAGGAAGCATTCGCCTGGAGTGATTTGGGAAAACCACTGAAAACCTATATCTGGATGCCCGGACGGGGATTCGAACAGGCGTTCTCCTGAATGCGAGGCCAGAGCATTAACCCCTCATCCACCGAGCTCGGTAAGTGTATTACTGTGCCTATTTTCAAGACGGGGGTAGAATAAAATGTCAGAATTGCTAATGAATCTAGCGTTATTCCACAAAAATATCTGAGAAGCTATTCGAGAGATGGATGAAGGAAGTGGTGGAATATTTGTATTCATAACATTGTTTTTCTTCTTCTTGCAGCATAAATTTACTACATTCTTTCCTTTTGCAATAGACGTAATTTTCTGTTGATATTAATTTCTGAAAACCTATATTTATCGATGAAGTTGACGTCAAATTAGGCGAAGAAACGCAATTAATCTACTGAGAGGAAGGATGCTAGTCAATGTATTTTCAGTGTCATTATGAAACTAGATGAGTATCTGCCATTGCTCGGGCTGTTTCAGCTTGGTTTATCATTGTAGAATCTTTAGTTGTCCGGTGAGAAACGTTGGTACGAAGTTTCATCAAAATCACCCCAGACCCTTCAGGAACGTAGAAATACGTACTCACCCCTACCCCACCCAGGGGGGGGGGTGGGTACGTTGGGTACAACTACAGTATTTTCAGTAATATGTAATGTAACAGGTGTTATAATGACAATTTATCTGTTATTTTAATAATAATATCCGTGCGGAGACTGAAAATAATATACAGAGTCTAGATAATGTGCGCTATAGTGTCTGCATGAAGGACCGCGGGAGCTGTCCTCCAAGGACACAGTAGCAATCATAGGTACAGGGAGATAGCATGCATGTGGTGAAGCGCTCGGATGATTGTATCTCACCCAGCAAGTTATTTGCCAAATCATCTGGATCTACAACTACGCCGCCGATCGCCGTCAGCAACCACGCTACATCTCCCACAGTAAAATGAGCAATTATAATAGTATCATCAGTACCACATTTGATCAAGTCACCACCCACTAACGGCTTGAGAGAGAGACTCAGAGACTACCTATGAGGCCATAATTGCTTGCAAACCAGTTTAATTTTCATGTGTCACTTTTTTAATATTTCATTAAATTCATGTAAATCATTTTGTCCAATATCATTATATTGCTGATCAGTAACTTTAGGGGTGAATTGCATAAATGTATTTGTTCTTTGTAATTTTAAGTTGTGGGTTTAATTTAATCTATATATTAATACACTAAGCGAAAACTTATGATACATTTTTAAGAATATTTCACGCACGGAGAAGTGTGAGATTTGGCATAGTTAAAGATTATATGGAGAAGAAGTGAAGGAAGCTAAAATCTATATATAATATGCGTTACAAATACATTAAATTAAGTGAAATAAAACAGTCGCTCGCCTACGTAGTTCGCTCAGTTGCCGACAGTTTTGGGCGTTGCTTCACCTGATTGCTGGTAGATGTCGCAGCTAGCGGCCTTTTAGCTGATAGATGGCGTACTTTGCGGTCTTTGGTGAAACAAAACAGTCGAAATTAATCTCTGAACTTATATAGAAGCAAGAAGCAACATTTCGAGGACTGGTAGATAGCTTAGCTAGCGGCCAGAATATTTGGCCAACGGAGGAACTTAAAGAAATACAGAAAACTATAATTATATATAATATATTTTACAAACCTATATATTAATATGCTAAGCAAAATTTCGGATCCATTTTTAAGAATAAGTGCCTTGCACAAACGGAGGAACTTAAAGAAATGCATCGCCCACTGAAAAGTCTAAGATTTGGCATAGTTAATGTTTATATATAAGGAGAAGAAGTGCAGAAAGCTAAAATCTGTGGATAATATGTGTTACAGATATATCAAATTAAAAAAAATTCGTTGTTTACTTTTTTTTTTTTTTTAGTGGTAAGCGAATCTGCCGATGTCTGTGATCATAGTCAGCAGTAAAGAAAAAAATATGGGTGGGGTGGGAAATTCTCCACCAGCGAAATACAGGTACTGACGTTTTGAAATTTGGATTAACTGCTTCCTTATAATGACCTCTTCATGTTGTACACTCTCCTTTTCAGGAAAAATCGACACGAATTAAATAAAAAATGACTAAATATGACACTGCAGCGCTGCTATTAGTTGCCGCCGGCGCTGCACAATGTAATGGGGACATTGGAGGATGGAAATGGAAAAGAGAGTTATACTAGTCAACAGGTGTGAGATGTATAAGTTATAACTGAATGGATGGAATGTAGCAGAAAGACCCTTCGATTTATCGATACGGCTGTAATATCAATTGAGCCTGGTGGGTGAGATGTAAACGGTCGGGCCTGACGATTGAGAGACAGAGGCTTCGATCTTCTGTCTGGCTATCAAGATTTCAGTTTTCAATGGCGTTATTGCTTTTGTAAATGGGCGACTATTATTTTCACCATCAGGTAGATTGATTTTTCCGGCCCAAATGTCTCAGCTCAACCCTGGCGTGTGAACGTATTTCATACAATTTCAATGGGCGAATATTATCCGGATGAAAGGAACTGCTAGTCGTTCCTCCGTAGTCAAGCTACTCGCATTAAAATTTTGTTTTTTCATTGTATACCGACTACTCCAACCAAATATCCCGTGGAGATTGTTGTCCAACACTCTTTCTGTAAACCGTGCGAATTGAATTAAGCAGCAATACCTGATTGTAAGATTTCTACTACACCACAGAGTGGAAAGCAACGCGACGAATGCTTTCATATGACAAATTATCCATTAGATGACTTGCTTTGTCAGGGTTGTTGTTTGTTTCATTGCCAGGTAGAATGTTACTATTGCGACGTATTTTCGATATGAGACGCTCGTTTATTATACGAATATCGTTTTCAGATTTGTAGCACATGTCACAATTTGAATGTGGCTTTTCTGCTTCACATGGTAGGCGATGATTGGTTAGGCAAGAACATATCGCACTAGAATACCTCACTGTCACTAGGATCGGAGTCTTGAAAGACAATATGAAGCTTCACTTAAAATATTTATCTCAGTCCGCCAATGACTAATGAAGCTTCGCCACAAATATTTATCTCAGTTCATTAACGGCTATCGGTGATCCACATGGAGGTAGCAGAGTATTTGGTTGAGATCTCTAGCACATATCGGTGACAGCTTAAAAAAAATTCTGATAATGCTCGTCTCAATCAGATACCATAGCTTTCGGGAGCACTATCTCATTCTCAACATAAGTGCCTAGATGTTCGTGGACAATTTGTCATAGTTTCCAGTAATGCTTTGTATCTATTGCAACCTTGAAACACTGTCGACCTTGTAATATGATTAAAGCATTACCTAGTCGCCACCAGTTTGATAGGTACATCCAAAAAATACAGCAACCAACCCAAACATAGATACACCCAAAACAGCAAGCTTTCCCAGTCATCTCTATTATGTATTCAACGTGTCGGGCCCAGTTAAGCCTGCTGTCTAAGTAAAATAGAAAATAAGAAGAAGTAGAGAACATGTGTACAGTAACAGGGAGGTTAGGAAGTTAAAGAGGTTGGTAAGAAGAGAACATACAGAGTTAAGAGACAGCAGGGTAGTAGGAAATATTTAAAACAACTAAACAAGGACTTAATAATAGCTAAGAAGGCGGCTAAAGATGGATTTATGAAGAGTATTGTCAGTGCAGGGGTACCATTGACTGATTCATCTAGAAATTTCTATAACTATGTTAGAAAACTGAGAGGAAGGGAAGGTGTTGAGACGCTTTTAAGTAAGGATGGAGAAGAAGTTACTGAGGATTTGAAAAAGGCAGAGATTTTAAGAAATTGGTTTAGTGAGAGCATTAGGGACAATGAATCAGAAACAGGAGGTTCTGAATCAGATAACGAGCTTAACAACAGAAATAGAAATGAGCAGACCATAAAAATTGAAATTTGTACTGAAGATATCATGAAGGAAATAAGAAAGCTGAAAAAACATAAAGGGGCTGGTGTAGATAATATTACCAAAGATGTCTTAAAGATAGCAGGTTGTGGCATTGTACCTCATCTTGAAATATTATTTAAATTGAGTCCTGATACTTGCTGCTTACCAGAGGATTGGAAAATTGCGATAATAGCACCGGTATATAAAGGCGGGGTGAGAAATAGAGTCGAAAATTATAGGCCAATTAGCTTGATGTCAGTAGTAGGTAAATTAATGGAGAGATTGATATGCAATCACATCAGAAATATATGTGAGGAGCGTAAGAAGTTTTCAAGTAGGCAGCATGGCTTTAGGCAAGGATATTCATATGAATCTCAGTTGTAGGATATATGCAAGATATTTCAGATGAAATGGACAAGGGAGATCAAATTGATAGGGTAGCACTAGATCTTTCAAAGGCTTTTGACAAAGTGAGCCATAAAATGGCAGTAAATAAGATAAAAAGTTTTGGAGTGGATCAGAAAGTGATTTATTGGGTAGAAGAATTTTTCAAAGGTAGAAAACGCAAAGTTAGGGTAGGAAATGCAGTATCAAAAGAAGTGGAAGTAAAAATGGGAGTGCCACAGGGTAGTGTATTGGGACCATTGCTATTCATTATTCTAATGAATAATTGTGTTGATTGTTTACTATCTGAAAGATTGTTTGTAGATGACATAATGCTATATAAAAGGATCAAAACGGTAGAGGATTGTAAACAGTTGCAGGGTGATCTGGACAGGATATCTAGTTGGGTTGGTAAACATGGGATGAAGATAAATGCAAAGAAGAGTCAGATTATTAGATACACAAATAAAAAAGTAAAGGTTTATTATGATTATAAGGTGGGGAAAGAATTGTTTATTGAAGACTTGAAATGTAAATATCTTGGCATTACATTTGATAACAAGCTTAACTGGGCAGACCACATTGGACAGGTAGTAGGAAACGGTTTCAAAATTCTGCACTTGTTGGAGAGAGTGATGAAAGGATGTACTACAGAAGTAAAGGAATTGGGTTACAAAACTTTGGTCAGACCATTGCTTGAATATGGTGCGTAGTGTAGTATGGGACCCAAATTTGAGTATCAAATACAGGAGTTGGAGAGGGTGCAAAGAAGGGCTGCTAGTTTCGTTTGTGGAAATTATCGCAGATTGCAATCAGTATCAGAATGGGACTCATTGGAAGACAGGAGGAGGGTAAAGAGGGTCATGGGAGTGTACAAGACTTATATTGGTGATGAGGCATGGAAAGATATTGGTGTAAGAATTAAAAGTAATGCATGGAAGAGAAAAGATGACCATGACCAAAAGCTGGCACTCGATTTCAGACACAGGGTGTTAGAAGATTCTCGTTTTTATTTTAGGGTGTTAGGGATTGGAATGGTTTACCGAGAGAGATGATGCACTGACCAACTGTTGCTATATACGGAGATACTTGGCAGCGCATTCCGTATACCGACACATATTCTGGTAATGTTTGAGTGTCAAATGTCACTACACAAGTTCGCAATGGGATTACTTTTGTTTGATTTTCTATTACTACCCTTTTTGTCATTCGTCTAATTCTAGTTACCGGTACTGGTGATCCGAGAACGCTAGTTAATTTGTCCTCCCCAATACTTGTATCCATCTTCCTTATTACTCCTTGTCTAGTTACTAGATGAGCCGGGATATATGCAGCAAGTTGTCGTGTAGAGAATATTGGTGAATAAAAGAGGCTGTTGGCACCCTGTGGTGTCACAAGATCTATTTTGATTCTGTTTTTTCCTTGTGGAACTATGTGTTTCCTGTATTCTGGGCTAGCTCCAAATATTATTTTCACCAACACCTTGGGAAGTAGCTTTCCCATATTCATTCCTAATTATTCTACATATATGTAATATGGTCCTGGTGAATCTTCTTTGTAGTGATTTGCCTTATTGTGTGCATAAGCAGGTATACGGGAGACTTTATTTTCCATCAATTGGGGGCCGGATGCTACTCTGGTGGTTACTTTTTCTAGCCGTGTGTCATTTATCTTGTCTTGTACCGACGATAGGGTTAGATGGGTTGTGGTTTCTAAACTATTCACTGCGTTATCTCCACACATTGCATTAACTACAGTTTTTTCTGTTGGCTTACTCACGTTACATGATGCCAACGCTCTCCGCTTGTCATTACTTCCATTGTTTTCTTCATTGCGTTACTTGTGACTCTCAGGTTTACATATCTCCATGTCGAGGTCTGATGTGTCGGTGTGTAGATCATGTAAAGCATTCATCACCACTACCTGTATTGTTTCTGCTGGTGCACCTTGATGGTCGATGGGCAGTCTGTAGGGTGGGTCACCACCCTCCCCGTAGATCCCACTTTCCATATCACTCACTAAACACTTGCACTACTCGATAGATATTATTATCTCACTCAGTTTAATGTGGTCTATACTCAACACTAGATACTATTCACTGGACTGTGTGCACTACACTTTTGCTTAAGGAAAATGACGTTGCTTCCTCGACCGCTCGAGCGGATCTGTTTTCTTAGCTGTTCTTCTGGTATCCTTCATTTCCATTCACCATTGGATAGCTTTCCTCCTCTTTTACGTTTCCACATCCTGTTAAATGTTAATGTTACTTAATGCAATTCTACTTAATACGCCATTCACTACCATAGGTCTTTCTCTTTTACTTATTATGTTTAAAAAATTTCAATGAAATTTATTTCACTTTCTATCACTCACTCTTCTCCTTGACCTGCTCTAACCGATTTCCAAAAGCATATTGACGAATGCGTCTTCCTATGCCTATATATATATCCCCAACAACAGGATAATGGAACATTCGAGAATACTCCAGTAATTTCTAGACTACCGTTTCTGGTTTCTAGAACATTCAAGAAAATTTCTGGAACATTGTGCAACATTCTCCAACATTCTGGAACATTATAGAACAATATTTCCCATAGTGATACCTACAGGTCATCGAGACCACTGAGGTTGATGTGGAAAATTAAAATGTATTTATGAGTGCGTGGACAACATCATGGAATCCGCAAAAGTTTTAATAATTGTGACATGTTTCAGTATTATGAAACCGAGCATGGTGGTGTAACGGCTAGCGTTCTGGCCTCACATTCGGGAGGACGGCGGTTTGAATCCCCGTTCGGGCATCCAGATTTGGGTTTTCCATGGTTTCACAAATCACTCCAGGCAAATGCCGGGATGCTTCCTTCAAAAGGCCATGGCCGAATTCCTTCCCATTCCTTGCCCCCCATCCTTTCCCGTCTCTAAAGACCTCGCTGTTAGAGAGACGTTAAGCAGATTAAAAAAAAAGTATTATGAAAATTAAAATAAATAGCAATAAACAAATTTTATTGACATCTTATCAGAATGAGTCAGAGTAGATTGACAAAACGAATTTTTAACTATATCAATTAATTAAACATGACAACAAAAAGGGTTGAGGAGACGAGAAAAAAATGGAGAAAGTTGGAATCTAACCAGGTTAGATAAAGAATTGAACAATGTTGATAAATTCATGGGGTTCCAGGAACAATCAACAAAGGCCAAGACCACCTGATGTGAAGAAAGAAGGCGGAACCTCAGTAAAAGAATGAAAATATTCTAGATAGAGAAGTAAAGGTGAACCAGTAAACCACTTGTTCAAAGTAGAGCAAAATCAAAAAAAGAAGAAGAAAATCGGCCAAATAATTTTTTTTACATCTGAAGTAAGTTATAGATAGGTATATAAAACTCAAGTAATGAGAAGCATAGAATTGTAACGAAAGTTATATTTCCAGATGTGAATACAGATACGGAGGTTCAGTAATTGAGCTACGTAGATCTGCGGATTTAAAGGAATTTAAGGGGGAGGTGGTAAAACAAATTTATAATCATTTAGAATTTAAAATTTTACTAGAAAACCTTAAAATCAACATAAAATTCTTCTAATAAGAACTGATAAACTAGTCTTTAAATTTGGAACCAAATGGCCACAGCTGGACAGAAAACCGTTAATCGTTAATTAATGAAGTTAACAAAATTGAAAAATTAAATTTTAAAATCAACATAAAAAATCGTTAATGGTCTTCTTAACTTCCATTAACTTTAGTCCGTTATATTAGCAGTTGACATCATTTGGTTTGTTTGAATTGCAACTCACTCGACTGTTCGGCAAATCGGTTGGTGAACAAATTAAGTAATATGATGTGTGAAGGTGATGCATATACAATTGTTATGCTAGGCATGGTGTGGGTGTGAGCAGAAAAGCTAGAGTTTAGGAGCGTTTCTATTCTACATCTGTAAACCGGCGCTCACTTCTCGTTTTGACTTTCAATCGGTGATAGATTATAAAAATATCAACATCAAACTTTTTACTGCAAGGAAAATGTCACTTTTTAGTTGATATTGGTTTGGTGTCCAATGGTGAATTAATTTAAACTGACATTTGTTAAATGATTACATCATGGAAACTAAACTCTTGAATCCATTAGTGAAAGCAGCAACGTTAACAATTACAACGTGAATATTAAAAATCCTTGGCTACATTCATACAATTATGTTGCATTTAAATAAATACTGGGAGAATAGTTGATTTATGAATGCAACTGTGTTTGCCTAAACTTTCTACAACCAAGGCTCACGTGTCTAGCCTTAATAATCTTAAACGACATAATTATGAAGACGATGCATATATCCAGAGATCAGCAGATTGAAGAAATGTAAAAGCAGGGCCAACTCATGGGAAAAATATTTCCAAGCCTTCTTCAAGTGCTGTGGCTACTTTTGATGTAGATAGCAACAGAATTGATTTGATTTTACCTCTATCTGCTAATAAAACTTTACGTCAATAAAACATTTGGCAATGTAGCTACCAGCACCATCATATTCCAAGCTGGTGTGGACCGATGTATTGTAAAAATTTTCGTTGCCAACATGATTCCACTATATTTTGAATAATTTTATACATTTGAGAAGATGGTTGAACTCCAGTTAAAAACTCAATTTCCAGAAGGACATTGGGTAGAAGTATCATTGATTCACATCACAGTACATAGCACATTGGTACTGCTTGCAGAAATACCTATTGCAATACGTAAACATCAGTTCCACTTTTGAATGGTTAACTTATAACTTTAACTTGTGTTAAATTTATAAAAATGTACTGCTTTAACGATTATCGAAGTTAACTTTTAAAGTAGTGGATTAACGATTAACAAAGATAACTTTTCGGTAAACTGTGCCCACCTATGTAAATGGCTTAGGAAAGCACTACAAAGTTTTGTCATAAAATGAAATTAAACAGATTAGCAAACTAAAATGTTTTTAAAAATAACATTATTAGGTCACTTAGGCCAAGGGAAAACAAAGTTCTAATTAACAAAACAAAAAAATTATACACACATTTTGTTTAGTTATAAAAATTCATGCCAGAAGTTGGCTCACTTGGATGTGGTATCGTGATGGCATCTGACGCTGAAACGACGTTATCTGGTTTGGGGTCCTATTTGTGGAAGTAATTTTCATCACCAGGACTTGGCTGGCAGGATAGGAGAGGTGGTAGTGTACGATTCCTAATTACAAGATTGTGCAACAAGCTCCTGGGTTAAATTTCAAACCTCTCCACAGTGAGTATGGAGTATACGACATGGTTGATTGCGATTCGTCCATCAGATGGGGGCATTAAGCATGGTGGCCCTTGGTATATTTCGGAAGAGTATGCTTGAATGGGCTGGAACCCTCCCCCTTGTTTCAACTCTCATCTACAACACACAAAATATTTTAAACTGAACTCATACACTATCAAAGTCATTTACATTTAAGAACACTGTCAAACTGGTCTAGGCAACGGGAAACCACCCCAGTCAATCTTCCCAGAGGTTCCCAAGGAGTAGTAACTGCCTAACCCAGGACACAGGCAAGGCATTCCTAGAAGAAGAAGTAAAATTTATACAATAGTTGAATTACGGTAGTCTAGCACTTACAGAGTATAAGTGGGAAATTATATTTAATAAGTAATTGTAATTAGTAATTTCAGAGTGATCAGTGGTTGGCAGTTAATGGAGAGCCTGATATGCAACCACATCACAAATGTCTGTGAGGAAAGAAAACTGATTTATTCAGCACAACAGCACAAGATGGTTGCTCTCTCATTCCCACCTTAGGTGGAGAACACCTAACATTAACGGAGACAAACAGAAGGCCTAAAGGCCATTAAACAAGTATAAAGTTTGCAACAGTGATTCACTAGAAACAGAGCGATATATGCCATTGCAAACACCCCTTTTACCTTCCTTTTAACTGTATTTTACAGCATAGCATGAACACTTCATATGCTCCAGGCATGAAACACTGTCTTTTAACAAGTGCTAATTTCACCCCTGAGGAATGGGTCCACAGCAGAGTACACCAGTGCTGTGTGATAAAAATTGAATCTTCACAGAACATGCTGACTCTTCACAGAATGCCTGAGACCATCGTGTATGGAAAAGGTGGAGATATAGAAAATTTATCTACTCCGTTATTCATAAAATTGAGTGCCAGCTCGTACTGATGGTCATCATTTCTCTTTGATGCACTACTACTAATTCTTTGACCAAGATCCATCCTTAGCCTCATTGCCAACATATGCCATGTACTCTGCCAGCACTTCCTCAAACCTCCTTCTGTTTTCCAATGATTCCCAATCCAATTTCTTTGTTACATCAGATACTGACAGGGTTCACCAACAAGTCTAGTAGCACACCTTTGCATGCTCTACAACTGTTATAGTTGACACACAAAATGGGGGTCCCAAACAATGTCATTATATTCAAACAATAGTCTACTCAAAGTCTGTAACCCAATTCCCTTCTGTTATTCATTAATATGTGCCCCAAGTACCATACCATTCACACCAACCTCGTCTCTTCTCTGCATTTTAGTAATATGTGTCTCAGGTATCCAACTCTTTATATCATCCTCTTTATACCTCCTCATTCTCTCCTAATCAATAACAGGTGCCCCAGGAACCAAAATATTCACTTCAGCACCGTCTCGCCTCTCACATATCTCAGCCATCTCTGTCATTTAGTAACGTTTGCACCAGGTACCAAACTGTTCACATCAGCATCATCTCATATCTCCCACATAACAACCCTCTCAGTCATTCTGTAACATGTGTCCCAATTACCACAAAGGCATGAGTAGATCAAGAGCCTTTCTTAACACAGGCTGCAATGCCATTTTTTTTGCATGGTGTAGTGCTATTACCATTTTATATCCAGGTAATTTCCCTATAGACAGCACCTGCTTATCGTTCTCTGTGTTTCTTGCAGTATTATACTGATTCTGCATCACTTTTCAGGCTCCCCATTTAACTCCAACCTACGGATTCCAGACCAAGTATGACACTTGTTGGTAACTGCATGCTTCATTCAACTAACCAGTGCACACTATAAAGTTATCATACAAAGGGGTGTAAGAGTCGGGATATACTATATTAGCCTTTTCCAACCAAATGTCAACCTCTCCTTCACGTGGTGCACCCTGTTTGCATGGACGAGGCTCTAGTGACTGAAAGATTCCCGTATAAGGAGTCACCCACTGGTTGCCAACAGCTTCCGAAAGGAGGGCGGAAAAATGGGGATTGGTCCAGGGAACCCTCTTTATCTTGGGGTTGGAAATGGCCCCTAAAGGCAGATGAATTAAAAATGATCAACGGCATGGGGCTGCAAAAGGCAATGGGAAACCACTGCATTAAAGACCCAAAGGGTTTCCGGAGGACATGCAATCCTCTCAAATTACATATATCATGATGGCTTCTTCCTGGATAAAATATTCCAGATATAAAATAGTCCCCAAATCATACCGCCTGGTGGGGTCTACACAGGGAGGAGTCATCAGAATGGACACATTCTGGGAGTTGGAGCGTGGAATGTTAGAAGTCTTAATAGGGCAGGTAGGTTAGAAAACTTAAAAAGGGAGTTGGAATGACTTAAGCTAAATTTTGTTGGGATTAGTGAGATTAAATAGAAGGATGCACAGGATTTCTGGTCTGGAGAACACAGGATAATTAGCACACAATCTGTCAATGGAGTCACTGGTGTAGGATTTGTAATGAATAAGAGAGTATGGAAACAGGTGAGTTATTATGAACAAATTAGTAACAGGATTATTAGGATGAGGTTAGAAACTAAGCCCGCCCCAACCACATTAGTACAAGTGTATATGCCAATGTCACAGGAGGATTACAAAGAAATAGAGAAAATATACACTGAAATTGAAGAACTAATCCAATATGTGAAGGGAGAAGAAACTCTAATAATCATGGGTGATTGCAACAGTGGGAGAAGGAAAAGAGGGGAATACTGTAGGAAGTTTTGGTCTAAAGGTGAGAAATGAGCAAGGAAGCAGGTTGTTAGAATTTTGTGGATGATATAAGCTAGTTGTGGCAAACACACTGTTCAAAAACCATGCAAGAAGGATATACACCTGGAAGTGTCCAGGGGATACAGACAGATATCAGCTAGATTACATCATGGTCAAACAGAGATTCAGGAATCAAGTTCTAGACTGTAGACTGTACCCAGGAGCAGACATAGACTTTGACCAAAATTTGATAGTAATGGAGTGCAACCTAAAATTCAAGAGAATGAGGAACCAGTATAAGCAGAACAGGCTGAAAGTGAATAAACTAAAACAATCTAGCACGAGAGAAAAATTTGTAGAAATGGTAGACCTAGGTCTGAGAAGTAACTCAGAAAGGAGCTCAACCAAGGATGAATGGAACACATTAAAGACTGAAGTAATGAAAGTTGAAAAATAAACACTAGGCTTTAGGGAACTAGCCGCCCGAAAACATTGAATCACAGAAGAAATTTTGGAGCTGATGGATCAAAGGAGAAGGTACAAAAGAACTCAGGATGAAGCAGGAAGAGAGCAATACAGGCAATTTAGAAATCAAATAAGCAGGAAATGCAAAAAAGACTATAGAAAAATGACTAGAAGTAGTAAAGGAAATGGTCTGAGGTAAAGTAGATGTTGTATACAGGAAAATCAAACAGAATTTTGGAGAAATGAAGAAAAGAGATGTAAACATTAAAGCTGCCGATGGGAAACCTCTTTTAAGCTCAGACGATAGAGCTAACCGATGGAAAGAATACATTGAAAAACTTTATGATGCGGACGACTTGAACAATAGCGTAATGGAAAAGGAAAGCAATGTCGGCATTGATGATTTAGGAGATCCTATTTTGAGGACAGAATTTAATAGAGCTCTGAAAGACTCAAAAGCAAATAAGGCAGTTGGAATTGATGAGATCCCTGCAGAACTTCTTAAATCCCTAGGCGAAGAAGGAATTGAAAGATTATTCAAGCTGATATCAAAAAGTTATGAAACAGTAGATATTCCAACTGATTAATAAAAATATCATCTTCACACTCCCAAAAAAAGCACAAGCTGACAAATGTGGAATTATCGCACCATTAGCGTAACATCACATGCTTCAAAATTACTAACCAGAATAATATACAGAAGAATGGAAATGGTAGTAGAAGAGATAGTTGGTGAAGATAAGTTTGGGTTTAGGAAAAATCGTGGTATGAGGGAAGCAATTCTGCCTTTAAGATTAATACTTGAAGGGCGGATCAAGAAAAACAAAGATACTTTTTTGGCATTTGTTGATTCAGAAAAAGATTTTGATAATGTTAGGTGGGACAAGATGTTCAAAATTTTAAAGAAATCAGGTCCAAAATATCGAGATAGAAGAATTCTTTATAAACTATATAAAAATCAAGTAGCTATAATAAAAGCAGAGAACCATGAGAGACATGCATCAGTTAAAAAGGGTGTGAGACAAGGTTGTAGTCTATCCCTGTTAATATTAAACTAGTATGTAGAAGAAGCAATAATGGAAATGAAACAAAAATTTTATGTGGCATAAGTGTTCAGGGAGAAAAAAATCAGTATGTTATGATTTGCTGATCACATTGTCTTGTTAGCAGAACGAGCTGAGGAAATTATGAAGTTAGTGAGGATCATTAACAAACTACTGAAGGATGATTTTGGACTGAATATAAATCAAAGCAAGACAAAAGTGATGAAATGTAACAGAAATGATACCAATACTAGTAGAATAAATATAAAAATAGGATCGGATGCAATAGGAGAAGTAAGTGAATTCTGCTACTTGGGAAGCAAAATTATAACCGATGGCCGAAGCAAGATTGATGTTAAAAGCAAAATAGCACTACCCAAAAGAGCCTTCATGAAAAAGAGAATTATTTTAAAATCTTGAGCATAGCTGCGTGTCAACAATGGTAAAAAAAATTTATATTAGTATAAAGCCATGACAACGCCACCAGTTGCTTAAAAGTTTTTATTCTTTAAAACTTTACAGCAGTTTCGACAAATACATGTTTGTCTTCTTCAGAAGTATGACACCTAAACAAAAATTCATGTTAAAATTGCACTATGATAAAATATATACATACAGCTTTTATATTTAAAATATGACATTTTACATACATTAAAATTACATAGGTGGAAGCATTATCACAATTCAGTCACTTTCGTGCGAAGTTGCACATCGTCACGATTCTTCCTTCTGTCTACTAGACAACATCTGTATGAGGCGGGCGACTTCTGCCAACTGACCAGTTATATGTGAATCAACGTACTTCATAAATTTGTTAGATGGCGCTACGGGGTATATTATTATGGCTACTTAAAAAGCAAGTTTAGTTTACTGTGTAAAGATTGCATTATGGAATGATGAGCTGAGGTGCAAGTTTGCACCATTCCTAAAATGTTATCGTGACTCAGATTATATATATATATATATATATATATAAAGGTGCTTAAATGTAATATGATAAAAATTGTAACATAATATTTAAAAATTGGTTAAACTCAACATCGCACAAATTAGGATATTTCCATTCTGCAATCAATCGAGCTTTAACAATTCCCCTTACTCCCACTAAATTAGGAAAATAAATTAACATTATCTAATCCATTGCTACCAATAACGGATATAATAAACAGATAATAAATACCATCATAGACAAGAAAACCCGTAAACCATACTCAACATTAACAAAAAACGGAGACATCCAAAATATGATAAAAGATAATAAGTTCATTGTGATTCCCTTTCTAGGAAACATATCATATAGAATTAAATGCCTTTTAGTTAAAAAATACAGTTGCAGGGTAACATTCTCTACTCATAACAGTATAAAGGAAAACATTAGACATGCCATTAAAACGACGAATGATCCCTTTTCCAATTCAGGAGTTTATAAAATTACATGTAAAAATTGCCCTCAGTACTACATAGGGCAAATAGGCAGGCAAATAAAAATCAGATATAAAGAACATATACAAAAAAAAAGAAAAACAGCAACATTCCTAATTCCACATTTGGCGAACATCTGTTAATGGCAAACCACTCGGCGAGAGGTTTAGAAAGTACGATAATTCTACACAGAGAAAAGAAAGGAGGTAAACTAGACCTATTAGAAGAATTTGGAAATCTTTAAGCACTTAACGAAAAATTATGGTAATATGCTTAATGACCAGCGGGAATTAGCTACCTAACAATTCTTAGAAGCTTTCAAGCCAGTAATTTCAACCGAATAACATATTTTAATACATATGTCTATAATGTTCGATTCTCCTCAAAAATTCTAGTAGTTAAGTAATTGTTTATATATGAAGTAGATTTTAACCAATTTTTAAATATTATGTTACAATTTTTATCATATTACATTTAAGCACCTTTTTTAAAAAAATAATCTGAGTCTCGATAACATTTTAGGAATGGTGCAAACTTGCACCTCAGCTCATCATTTCCTAATGCAATCTTTACACAGTAAACTAAACTTGCTTTTTAAGTAGCCATAATAATATACCCCTTAGCACCATCTAACAAATTTACGAAGTTCGTTGATTCACATATAACTGGTCAGTTGGCGGAAGTCGCCCGCCTCATACAGATGTTGTCTAGTAGACAGAAGGAAGAATCGTGACGATGTGCAACTTCGCACGAAAGTGACTGAATTGTGATAATGCTTCCACCTATGTAATTTTAACGCATGTATAATGTCATATTTTAAAGATAAAAGCTGTATGTATATATTTTATCATAGTGCAATTTTAACATGAACTTTTGTTTAGTTGTCATACTTCTGAAGAATACAAACATGTATTTGTCGAAACTGCTATAAAGTTTTAAAGAATAAAACTTTTAAGCAACTGGTGGCGTTGTTATGGCTTTATGCTAATATAAAAGAATTCTTTTAGTTTCAAATATTGATCTAGGAATTAGAAAGAACTTTTTAAAACTCTATGTGTGGAGCACAGCACTTTATGGTAGTGAAACATGGACTTTAGGAATACCAGAAAGAAAGGAAATTGAAGCTTTTGAAATGTGGTGCTACAGAAGAATGCTGAAAATTAAATGGACACACAAATTACGAAATGATTGAGATTTGGAAATAATGGGTGAGGAAGAAGTTTGTGGAAGAAGCTTACAGAAAGAAGAGACAGGTTGGTAGGTCATATTTTGAGTCATGCTGGATTGGTTAATTTGTTAGTGGATGGAACAGTTGAAGGTAAGAACTGTAGAGGAAGACAGAGATTAAAATATATGAAGCAAATAAATGAGGACGTGATCTGTAAGGGATATGTAGAGATGAAGAGGTTAGCACAAGATAGCAAGGGATAGAGGATCTCATCAAACCAGTTGAAAGACTGATGACAGCAAAAAACCACTCTTAGCATCATGGTCATCAAACAGATATTATAACCCACATTTTCATAGAAGATCCCTCACACCTATCCAAAACGTCACCATAGGTATGGACAATAGTTCGATTACACTGAAGATAATGTCCAAATTTGTAGTGTTGTAAGTTGTTAGTCACTCATATATAAAAGTGGATGTTTGAATATTTCATCCAACCAGGTCTCACCAATGTATGCCTAAAATCAAGTGCCAGCTAGTGGTCATGGTCAACTTGTGCTCAATACACATACAGTCTTCATATTCTTACTTTCTGATATGCCGAGCAGGGGTGGATGAGCTTGGCATTTGAGGGAGTTAAGTATGATCTCAGATGCGACTATCTAGTTTTCGCTTGTTAGCCTCATATAGAAATATTATTAGAGGCTGATCTCGATGTAATAACATTAATATTTCAACATTTGGTGCCTTATTTGTAATTAACAATCTTAAATCACCACAATGAAAGAATGTAGGCTTTCTCGGTGAGTCAGTTGCATAAAATCTTCTCGATCTTTCCACCGGGATAGCACGTCAGTAAATTTCTGGTAGCTCAGTGCCTAAGCGCTTGCTTTCAAATAAACGTTCGCTGCTCCTGCCCCGGGCACGAATCCCGGCAGGCGCAGGAATTTTGAGAGTTGTGTTTAATCATATGAGCTATGCCAGGACGCTCCGTGGTTCGGATTCCACGTTAAACTGTAGGTCCCAGAGGAAAGGAACTGGCCGTCCTACCTCTGACACAATGGCTTAGTATGCCTCCTTCTGGAGGATCCAACCAACCTTCGGGTTGTGGACTAAGTTAAGTTTTAAATTTACAAAGCGATGTTTCAGAGCCTGCCTCTGCTCCATTTTCCGGCAAAGTATCGGATTTCGCAAGAGTCCGTGCTTATAAGTCCTTTTGTTGCCAGGTGACATTAGCTACATGCGTCGGGGACAATCGGTGCACAGACGGTGGGGCAGTGAAGGCCCTGGTGGGGCAGCCGGGTAGTGGGGCCGGAGGTGTGGTAGGGGTATGCGCATTGGAGGGGAGTGGCTGGAGGTGATAATTTTGCAGTGATCGATCATCTAAGGAGCAGAGGTCAAGTTGAAGTGATAGATCATCTATGGAGGCAGAGATCAAGGCTGCAAGATTATCACCTCCAACCACTCCCCTCCACTGCACGTACCCCTACCACGCCTCTGGCCCCACTACCCGGCCGCCCCACCAGGTACTTCACTGCCCCACCGTCTGTGCACCGATTGTCCTGGACACACGTAACTGACATCACCTCGCACCCAAAGCAATTATAAATGGGGACTCTTCCAAAATCCGACACTTTGCCGGAAGATGGAGCCAGAGGCAGGCTCCACAACCACACTTTGTATTTTTACTGATGCACTATCCTGTTGAAAAGCTTGAGAGGATTTTAGGCAACTTAATCACCATGACAAATTGTTTCCTTCTAAGCCAATAAATTGTTGACTATACGATATCCTCTTTTGGCTACATATAATCATGGGAATGCAATTAAAAACTTCTTGGATGCAACCCTTAATGCTGTATATAATACTGGAAAGTAGGGGGTAGTTGGTCTTGAACACCCCATAAATTTACATTGGACCAGAAACGCTCCCCATGATCCCTTCAACGCCCACCAATGGGCGGTACAGCCACTCTTGGTAACCACTATACTAGACTGTACATCATGTCGATATAAGGCATAAGTATCAAAAACTCATAGACCCTTTGTTCATATAAAAATCCATTCCATTGAGTTATTTTCCCTTCTAGAGCAGAAAAATTTGTATGCTGCAGGTGTAGATAAACTTTCATAGTATTTTCTGAACTTGGTCCAAGCTGTCAGCATGTATTGTTCCCACCATACACACACAGAGAGATTTCATTATTTTTTATTCCATTATTAACCACATTTGCAAAACATCATTAAAGATACTTCCTTTCAAAAGACTTTTAAATGAAATGTGAGGAAATAATTAATGAGAACAAAAGAGAAAGTCTGTAGTATTCTCAGGGATCCTAGGAAACAACAATGGGGACAAAAGCTGTGGAAGCTTTCCATGAGATAATTTGGTCCAAAAATGTGATGTTCATTCCCAACGTTTCTTTTAGTGACAAGAAATACGATATTATTGGAAGTATACCCCATTCATAGCCAACTGATCTAATGTACTAATCCATCCAGACAAATGTAATCTATTTTAGGAGGAATCTGGACTGTTGTAGTATACTTCACATTAGCAAAGGAAAGTTGCTGGCCATAGATGTCTATATGAGGGCTCTGAGAAATATAGGCTTAAACCAATATTCAAACGTTGCTAAGAAGACTAAGTAACTGGAAATAAATCATTAAGATTATGAGGGAACTAAGGATCCTAAGAAAGCATAAGGGAGCCAATGTTAATAATATTATTACTGATGCATTAGTAATAATTGCATCATATATTGAAACATTCTTTTGTAGGTAATGGCGTCAGGGATTGGAATAAGCTACTGAGCCAGGTGCTGAATAATTTTCCAGGAACACTGAAGTAGTTTAAGATTAAAATTCATAAAAGGCAATAATAGAAGAGTGGTGATAATGTACTCAAATAATTTAATTTCAAAAATGAAATTGCAAACTCAGTATGCTGGGAAACTGCCACTGGAGCATGTGCTCCATTGCAGTTAAATTAAATCAAATCATCAGACCATCCAGCATTCTTCCTACTTTAGTGTCATTCATGGCAAAAGTTAGATTAAGATTCACTTCTTGAAGTCTTTCACTTAGACAAACACAAGAGCAGTGTAATCTGTTTAATGTCAACAGCAAGATGAAATCTCAGTGATACAGATTGTAACTTTGGTAGCACTGAACTGTGCAGTACTGCCAGGAATATTTCCTTCTGATCCTGTTGTGTGAGCAAACATAATATACAAATTGTACATTGCAGCCAGCTGTGTGGACGAAATGACATTATTAACATTGGGTTATTGCTAGTCTACTAAATTCTGTGAATGGTCTAGTGGCTCAGTGGTTATGGCGCTTACTTTCAAACGTTTGTGGTCAAATTCCGGTGGGGCAAGGAATCTCTAAGAATTGTGTTTGATCCTATGAACCATGCCAGGACATTCCCTGGTTCAGATTTTATGTTAAATTGTAGGTCCACCATGACAGAGGTGGAAAGTGCAGCAAATTGAAGTCCGGTCATGTAAGCAGAACAATCAAACAGGATTACTCATTTACTTTACTTTACTAAATTTCATATAAGAAATTCATCCAAGGGTCATATTCTATCCTCTGAAAACCTGTATACTGCACCTTTACACATGGTATAGATTCTTTTACATTTAACTTGAAGAGCTAATCTTAAACAAACAACATATATTTCAAACCTATCAGATGCATGGAAGAAAATAGCACCACTGGTATTATCAGTTTCAACCATAATTTCTTCTGGTCTTGGTTATTAGATAAAATGATGTCTTCTCAATCAACAAGTAAATCATAATATTTTTAATTTTTTGCTGTGGCTTTCTCTCCTTTTCTTGTTAGACTAACCAATGATAAATAAATAAATAACATAAATCCTGTTGCTGAGAACTGGGTTTAATTGTTGTGGGCTTAAAGGAGTATATAATTTCCATTGACACTTAAGCTGTTTCATTTGCCTGAAGCTTTGGAAGAAAGGTTACAATATTCTTGATCATGGCAGAAAGACCTCTTGCAGTCGACATGGCCTTTGAAGACAGTAGTGACCTGTGGTTTCAGATGGAGCCACAACCTCATGGGTGTTATATTAATTTTAACACATTTTTTTTCCAAATATTGTTAGTGCCTGAGGTCATTAAAAGCAGTCTATATTAAGGGGAGGAAGTGAGTGACACAATCTGTTATTAAAGTATCAGTTTTGTGTCTAAGTGAGCACTGGTTGCAAGAATTTCAAACAACTTCAGCTCACATTCCAAATTTTGAATTGGCAAGTAGTTTCTGTAGAGAAACCTACAATTGTGGTGGGACATGTATATATGTTAAACCTAATTTAAAGTCAAAGGAAATAAAACTTAAAAGTGCAAAATGTCTTGAAAAAGATTTTGAATACTCTGCATGCGTACTTATAGAATGTAGAATTACTATTGTGTGTATATATCAATCACCATCTGGCAACTGTGTTCTTAGAAAACATGGAAGATCTTCTAAGCGAACTAAAAAATCAAACAAACCATGTAGTATTAGTTGGGGACTTTAGTGTCGATTTTAATGGTAATTGTGTTAGAAAGCAACTGCTAATAAATTTGCTTATATCTTATAATATGTATACAACTGTGTATGATGCCACTAGGTATGGGAACGGGAGTGAGTCTGCCATCAACCAAATATTTATCAACAAGGAAATATGTAACTATAACATCACAACAATAGATATGGGTTTCTCTCATCATCTGGCTATTAAATTATCTGTAAAGAACATATTCACTAAAACTTGCAGGACTGGTGAAAAGTATGTGCAGAGAAGGTACTTTAATGATGATAATATTGTGACTTTCAACTACATGCATCAAAATATCAAGTGGGGGGGAAGGAGTGCATAATAGTATAGATGATAAGTTCAATTGTTTTATGTCTAAATATAAGTATTGTTTTGAAGTTGCATTCCCATTAAAAAGAGTTAGAATTACAAGCAATCCAATCACGTGGATAACCCAGGGCATTAAAAATTCTGCAGAAAATCTTAGAATTCTAAACAAATTATCCAAACAAAATAAAAATTTAAAGTCACATGTAAAATGCTATAGAAAAATTTTCAAAAAAGTAATATTAGCAGCAAAAAACAGACAAATGACACATATATTTCCAAGAGTTCAAATAAAATTAAATCTATTTGGAAAATTATAAATAAAAACACAGGCAATTTTAAAGTAAAAACTAATTCATATCTTATAAAAAGTGAAGGGAAAATTATGCAGGACCCAAAAAAGATTACAGATATTTTCAGTAAACACTACACAAACATAGCAAAAATTTCACCAACAAGATGTGCAGTAGAAATGGTAATATAAATGTCCCCATGAATGAAAAAACTATGTTTCTATATCCAGTTACTATAACAGAAGTAGGAAATGCTATTTCTAAATTAAAAAATAAAATTTCCTGTAGTATTGATGGGATCCCAGACAAAATCATTAAACACAGCTCAGGATACATTGTTTCTCACCTTACAGATATTATTAGTGATTCCTTTAGTGCAGGAATATTCACAACAGAACTAAAGTATTCAACAGTAACACCACTTTACAAAAAGGATGACAAATATAACATAAAGAACTGCTGACCTGTGTCTCTAGTACCTGGCGTTTCAAAAATAATTGAAAGAGTAATGTATGAAAGGCACACTGATTTTCTCACTAGAAACAAAATACTAAGCAATTCACAACATGGGTTTAGGAAAAATAGGTCCACAGAAACAGCCATTTACAATTTTCTGAATACTGTTCTCAATGCAGTGGATAAGGGTGAAATAAACAGTGGGTTATTCTTAGACCTGTCCAAGGGATTTGATCCTATTAGACATGACCTTTTATTAATAAAATTGTACAGATATGGTATTCGTGGTAAAGCATATGATTGGTTTAAATCATATCTCTCCAACAGGTACCAGATAGTAAAAGTATGTCATGATGGTAAAGTATATTTTTCAGAGTATCAGAAGGTTGACCACGGAGTACCACAAGGCTCAGTCTTAGGACCCTTACTATTTCTTATATATATATATACAATTCATTTATTAACAGCCAATGAGGTATTGCTTGCAGACGACACTAATATTTTTATAAATGGGCAGGATGAAGGTGACCTATAACAGAAAATTAATGCAACAACAAAAGAAGTGGAAAAGTGGTTCCATGATAATTGCTTAATTGTAAATCATGAAAAGACAGTATGGATTAGTTTCACTCATATAATGAACAAAAATAACAGTAATAATTTGGTGAAGATAGGAGATGCCTATATAAAACAAATACATGACACAAAATTTTTAAGAATATGGTTGAATGAACATTTAAAATGGAATAAACATGTTGAATCACTGAATAAGAAGCTAAGTAAATGTTGTTATATTTTAAGAATGCTTAAAGAGTGCTGCTCTTTGAAAACAATGTTGTGTGTCTACTATTCATATATGCATAGCTTATTAAGATATTGTATAATTTTCTGGGGAAATTCAACACATGCAAAACAGGCATTCATACTTCAAAAGAGAGCTATAAGAATCATGAAAGGTATGAAACGTAGAGAATCCTGCAGGGATATTTTTAAAGAACTAAAAATATTGACTCTACTATGTATATACTTATTTGAGTGTATTTGCTTCCTGAAATCACATCAGGAATATGCAGCGCTAAATAAGGAAATACATAAACACGAAATAAGGAATAGGAACAATTTTCATATCGAGGGGCACAAGAAAGCTCTATACCAAAATAGTGTACTCTATTAGCCTAAAATTCTGTACAACTCTCTTCCTGAAAACAAAAAACAAATATCAAATTTACATAATTTTAAATATAAGCTAAACATTTTTTTATTAGTCAATAGCTTCTATAGTGTCAATGAATATATGAACCATCAAGAAATGAACAAACATATTATTTTGTATTGTAACTTGTAAAGCATCGAAATATTAATTTAACTTCCGTTGAACATATGAATTGTTATATGCTGTTTGTATTGACTGTGCAATTTTAATTATGATAATTATAATAATAATATATAATCCTGTATTGTGTGAAAAACTTATATTGTAATGCTTATTGTAATTACTGATGACTTGTCCTATGTCATAAATTATGACTTCATGGATCAAATAAAAAATTCAAATTCAATATGTCTGCCAGTGTGGTTTATTATTTTTCTGTTTGTGAGAAGTATTTTTAATGCAGAAATCAGGCACCACTCAAGTATTTGGATAGCCTAATGTTATAAAACCTAATGTTATAATCATGATTACAGATAGGTCGTACGAATTGATCTTTGCATTGGTATCATTCGTAAGTCTAGTATGGCTGCATGGTTTCACTTCTTACCAAAATTATGCATCCCAGCAAGTGTCTCAGTTCTTAATGAGAACCAAAAAGTATTATTTCATTGAAATTTTGGTTATTAATATTAATTATGATGGAGATGTTGAAAATTTCCTAAAACATTTACTCACATTCTGTACGCTTTATTACTTCAAATTCTTTCACTTTTGAGTTACTCGTATATTGTTTCACAAATTATGGCATTTCTGATAACCAAATGCTGCTATATTATGCTGAATAATACTTCCAATATGTTCGAGTAAAGTTCCACTCTCTGAGCTGGAAAAATCATGCATGAGAATTTCTGATATGTGAAAGTTCTGAAGAAATAGCTTCCATGACAGAAAAACAGCCTCCACAAAACTAATCTCTCAAATGCTTAGCATTCATGGATAGTTGTTCACAAAACTGAAAAGTTATGAGTTTAAAATGAACTCATTTAATGATACTCATAAATTAATTTCATGCTAATGAATTAACAATAGTTTGTAACCACAATCACTGCATTACAACAAATGTTTACTTGTGGTAGGTAGAACCAGAGTTGAATACCAATCATAAAATCCTACTCTTAAATTATAAATGTACGTTATACCAAACAAATTAAGAAACAGTTTTATAGTCTACTAAGAATGCAGTACTAATTATATTGCATAGTTTGAAAACAAATAAAAGGTGTGAATTATCAAATAGACAAATTTTTAATATTTAGCTAAACTTGTCCCAGTGCTAGTCAATGTGCATGTAAGGATGCATGAATATTTCTATCATCCTGATATGGTACAGATGTTGCAGTTGGGCCAGAGGCCCAGCAAAGCAAAAGAAGTGTCCCAAGTAGTGGGGCAGCTGGAACCGGATTTGATTCATTGTAAAAGTCTGCTCTCGCAGGGGTCAACGATTCAAACAATCATCCAGTTTATAGACACTGGACTCTTGCATATCCAACAATTGAATCACTGTGGTGTAGGCTGAGAAGAGCAGAATCTAAGATCGGGAATTTTAGGATTTTTCAGTCCTAATGAGGTAGAGAAACGTAGAGTTCACATAAAGACACAGTTGGCTAGCTGCAATGTGGCCAAGTGCCGAGTAAACAAATGTGAATTTATGGTGACTTATGTATGAAAATACAGCAGTTTCAAGAGCATATGGTAATCTGAATAAAACATTGATAAATTTCAAAAATTTACTTTGAGCAACGCCGCGTGTTTCTGCTAAATCGTCCGAGCTTACTATAGATCTTTTGATACAATATCAGTACAAAGCGATACATGATGTGTAAGCATCTTAGAATTTTAGTAAATTCTAGCCTCTCACCTTTAGGTATTAGGAGGAAAAGCTCACGCTTTAGTAAAAGATAGTTTCATTTCGTGTACAAGTTATGAGAGCGAAGCTTTATATAGCATGAAGATACTGTAACCAAACAAACTAAATAAACCCTTTTAGGAACTGTATAAGTATTCAAAAGTAAATAAAAGCCCTAAAGTAAACCTTCTATAACAGAAAGAAAACATTAGTTTGGGAGGAAATAGGTTAAATCACTCAAGTTCAGTTTCAAGTAATAAATTTTGCTATAAGTTAACTTCACAGTTTCTAAGCCAATTTGAGTGCAGTAAAGACTTTTAGTAGTTGCTAAATGCCGGATATAAATTATGTATAATAATAAATAAACTTTAAATCAACCGAAAATTAAATAATCATTAATAATACAACTTTGGAATTATGAGCTTCTACTTTGGAAGTATTTTGTCATTTTTAAACCGATTTACGAGCAAGAAAGTAACTCAATATTTAATAAACCAACTAAATTAATTTTCTGTAATAATATTAACACCTTTTACTAACCTTAAAGATGATAATCCAAAATAATCCAGTTCAGCACACAAGCAATCCCTAATATTTGGCATTTCACTGTTTTCACACACTTTCGAGCAGAATAAAGTAATTTTAGGGAATTAATAATACAATTAAAATATAAATTCACTAAAATTTCGTAGTTTCTGAACGTTTAAATAACTTAAAACAATTTTTAATACTTCGTCAGATGCACTTCACTTTTAACATTTTTTATCTCAAAATCCTAGAGAACTTTCGAAATAAAAAGTAGATTTCCGGGAAGACCTAAAAATCTAATATCACATATAATAATTTCAAGTAATTCCAGGCAATAGAACCGATTCTATAGAGATCTTAAAATTTAGTTTTCATTACAACCATGTGGTCAACTTAGAAATTATTTACAGCTGTTTACGAGTAGATACAGAGACGAGATAACTTTCAGAATGCGTAATTTAATTCAGAGAACCTCTTGGTAATTTTATATTTGTGATAAAAGTAATAGAAACAAAGTTATTAAATTAAATCTGAAATAACATTTTTTATTAAATCTTACACACTTTGTAATTAAACTTTCCCTGCACCAATCTTAATTAAAATTACACCAATAAACTCAGGAATTTTGGTAGAACACGGTGATAATAATATTATTTGTGTAAATTGTGGCTTTATAAAAATGACGAAATAAAGAAGCTTCGAGAACAATATTAATTCCCCAGGGTAGGAAAATAGTTCACTCCTACGCTAAGATCTTTTAAACCAGATGCTTAAAGTTAATCACTAAATATCCATTATTTCACTATTAAGAAAGTATAAACACTGTCACACTTAAAGTTTCGTATAATTGTTTAGTTACTGAGATATTTCCGGCCTAAATTTTCTAAGTGTTAGCGGAAAGCTGCGTTTTGGCTCTGACGTCACCGAGGGTATAAAACATGACGCCATGTTGAGACGACATCTTTTCGGGTCTGGAAGCTGTACTATCATGACGTGAGAAGCGTGTGCGCGGGTGAGGTTGGTAGCTCAGGATTTAGGTTGGAACTTTGGTTTGGGCGCGGCACTTGTTTCTCTTAACATGAACTTGTGATCTTCATCAGGGGTCGGTCGGTCTTATCTTCTCTCCACAATCTGCAAACTTTTGGAACGATTGTTCGATTTTGCCTAATCAACTTTAAGAATGCTGTTTGAACTTTGGATTTTATTTAAATAAACTTGAAGAATTTTTGGGAAAGTGAACTGTTTTATTTCCGTAGATATTGTACTACCTTTTCAATATTTGAAGTCATCAAATATTGTGGCGACCTTAAGCATTCTAGTTGAATATCCTGGCAACATGGTCAAAGCAAATTAATAGATTCAGTAAGTTTTCATCGAACAGTGAGGTGCTATCAAGAGTTTAAGTTAAGGCACTTAGGCGATACTCAACCCCGGTATCGGCCTGGATCCTTACAGATGTCACTAAAATGGTGCTCATGAAAGAAGCTTAAATAACTAATAATGTTTCAGTTCTCATTCTAGCCATGCTGCAGTTTAAAATTGGTGCATAGTTAAGAAAGAGATTGTCACTTATGTACTGCACTGATAAGTAGTACTCTAAGTGATAATATAGGTTGCCAAAGAAATTGGCAAACTTGACATTCATAAAAATGGAATGGTTAAGTGGTTTACGCTATGTGCAAAGAAAATAAAAGGAATAAATGCAATTTATTCATACGTGCCTAACTGTGAATTGTTTATCAACCAATAGGAACTCTCCAATGTCATGTCACTTTACACATAATGAAAACATCCTAAAACATATATCTATTAAGCTTAAATTAAATACTAGTTACTATTAATCCAACCCAATTCATACGAAAATGAAATTATTTGCTGAAAATACATAAAATAATTAAATAAACGAAACTATAGACGCCAGGCTTGATCTTAAATAAATTAAGGTTATCCAAAGCGTAAATTACTTACAAATGGAAAATTATCCATTTTCCTATACCTGAAACCAAAAGCTAATTTATGGTCACTGCTCTCTGATCTCTTTTCCATATTACTCTTGATCTTTGTCCAATATACTTTCTCATCTCATGATCTATTTATTTCTGATTTTTTTTTTTTTTTTTTTTTTTTTTTTTTTTTTTTTTTTTTTTTTGTTGGCGCAATTTTACCACCCACCTACTTTTACCCTTTATGAGTTTTAATGCTTTCAGTATTCCCCATTAAAGAAAGTTTTATCCCTCTTTTACACCTGAAGCCAAGTGGAAACTTGTGGTGATTTTCGTCTCTTACCTTCCAAGTACTATTCCTAATTTTCTACTAATATCGAACCAAACCTATTCATCATTACACAGCTTATATACTCCTTGTATTCTCTTCACTGATCCATTAACTTCCAACATAGCTACTTTACCATACAAGTTATTGATTGTGTTCTATGGTAATTTTCACAAAAAAAAAAAAAAAAAAAAAAAAAAAAAAAGAAATCCAGACCTTTGCATTCACTCCAACCCACATATTTGAAACCCAAATTAAAGGTCTAGTACTACAGCACCACTCTAAAGGATTGGTCTTTTCCCTTACTTCCTTGATACATTCCCTTATCGACCTCTCCAATAAAGAAAGGATTTTTGGATTTTTAAATATCTCCCTACTGCTTGCCCAATTTACCCTGCTGACTTAAGTTTCCTAGCAAATGTTATAGCAAAATAATTACACTTAATGTCTTCAACAAGCATTTCCTCCTTCACCTTATAACCATAAACAACTTTTAATTCCTTTTTTTATCTGTGTACCTAATAAATTGACTTTTGCTGACATTTATGACCTACCCAGTCTAACTTAATTTAATTGCGATGGCACACGAGCTCCAGTGCCAGTTTCCCCCCTTTCCTTTTCCCACCTATTTTTGTCCTCTATTAATTTCATCTTTAAAGTCTTTCAGCTTTTTCAGAAAATTATTCATTATTTCTCTTGGTAATTTATTCCAACACATGACCACCTTACCTATGAAAAAGAATTTTCCCATATCATGATGCCTGAAATCAAGTGTCAGCCTGTGATGACAGTCATATTTTTCCTTCCGCATGCCTCTCTTAATTCTTCCACCATTTCTTTCCATGCCTCATCAGCAATATACACATTGTACACTCCCATAACTCTCTTCACTCACTTCATATTGTAACACATCTTAGAATTTCGCATAACGAAATTAGTTGCGAAGGTAGCGAGTTCAGTTGAAGTATATGGGACCACCCTTTTAAAGTCGTTTTTATAGTAAATTTTGATAATATTTCCCAGTAATATCTCCTATATAAGCGTTTGCTCAAGTAAAAGCAGTAAATTCAATAGTTAAATTCATTTAAACAGCTGTTAAGAAACTTAACCTCAGACTTTCATTTAATTTCACTAAACCAATATATTTCGTTAGTTCAAAAGATGTTTAGGTAAATAGATAGCCAGAAGATGATTAATTTTGTTGTTAAAAGATCCTACTTAGAGTCTGAATATGTTTAAAAGTGATTTGCCGGTTTAGAATTTTGTCACGTAATTTTCCACTCTAAAATCGAAGCATTTAGCTATCAGAAAACAGTTAAGAAATCAAGGGATAAATAGGAAGCATCATAATTTCGGTTGAAATTACATATTAAAATTTTAGAGAGATTCATGTATTCTAAAGATCGTTTTTGAATTTAATTTGATATACCCAAACATGTGATTCAGGTAAAAGTTCGATATTTCAGTCTTTTTCAGGGATTCATGGAAAGAAATTATATTCAGAGTAAAGTTTATTTAAATATAAAGATTTCTGAAAAAGTTCTATTTCAAAATATTAAAGCATTTAATTGTAATAAAATAAATTGGGTTTTGGCGCGAGTAAGCGCTTGGACGAAATGATGCGATTGCTCAGCGTTCCGGGGGAATAAAATTTTTTAAATTTCGTAATAAATCAGGGAATGGACTTAGAGATTCCAAATGTTTACAGTAATAGTTTTTCATTAGGGAAATTTGTTTTGAGTTATTTTCAAGTCGATATTCGGAATATTTTAAGACATTAAATTTTATTTTCGAGTTTTAGACCACTTTCAGAAATAGGTAAAATTCTTTATTTGATATCAGAGTATAGATGAGTAATAGGAGAGTAGCATTAAATTTGTTTCAGCTCAATAGGAGCAATATTTCGGAAGTTATGGCAATCACATCTTTACAACTCTTTTCTGGCTAAACTATTAAAGTTACCAAATTTTTTATAATAACTTGATTTGACGTTTGTAATAATATCTTGCTACTACCAAAATTCCAGAGAGCTAGGATGATTTTTACTGTCATGATCAAATCAGATTTCGTAACATTTGTCTGAAACTGATCAGCTATCACATCAAATCCCTGGAAAAATCGAGATAAGGAAGTTCACACGGTCCAATCCTATATATACCCCCTCCAGAGCCTAAGCTCGCCCCATTCAAGAAGCAGCAGTTAGACGGTATAGACGCATTATGTAGTAAGGTGGCCAGCTCTGCTAATTTGCTTAATATCGGTTGAAATTTTGTCATCATGGGTGGAGTTTTATTGTGAAGAACTCATGTAGTGAAGAAATAGTAGTAGCATGGGGTTTGGTCGTGCTCGAATGGTTAGTCGAATCTGTAAGATAAATTTGGAAAGGTTGTCTGATTGCCTGTGCAGTACTCTGACTTTGTAACGTTTTTGAAGAATATATTTATCTTAGCAGAACTGAACATTTATCACTGAACTATCACCTTTCCTAGTTTCTTGGTTAAAACTACGGTGGCGACTGTGTTAGGAGCTAAGTCAGTACTGTAACATCTTAGGTTTGCACGATCACAGTTAAGATTCAAGTTTGTGCACCAACCCCAGTGCACATCTCGGTCTTACAATATCTTGAAATAAAGGCCATTCCAGCTCCTTTAACGTATCAGTTACTGATTGTGTTCTGTGGTAATTTATAGAGACAAATCCAGCAGCCCTAGTTTGCACCTATCCAACTCCTGTTTTTAATACCCAAAGTGTGGGTACCATACTACACTATCATATTCAAACAATGGTCTGACCAAAATTTGTAACCCAATTCCCTCATTGCTCTGGTACATTCCCTTACTTCTCTGCTACATCCCCTCATCAGTCTCTCCAACAAGTGAAATATTTTGATACCTTTTCTTACTACCTGTCCAATTTAACCTACCCAGCTGAATTTGTTATCAAATGTTACATTAAGATATTTATACTTCAAGTCTCCAACAAGTAATTCCTTCCCCACCTTATAATCATAATCAACCTTTAGGTTTTTTTTTATCAGTGTGCTTAATAAGCTGACTCTTCTTTGTATTTATTTTCATCCCATGTTGACCTACCCAACTGGATACCCTGTCCAGATCACCCTGCAGCTGTTTACAGTCTTTTCCTGTTTTGATGCTATTATCTAACATTACATCATCTGCAAACAACCTAACTTCTGATAGGAAACCATCAACACAATCATTCATTAGAATGATGATTGGCAATGTTCCCAATACACTGTGCTATGGCACTCCCACTTTCACTTCAATTTATTTTGATACTGAGTTCCCTACCCTATCAGGGCCGGCGGATAATGTGGGTATGGTGGGTAGCAGTACCCACCCGGGAAATTCCGGGTGGGTAAAATACCCACCCGGAATTTGAGAGCGACTGAGCGTGTATAGAGGAAAGAAATGAGACAAAGAGAGCAGACCAGCTAAGCATATTAGTTTCATCATTCTAAATGTATGTAAAATAGACTGTGTACCCACAACAACACTATGAGCCCTACCACAAAATTTTATTGACGTTTCAACAGAGATCTACATCACAGCTATTTCCTACTGAGCTCCATTGACGGCAAACAATCGTTGTGAGTGAAAGAATGCTCCGGTAAAATGTCGTACGACCAAAACAGTCTTGCATTAAAGCCGCCTTAGTGTATTTCTAAGGCGCTTCTGCTGAATCTGCCTGTATTATCGACAAAAAATTTCAAATGGGTAAATTCGTAGTCAAGTTGTAAAGGAGAAACCAAATGAGTGTAGATAATATTAGAAGACAGCGGAATGTGAGGGATAAATTTGTATTGCTATGAGAGATAAGTCTTTCCCGGCGTATCTTTGATATAAATTCTTCGCGGGTTTGTATTTATATACAACGGACCTGATGATGGCGGCAGTGCAAGTCGCCGAAAGCTCGTCAGCAGAAAATGTAATCCGGCGGCAAACCCGCGAAGAATTTATATTAATTTGTATTGCTCTTAGATCCACTGGAACTTTAAAAGATGGCCTTGTTCAGCCGAGAGTAAGTAAAAGTGAATTCTTATTTTTGTTCTTCACTATATTCACAAGTATATAGGTAATGAATAAACACGCGTATGTACTGGAGATGAAATGGAAGTTACATTATGGAAGCGGAAAAAGAAGCAGAAATTGTATGAAAACGTTATTTGTTGTCACAGATCATCGTTTGCTTTCTAATTAATTCTGTTTGATAAAAATGTAAAGTGAAAGGATGTTTACATTTCATAATCAAATCAATCCGTCAGCAACTGACTTTTAATAAATAATTCATAATAATAATAGTTTTCTAATTACTGAAACAATTATTCGAAAGTTAAAAATGACAAGTTAAATTTTAAAAACCAATGCTTGTCATCCTTTTCTCGTTTCGTTTGAAATTTCTTTTTTTTTCATAATAAATTATTACTGCTTCATTGAAAAATTTTCGCTAGCATCACTAATAGGTGGAACTGACAAAAACCTGCTGACTAGTGATAATAACATGGAACATTTATGACCGTTCATTTGCCACCACTTCTTTTGATGGAAATATTTGCTTCAACCATTGCACTAGACTGACATTGATATTTTTTCTTCTTCCTGCAACTTAAGACTGCATTTAGTTTTGAACACTCTTTAAACCTTCTTTATGCATAGATTTCATATGACTTCTTAAAGCAATGATAGTATAGTAAAAACTCTTTTTCAAAGGTTCAATTTTTTTCTACGAAAAATCTCCACATCGGACTTAGTATTGGTTTCATTTGGAGAAACACTACTGTTTATACAACAAAATACACACTTTTCGGATAAACCCTCATGGCACTTGTTTCCTTCATATTACCAGCTGCACTGAAGCGTTAAAAAATGTCGGTGATATTAACGTGGTCCAGCGATTTCAACGGCTCATCCAAAACAGATGTTCGATACAGAGTTATTGAAAATATTTAGTACCTTGAAGCCTTCAGTGCAAGTGAACATTTTACTGTATAGTTTCTAAGTGCGAAAACAAAGGCAGAAACCTCATTTGATCCAGTCATTGACATTTTCGCCAGGCACAAGTCGGTGCTTTCAAAACCCAGAGGCCACTACTACGATGGGACTTCTAATGTTTCTGGAAAAATAACAGGATTTCAGTTACGAATACGCAAAAAAGATCCTCGGGCTTAATTTGTGTATTGTAGTGTTCATAATCTCAATCTTGTACGAGATGGAATTGAAGGAGTTATAACCGCAAGAAAATACGTTGGAACTGTTATAGATTTGATAAACTACATGCGATACTTGCCAAAACGACTTGGACTGTTTGAGAAACGGCAAATCGGAGTAGAAAAAGTGACTAATTATGATTTGCCTTCTCTTGCAGCCTATTGACCAGAAAGTTATTTATAAAGATTACAAGTTTAGTTATTTTCTTGAATTATGGTTGTGCATATTTATTTTTTCCGATAGTTGGTGAGATTCAAATATTTTAAAACAGTAAGAGAAATTATCAGCAGTTAATTAAATATTTATACAATCATTCTGTAACCAGAGAAGTAGATAGTGCTGTCACTGCAGGCTTCTGCATTTTACTCCTACATGGAATCGTTTGTGTAGTTTCTATTTGACATCGATTGTAGAAATTTAATTTTTTATCGCTTCGAAATTTTGAATTCTGATCCATAGAGATCGAATCTATGAGTTAGTTGAATCGTATAAGAAGATAGATGCAATCAGCGAGTATTATACTGTGATCGAGATTCAAAATTCCAAGATATTTGGAGGAAATGTGTGCCGTCAGGTACTAACTTTGAGATCAACGAACGAAAAAATCCCACATCAGCGTAAAATTCCCAAGTGCCTTGACAAAGGTAGAAGCGAAAATATTAGATTCGAAACACCTCAAGATATTTTCCGTAAATTTTGAATTAAAATTGTTGAATCGGTTAATTTCTAAACAAGCAGAACAGAGAACATTTTTTTTTGTATTGTGCGATTAATACTGAATAGTAAACTAAAAAATAATTTTAAAATAACTACCCTCCCCCCCCCCCCCCCGCAGTCCAAACTGCCTGACTACCCACCCGGGCCTAACACGAAACGCCGGCCCTGTACCCTATCATTTTCCTATTTTTCTTTTAAGAATTCTTGTACCAACACATCATATTTTCATCCACTCCAATGGTTTTTTACCTTTTTCTTTGAAAGCTTTAGTGCTTCACTTTTAATTTGGTCTCTTTTGTCCATTTCATCTGAAATATCTTGTCTATAACCAACTAACTGAGATTTGCATGAATATCTTTGTCTAAAACCATTTTGTTGACTTGAAAACCACTTACGCTCATCACAGGCACATCTGATGTGGTTCCATATCAATCGCTCCATTGATTTAACTACTGCAGGTGTCAAACTGATTGGATTGTAATTTTTGACCCTATTTGTCACCTCTCCTTTATAGACCAGTACTACTATTAAACTCTTCCAGTCCTCTGGAAAGCAGCAAGAATCCAGGCTCAATTTAAATAACATTTCCAGATAAGGTGCTATGTGGTATCTAATACATCCATGGTAATGTCATCTACACCAGCTCCTTTATGCTTTTCTATCTTTCTTAGTTCCTTCATGATATCCTCAGGATGAATTTCAAATTTTTTAGTCTGCTTATTTCTAATTGTGTGGATAATCTCATTCTTCCTGAATCATAGTGCTGGTGGTCTCATTAAACCAGTTACTTGATATCTCTTCCTTTTTCAAATTCTCAGTAACTTCTTCTCTATCTATACTTGTCTCAACCCCCTATCTTCCCCTCAATTTTCTAACATAGCCATAGAAATTCCTAGAAGCATCTGTCAGTGGTCCCCCTGCACCAATAAAAATTTTCATAAGCCCATCTTTAACCACATTCTTTGATATTAATAGTTCGCCATTTAGTTATTTCAAGTATTCGCTATTGCCTTGCTGTCTCTTAAACCACCAACCTCTTCCCACCAACCTCTTTAACCTCCTCACCTACCTATTATAGTATGTAGGTTTGGTACTCTTCTTTATTTTCTGTCTTGCATAAATATTTCTTCATCCTTCTTTACTATCTCTTTGAACTCTTCCCACTTCAACTCCACTGTACTTGTCCCATCCTTTCATTTGCTGAAAATTTTTCAGAAATGTCTCTCTAATTCCGAAATTTGTGCCTTTTTATAATTGTATCTATTTCCCCCTTCATATTTGTCCACTAATCATCCTGAAGAAGTTCACAGATCTCTCCGATTTTAATCCTATTACATAACATTTTGTCTTCTGCAAACATCCTAAGGTCTGAGTTTAAATCATGAAAGCAATCACTTATTAAAATAATGAATAGCAATTGTCCAAATACTTTGGTACTCCTGTTTTCAATTCTTCCTCTTTTGCTTACTATTTACTAAGCTAATTCCTTTATTTATACCTTTTAAGAATTCCTCTACACTCTTTTTCATCCACCCTAATGGATTCTACCTTATTTGCAACCATTTTGTGGCTCCCTCTGCCAAATGATTCTGAGAGATCCATTGCTACACTATCAACTTGATGTCCTTAATCCATTTAATTTTAATTTTCTTTCATGTAGCCCAGTAACGGAGATTCACATGCATATGCTCTTCTAAACTCATGATACCATTTTTCAAAAAAAGTTTCTTTTCTCACAGATATTTCTGGCCTCACAGATATTTCTGGTGTGGCTGCATGTTAATCTCTCCATTAACTTACTTACACAGAACTCAAACAAATAGGCCTGTAATATTCAACCCTCTTTGCATTCCCTCCTTTATCGACTGGAATAATTATGTCAGTTTTTCAAACCTCTAGTAAGAAACAAGTCTCCATACTCAATCTAAACAGTATTTTAAGCTTTGGTACAGTTGCGTATCTCCCTGTCTTTGATACTGCTGTAATAAGATCCATACTGTCCACTTTTAGCTTTCTTAATTCCTTATAAAATCTCCAAGATCTATTTCTAATTTTTTAGTCTCTCTTTCCAACTTTTGTGGAAAAGCTCTATTTCTGATTTTCCCACTTCAATTTCTGAACTGTACCCCCTAAAGATATCATTAAAAATATTACTCAATATCTCTGCCTGTTTGATTTTATTGGTAACTTCTTTTTCATCCTTATCCAAAATTGTCTGAATATTTTCTCTTCCCCTCAGTTTTCTAACAAAACTATCACAGTTTCTACTTACATCATTCAGTGGTTCCAATGCACCCACAATATTCTTTATAAAACCATGTTTAGCTTCCACCTTTGCTGCTCTTTGCTGTCTCTAACAGACTCGACATAATACGACCTTAGGGTTGGCCAAAATGTTGGGAAGGGGGAGGAACATTTGTGATGCAGCGTTAATCTTGTGAAGATATTTATACAAATTGCTGGTTTAGTTGTTTATGTGTTTCCTTCTGCCTTGCTCTGTCTGTTATGTTCACTTTCTACCAATCTCTATATACTTCTAACCACCACGTGACCTCTAATTTGCTAAACCCTCTAATATCCATAAGAACTACTTATTTCTTCTATAATCTGAGACTTGACAAACTTATCATCAGGCTTTATTAGGATGATAACCAACCTATTTGGATCCTCTGCACTATCATTTGTGCAAAGCCACCTTCCATAACTAAGGTATTTTCAAATCTGTTACCTTATGTTATTAATCTTATTTCTTTCCAGCCCACATCTCATAAATTTAAATCTCCAATAATAATAATTATTCTACAGCCACCTCTAAATACGAGTTTAATTTCTCCCCAATAGCCTCATCTTCATTGTTAATTCTTCCACTAATATAGCAGCCATGATCCTATTTTTCTGTTGTTGTTGCTGTATCACCTTATAGACCTACCACAAATAACTAATGTCTATGATTACTGTATGATACTGTAGTGGTATATGTTAACCAGTACAAAAATTTCTCCCTTTCCTTCATTTTCTGTCTCTGTGGTACACCCTATAAACATTGGGGAAAACCTCACAGTCTAACATGCCTTTATTTAATCATGAGTATTTGCACTTTTGGCATCATTATGGAGTCACCATTCATGATTACTTTGTTCATTACACTTCAACAGTTTACTAGTGATGGTCTTTGTCATATTTTCAATATTATTCTTTACAATTCTTGTTGTGTTATCCCACCCCTGCCTTCTATTTATTGTTGAATCATATAAAACCTTTAGTTTCCCATCACTGACTAATAAACTGTTCCTTTTGGAAGACATTTTCATTTCATGTTGACCTGCACCACTAGATATGTTGTATAGATACCTCAACAGAGCTGTTCACAATCCTCTGTTGATGCAATTGATTTGTGCAGCAGTGTGTTATCTACAAACAACCTTACTCCTAAATGTAAACTAACTACAAAATTATTAATTAGAGTAATGGACAACAATGATCCCAGTACTTGCCACCCTCTGCTTCATTACCACTCACTTCCTCTGTTATAGCATTTTATAAAATGTTTCTTTGTTACCTCCATATATTTTGCTTCACCATAGTATTATACAACTTACTCTGTCAAATTCCTTCTTGGAATACACTGCCACACTATCTGCATGGCCTCCCTAGTCCTATTCTTATGAGATTTACAATAATAAACTTTCCTCAACGATTCTGATGATTTACAAACCACTTCCTTTATTCATAGGGATTCATGCTATAGCTTGATATCAAAACTTCCATCATCTTGCCTATCACTGAGGTCAAACTAATTGCTTTATAGTTCTCAGTTCTATTCGTCTTATTTCCTTCACACACTAGCACAGCTATGAACTGCTAATTTTATGAACTGGTACTATTATGGCACATTTCTAGTGTGAAGTATGTCTCTGGGCATTATCTGAATAATATTTTCGGTTTTGTTATAATGTTACATCCACCTATCTTTAACCAATTTGTGATAATATTATCTGTTCAAGCTTCTTTACACTTTTGATTTGATTATCTAGCACTACAGAATGTTTTGCTTTATTCACCAACTGCCATTCTTGCCTGGCTTTCAGGATTTCAGTTTTCCATAGTTTTCCAAAATCATTCCAGGTGAATAATGATGAGGTGTTTCCTTCGAAAGGCTGTACCCAAATTCTTTCCCATTCCTTGCCCCCAGTCTTTTCCTGCATCTAAGCACCTCAACGCCAATAAGTAGTTAATCCATACAAAAAGAAAAAATCAAATGCCACCGGCTTCACAGTAGAACCATTGGAAGCTGAAACAATCTCACCTTAAAAACTTCAAATTATTTAACTTTCAAAACAACTGTATAAGTGAGATTTTGTTTGTCTATTCCTGCATCAATTGGGTAGCAAAAAAAAGAGCTCTTACATTTTTGTTGTTTTTCGTTTATGTAATGACTGATAAAAAATTAGATTCACATGTAGTAGACATCAGAGTACACAGAGGTAGTGATATACATTCAGATCATTATCTTGTTATCTCAAAAATAAGAATAATTGCTAAATGGAAGTAAAAGCTGAGTAAAAATGTACAAAAAGATCAAGAAGTTTATAGAGTTTTATCTGTTACAAGGTAATGGAATAAGACTCTTCTCTCAAAGCTTATTACAATGGTGCTTACTGGAAAATCCAACAAGTTTTCATGTCAACAATGAATGGGAAATTATAGGTTCATCAGTACTGAGTCCAAACAATGAACTGGGCATGGGATGGATAACAAAGGGTATTAGAATCTCTAGTAAAACAAAGAGGGACCTTTATTTAAAAATGAGAGAATCAGATAACTATGCGCTGAAAGTTCACTATAAACTTTATTCTAAAATACTAAGAAATGTAATAAGGAAGGCCAAGAACAGGTACATATCGGCGAAAATGGAAAATTCAGACAATAAAATGAGAACAATATGGAATATAATAAAGACTGAAACAGGAAAAACTGTAAATCACTCTAAAGACATAAAAATAGAACAAAATGGATATGTGTATAGCGAAGTAGGGGAAGTTTGTGAAATATTTAACAAACATTTTACGTCAGTAGTAGATAAATTAGGCATAGAAAAGCAATCCCCACATATTACTCTAAGGCTTCTTGAGACTGCTTTCCCAAATAGCTTTGTGGAGATGAAATTGCCACCAGTAACAGTCTCAGAAATAAATAAACTCATTAAACAATTAAAACCTAAAAATTCTTCCAGCTATGACAATATTTCAAGTAAATTACTGAAAAGATGTTCAGACTGTATCAGTCATGTACTTGCTCACATTTGTAATGAATCCTTAATACAAGGTGTTTTTCCCGATAGACTAAAATATGCTGTTGTAAAACCATTATTTAAAAAAGGAGGAGTAACATGTGTAGACAACTATCGTCCCATTTCATTACTTTCCATATTCTCAAAGGTTTTTGAAAAAGTCATGTATAGAAGAGTAATAAAACATGTTACACACTATAATATCCTCACTAATTCACAATTTGGGTTCAAAAAAGGATCATCCATAGAAATGGCTATATATTCATTTTTAAATAACACATTTGAGGAACTGAATAATAAAATGAATTCTGTAGGAATATTTTGTGATCTTGCAAAAGCATTTGACTTTGTAAATCATGAATTACTTTTGAAAAAAATGGAATACTATGGTATTTTTGGGACCGCAGGTAAATGGTTTAAATCATACATTGAAAGCCGAATGCAAAAAGTTTCAATTTTTGATTCTAAAATAAGTAAAGATGCTTCATCAGACTGGGAGAAAATAAAACATGGAATTCCACAAGGCTCTGTCATAGGTCCCCTCCTCTTTCTGTTATACATCAATGACCTTCCTGGAAATTTATCCGACAAAGTTAAGAGTGTTTTATTTGCAGATGACACTAACCTGACTGTGTGTAAAACACCAAACAGTACTATAGAATTTAATGTAAATGAAGTACTTAGAGTAGTAGCAAATTGGTTTAAGGCAAATTCATTAAAATTAAATTTTGAAAAAAACACATTATATTAGGTTTAAAACAAAAAACTATGCACAGCCAGATAGATGTATAAACTATAAAAACAACACAATCTTAGAAACAGAGAGTATAAAATTTCTTGGTATTAAAATAGATCAGAAACTCTGTTGGCATGATCATATCACTACACTACTGGCAAAGTTAAGTAGTGCCACCTTCGTAATACGAACACTTTCTCTAACAGCAGATCTAGAATTAATGAAACAGGTGTACTCCTCATATTTTCATTCAGTAATGTCATATGGCATAATTTTTTGGGGAAACTCTTCACAAAGTAAAAAAGTTTTCATAGCACAGAAAAGAGCTATTAGGTTTCTGTGTAGGGTAAAACCAAGAACTTCTTGCAGACAACTCTTTAAGAAACTCAATATTCTTACAATGTATTCTCAGTATATATATTCTCTCATGAGCTTTGTCATAGAAAATTTTAACCTGTTTACACCTAATTCACAGGTGCACAGTTTCAATACAAGAAACAGAAATAACTTGCATAAAACACAAACATCTCTGTCATTAGTACAAAGAGGAGTTAATTATTCTGGGATACATCTGTTTAATAAACTACCTAATCGTATAAAACAGCTTTCAGATAATAAAGATGTATTCAAACAAAAACTTAGAGATTATCTTATTGGCAACTCCTTCTACTCCATTCAAGAATTTGAAGAAAATAATTAATTGTACTCATTATGACGTTTGCAAAACTCAGTTGCAAAAAAATATGTTTATTATTATTATTTCTTGTATTTGTAAAATATGTACATATATATATTTACTATGATATGACTCATATTATGTGTAAATGTATCAACAATGACATGATTCACATCCCAGAGGTACTTCCTCAGCAGGGATCCATGGAACAAGATTGATAAATAAATAAATAAATAAAACAGATGAAGCCATTGGAAAGAAATTTAGAAGAAAAACCAAACTTAAAATTTGGAATGAAAAAGTTCCAGAGGCAGTCTTATCTAAAAATGATACAGGTTTGAACCACAGAAAATGAGAGTGAATATAAAAGATGAAGAAATATTGCTAAGAAAAACAAAAATCTGAAACAAGAATCATGGGACAGATTAATAAGTTCAATAAAAGATGGTGTCCATGGTAGACAAGAGATGGTTTATAAGCTTATGAAACATCTAACAAAGTTAAAAATGAAGCTGCTAACAAAAATATAATTGAAGAAAAATCACAGATAAAGCAGTATAAAAAATTATGGTATAATAGTAATTATAGAGAAAAGAAGAGGGGGTATGTGTAGATCATGCTGATGTTCAGTCGTGTAATGATGCAAGTTGGGGCCCGTGGCAAATTCATTGGATGGGGCCCTCCCTCAGGCCAGATGGGTGACCTTTCATTCATTTGGCTCTACTACCGCCCCGGGTGGTTCTTGGGCTGGGGGCCCCTCTGGCCGGTAAATGGGGGTCCCATCCAGGGATCTGTGGCATTTTGCCCCTCTTGCCAGCCTATTGTTATGCCACTGCTGATGTTAAAGAAATTGATCTTATAGAGGAAGTTGGTGCAGCAATAACTTCATCCAAAAATAGAAAAGCTCCTGGACTGGATAAAACAAACTTAGAACTGATTAAATATGGGGAAGTGATTGTAATATTCAGGTACTTATATTTAATTAATATGTGTTGGAAAAGGAGAGACATCTAAGAAGAATGATGAAAGGATGAAATTATTGCACTTATCATGTGATAACTATCAGGGAATTTGTCTGTTTAATATATTAGATACAAAATGTATGCAAAAAATGTAAACCATAGGCTCAACGTATTAACACATGCTATTCTATTAGAAGAACAATGTGGATTTAGGAAAGGAAGCTCCTGTATGGATAATATATTTTGTCTCAAACACATATAAGAGAAGAAAATTTAACTTAAATACTTACATTGTTTTGTGGATTATGAAGAGGCATTCAATAAATTAAGTGGGGAGCAGTTGTGGAAAATAAGGCAAAAGAATGGATTTCCAAAAGCCTTAATACAAATTATCCAGGATATATATAAAAGGACACAAACTGTATTAGATTTGAGATATAAGCTAATGAAAAAAAAGTTAACTGGGGAGCGTGAAAAGGTTGTAGCCTCTCTCCTACACTCTAATATACATATATATAGAGACAACTTGTTTAGAAAATGGAAGGGAACTGTCCATCCTGGAATAAAAACAAGTAACAGCACATATATATACAATGTGCTATTTGCAAGTGATCACTTTACCCTATAGAAAAATGAACATGGACTCTAAAACTCATTACATATATTAAATATTATTAGTAAAGGTTATAATTTGCAGTTGTCTTACACAAAAACAAAAGTTATAGTATGGCAAGCGAAATATCCTATCAGAGTTAAAATAGTGATTGACAATCAACCAATAGAACATGTCTCAAGCTTTACTTACCTTCGTTGTGAACTACCCTTGAATAAAGAAGACAAAGTGAGGAAGAAACTTCACCAATTTCAATACATGTGTGGAACAATTCAATTAACACTGAAATTTAAAGACTGAGAGGAGACTAATTCAAATTTTATAAAACAATGGTAATACCGACTCTGATGTATGGCCATGAAATGTGGCTTATTAAAATACAATGCAAAAATGAAATTCAATCACCATAAATGATGTTCCTAAGATCAGTAAAAGAATATTTCCTGATTGATTCAAGAAGTGATGGATAAATAAGGCAATAACTGAATATTCCCTTTCTGAATGATAGAATTAAAAAAAAAGGGAAAATTGGAAAGACCACATTTTAAGGATGGGTGATGACAGTTTTCTGAAGCTTGCCCTGCAGTACTGTCCTATTGGAAGAAGGGGTGGTTAGAAAAATGAGGTTGGAACAGGCTTTTGCCCTAAGAGGAAGTAAGTTTATTCCTCCAGTGAATCCTAACATCGTATCCCTGACAAGGTTTCCCTTTGTATTTACAAAAAAACTTATTTTCATAATGGTTTTTAGGATAGCACTAACCTGTGGGACTTGGTTTTACTTGCCTACATTAATTGCTTCAAGTAAAGATTTATTTATTCGTTCCATAACTATTTGGAAATATTCAGCTCTGAGGACTTAATCCTCATGATAGATAGGCAGCTCATATTAGCTGAACATCTCCAAAGCATTCTTCCACTTACTAATTCTTTTATAACATTGACCTATGGCTTGGTTCAGTATTAAACCAAAATCAATTAAGAACATAAATATCATAACATTTTTTTTTATTTGTCCAGATGTACCATAGAAATTTATATTTACTCAGCCAACATGAGAAAATCAGAGTGTTATGAAATTTTGCTTGATTAGATGCTAGTGATAGTAACAGAAGAACTGTATTTTCAATGTACAAATGTGTCTCAATCCTGTTATTTTAGTTGTCATTGACTTAGATGTTGTAACATGATCAGAAATGTCTGTAAATAATATTTCCATTTTAACTATGTGTGTTAATATACCTAGGCCTATATTTCACACTAATGGTTTCTTGGAAACAACTTTAAGTTGCTGTTGCTGTCTCTTTACTTAAATATTATCCAGTGTGCATCACCAGAGCTCTACAAGATTTCTCTGGAAACATAAATACCTCCTGTCTTTTGGCCTGTGATTTCATATTTTGACTAATTTCTCTTTGAGCCCTGACTATCAATGCACAAAATTGATTAAGAAAGAAAACTTGTGATGATTTTCACTACTAGACTAATTTTAAGTGCAAAAATTAGTACCTTGATTGACATGCTCATTTCAACAGATTCAAGGCTTTTGACAATATGTGCAATATGACTTTTATTTTTACATTTAACTAGTGCTCTTCGCTCTCTATTGTTCACAAATTTTTGTGAACTGGCAATTTAGTTTCTCAAATAGCTGGGTAAATTTCTGCTCATTTAGCACTTGTTGCTTACACAATATAAATAACTTTCCAGAAAACCATGCATCTTAGCTTCTGGCATGTTCTAGAAGCCTGACGCAATTCTCACTTGGGCTAATAAATCATGCAGTTGGCATGTAATCTATCTTAATTGATGGAACAGAGTGTATAGTAAGTCACCACTTGGGCTCCAATATTTTGCTTCAGAAGGTACAACAAAAATGTGAATGTTCATAAAAAAAAGTCATGGACCTTCAAATTCTAAATCTCCACAATCTATGGAGCAACGAATTTCCATTTGCTATTGTCAAGTGTTTTACTTTCGGATTTTTTATTTCTAAGGAAGTGGAGAGATGCTGAGAGTTAGCTTCTCTTCTTTTCAATTAAGCTAATAATGGGAGGCCTCCAATTATAAATTTCAGATTCCATTCATACTGTGTGGTATAAAAGTTCATAGCTATCAAAGAATAGCAACACTCAAACTGGGACATAAGACAGACATGTCTGTGTGGATAGTGAGGTGAAATTTGGTGTTGATAGGTTATGGCAACAGGAGGCTGACATGAGTGCCACTGCTAATAAAATGCTATCATCTACAGTGACTCTTCTGGGTTTAATAAAATATCAATGGGACCTAGGTGACTGGAAAAAGCTAGTGTGGTTAGATGAGTCATGATTCCAGTTGATAAGGTCTGATGGTAGGTATTGAGTGTGGTGCAGACCTCATAAGGCCATTGTCCTAGTTTGTCAGGAATGGATTGTATAAGGTGGTGGTGGTTCCAACCTGGTATGAGCTGTGTTTACATGGCATGGACTGGAACCTCTAGTCAAACTGAACTGACCATACACTGGAAATGGTGTTGTTCAGCTTCTTGGAAAACATTTGCAGCCATTCATGGACTTCATGTTTCCAAACAATGGTGGACTCATCCAGGACAACAATTTGCCATGTCAACAGGGTAAAATTGTTCACATTTGGTTTGAGAACATTCTGTATAATTCCAGCTAGTGAATTGGCCACCTAGATTGCCAGATATGAATCCAATAGAACTTATCTGGCACATGATCGAAAGGTCAGTTCATACAAAACATCCTGCACCAGTAACACTTTCACAGTTATGGACAACAGTAGAGGAAACATGGCTAAATATTTCATCAGGGAACTTCCAAAAACCTTTTGAGCTAACGCTGCATTGGTCTGCTTCACTTTGCCAGGCAAAATCAATGGCACATGGTATTAGGAGGAATCCCATGACTTTTGGCACTTCAATGTATATTCTCATAAAAATACTGAATTTACTTGGGTTCTACTGCTGATCTTCTTCTTCTTATGTATTTTAATTGAGTAACTACTCATTTGTACAACTTTAGGTTTCTTGATTGCATCCTTATAACTGTCAACTAGGTTGTGTTTTGGATAGGATATACTGAAACTCAAGGCTGAATCATAATTACTATGTATCTCCCAAAAGTAAAAAGTTAGGCATGGCTCTTTAAATAAGTAGTGCAAGCATTTATATACTAGAGGTTCCCAAAAATAACCAGAATAGCATTGCTGTGGGCGGAGCCTGCGTAGTACACATTTTTGTCACTAGGCGTTTATAGCGTAACTCATTGCGAACTTTGTTGTCAACCTGTCTTGTAATGTTAATATGCAGTGACTGTTTTTGCTAGCGCTGTTTATTACTGTTTCATTTTTGATTATGGCAAGTTTAAGTGAACAATGTGCAGCTATGAAATTTTGTTTACTTCTCAGTAAAAATCCTGCTGAAAGTGCTTCAATGTTGAAAAAGGTGACGCTATGGGAAAAATGCAAGTGTATGAGTGGTTCACTCAGTTTAAAAATGGCAACATGTTGAGTGATGACAAACCTAGTTCTGCATATCCATCAACTGACCGAATCGATGAAAATGTTGAAAAAATTCTAGAGCTTGAGCTCTCAGACCGTCGACAGACAAATGATCATCTGTCAGAGATTACTGGGTTATCTTGGAGCTCATTTCAGATGTAATTGGTTGTAATGGAGAGTATATTCAAGGGGATAATGTTGGTTTGTAAAAAAATTGAAAATTTATAGCTTTTAGAAAATAAATCATTTTTTTTTTTTTTTCCGGGTACCCCCTTGCAGTGCGTCCCATAGCCAGTCATCAGTATAGAATAGCTAATGATCTCGGGATTGTATGTCCTCTGATTATGTGTGTTAATTGATGATTAAACTGGGATTTATTTCATCAATGGCTATGTTTTGCTGATTAAAAATTTGAATTATTGAGTAAATAGTTAGAATCTTGTTAGCAAGACAAAATATTAATATTTCCATTTAAAAATAGTACATAAAAAATCACCTAATGTTGTTGGTAAATCTGTATCATTCATCACAAGCTTTATTAATCTAGAATTAGCTGAAAGCTTGGTAACTAGTTCAAATATAGTAAATTATAGTTAAATTTTGTGGTATAAGTTATTTTGACTACTTTAAAATCTTTTGTAACTAAACTAAATTAGTATTTTAGATTCTGATAGTTGTAGGTAATATCACTAAAACATATTGTTGACCTTTTGTTCTATCAAAAATATAAGTTTGTCCTTTTCATTACTATTACAGCATTAAAACAACAATCTGCTAGTAATAAAATAAATGAATAGTTGTAAATAACTGATCATTGTTGCTCACTTTAGGAAGAACAACATTAGTATAGATTCTTAAAATTCAATTGCATATTTAACTTTGAAATCATAAGCATAAGTTATATTTATTCACCACTTCTGTGATAAATATAATACTTTATGATTTAGTTATATCTAAAATATTAAAATAGCAACTTATTAGTAAAAATATAAATAAAGCATCTTTTTCTATTTACTAATTACGGTATGTTGATTGAGGTGAGGGAACACAGTTACTAAATGAGCCTCTCCCATGGAAGGAATAGGAAAAATAGGTGAAACAATTAGGAAATTGTGAGAAAATATTTTGTCCCTTCAGGTTCAGCTTATAGAGGCAGAAAAGAAAGGTGATGGAAATATGGTTAAAAGGATTAAGAAGTCAGACACTTCAGAAAAAGTAGGGATAAATAGGTTTGACCTATTATCAGAGTCAGGAGGGGAACAGCCTGATGGAGATGCAGGAGGAGGTAAGGTGCAGCACGACTTTAGGAATGGAGATACGTAAGGGGAAAAAATTAAGAAAATGGTTCTTTTGCTAGGTAGTAGCCAAGGGAGAGGTGTAAGCTATCTTCTGTATGATCAGTTAGGCATAGGAAACCAGGTCACAAGTTTTTTTTTCTTTTGAAATCTACTGCAACTTAGCTCAGGTAATAGAGGATACTGGTGCGCTTTGAAGTAGTTTCACTAAGGAGGATAGAGTTGTGGTAGTGGGAGGTGCAGGGAACAATATTGATAGAATTTCATGTTACAGTCTAGAGAGTGACCTTAGGAAAGTGGTGAAGGAAGTGAAGGATATCAGTATTGAGCTCATGCATGTCCTAAGTAGCCATAACCACCCACACTTGAGCCACGCTGTAAGGTGGGTAAATGTGGAAACAGAGGTTCTACTTGGGAAAGGCATTAGTGTGGGAGTTACACCAGTGGACACCAAGATTAGCTGTTGTTTAACTATACATGGCCTACACCTAAATAATAGGGGCAAGGGGGTACTTTCTGAGTTCTTAGCTAAAACTGTAAGGGAGCCCACTTCCAATAAGGGTGAGGTCAGATCTTCGCATTGTTTTAGGTTAGAGGATGCTTGTGAGGGTATAGTAATAGATTTCCGAAGGGATACTGAGTGCAAATGTGTAATGGAAAAATATTAAACACTAAACAAATAGTTGAAGCTGATGAAACAATTAGAGATGAGGTTGAAACTGGGAGGTTAATGCTGAAAACGTTGCAAAGCCAGTAATGAGACTCTTGCTTGTGAACTGTAGGAGTAAAATGAACAAAGCAATAGAGTTTTGTAATTTAATAGAGATACACAAACAATATGTAATTATAGTAGTAGAGAATTAAAGAAAGGAGTGCCGGACAATAAGGTTTTCCACTCTGGATGCATAATGTATCTTAAAGATAGAGGAGCTATTTGTGTTGGTTGGAAAAGGCTACTAAAGTTCACTGGTATTCATAGATCATAGCCAGGAGTGCTAGGAATAGATTTCTAGGGTGATAAAACAGAAAAAAATAGGGTGTTGGCAGCTTACTGAAGTGGAAAAATGAATGATGAAGATGGGGAGAAACTAAATAAATTTTCAGAGTTTAAAGCTGAGTGTAGAATGAGGATTTAAATTTACCATGTTTCAATTGCAGAGGAAGTAACATTCTTAACAAAAGAGAACATAAATTTGCAAACACCTTAGTGAGGGATGAAGGCTTCACACAAGTGGTAGGGCAGAATTCAAAGGGGTAGCGAAACCACTTTGTGTTCCTTTGTAAGCAACTGTGGGAGGTTTGAAAACATTGGTGCTTGGCAGTGACGTCATTGGCACCAAGTCCATGGCCGCAGAAGTGTGAACCCCGGAGGACGCATGGTGTGCTCAGCGGTAGGCATAAGGCGAGCATTTTGTTGCTGAATGTGGAGTATGGCGGTTAGTGGAGAAGCGATGTCTGAGTGTAAGAGATGTATCCATGTGAATGCATGTAAAATCGTACAAATAGCTGAGCTATTACAACTGGAACCTGTAACTTAGCTATCATCAATGTCTGATAAACATATTTGTAAAGTTGGTGGTGTTGGCGGAGTGAATAAAGAAATAATTAAAATAGTTTTCATGAAATGACTGCAATAATTTATTTCATAGTTATATTTAACACTTCTGAACATTCTCAGTTGGAAACTGAGTGGCAGCCATTCTATGAATCTGCATCTTCAAAAGAAACTTGCGGTAAGAATTTAGACCATACCCATTATTTTCAGTGAGCTAGTTTTAAAGTAAAAACATCTAGTGTTGGTTTGAGTGGATGGCCTACAAAACTGCAACAAATGGGACCCAACATGTTTCTTGTTTAAAAATAAAGATAAAGCTTCAGAAAATGTTACTTTCAGTTCAACTTATTTTCTATATGTTCAATGAGTGCTTTTCCTGAAAATATAATGTTATAGCTCTTCTTTGCTTTATTTTTTGTGCTATATTAATTTATTTGCACTGTTAATTTTCCTTAGAGAATTTGCTGTGTTTTCAATTGATGGTAGATTTAATAACATGCTAGTATCTTCTGCAAAATGCCCCATATAATCACTATTACCTAATATGTGTTGGAAATCATTGATGTAAATTAATAACAATAGAGGATGAAGAATTTATTCCTAAGGTTTACCACATTTAACTATTCCACATTCTGAGTTTATAACTTCTGCTGTAGTAATAACCTTTAAGCATATACATTGCTTTATATTTTCTGGAAAAGTCCTGGCCTACCATTAACACCACAATTTTCTAATTTACGGGGGAGAATCTAACGATAAATATAATCAAAGTCCTCAGCTAGATCACAGAAGATTCTTTTAAATTTAATTTTTACACAATGCACAAAGAGTGTTCTCTAGCTGGGAAATTTATAGCTGGATAATGATTTAATAATCTTACCACTCCCAAAAGATAGTCCTGCAATGTTATACAGCAAAATTTATGTTGATGCCACCATGATGAATAATTTTCCTTTTGGTTCATGTTAAGTTTATGAGAAACTAGCCAATAAACGTGACTTCAAATGAGTGGACTTAGAATTTCATTGCCAGAATTGAATACAGAAAGCTGTTATTAACTTATGATTAGTCCCAAACAACATCAAGTCGGCATAATATGACAGGAAAGCCATCACTATATAATTCTATCATCGAACCTGTCTCATAAAGAGAATCAGTTTCCAACATATAGGCATGTCAAAAAAGAAGACAAAATAAACTGGTACTAGAAACATTTAGGCAGACACTAGGTAATGGTACAGTGCAGTGCAAAATACGTTTTGTCTCTAAACAAAATTTACCAACCAATTATAGACTAACAGACTGGGCGAGTAGCACAGTTTGATCAAGTGATGTAATATTACAGATTAACACATGCATCTGTCCGTCAGTCATCATTCGATAAGTTCTTAAAACATTGTGACTAAAACTGTGATTCATGTCGTCTGTCCTATCTACAGAGATGAAGTATTCCTTGTCAAATTCCACCAATAAAGGTATAGCCATTTAGATGACAAACCTTACAAAAAGCCAAAGACTTACTTTCTCATATATATTATTATTAGTGCAAATCACACACACACACACACTTACTGCCAGAGATACAATGGCTGAGTGATAAGTAAAGTGTAAAAATTGTACACCTATAGCATTGTAAAACCGCGTACGATTAGTCAAGCATTTCACCCCTAAATGTTTGATATCTACAGTTTAATATTGAATCTGAAAAACCAACCGTCCAGGCATGGCTTATGTGATCAAAAACAATTCTTAAAAATATTTGCTTCCATCAGGATTTGAACCGGGAACTACAGTCCAAGCATTGATAAGCCAGTTTGTTAACCACTAAGCAGTGATACTGTATAGTATTACAGAGTTTTACACATCCTTGAGTGTCAGTCTATGTTGGTATAGTAATTTTTTGAAATTATGTGACAATATATACCATTTATAGACAAAAAGTATCCTATGTCCATTCTAATGCCAAATCGCATCTCCTTGTCAAATTTCATCAGGATCAGATTAGCCATTTAGCCCACTTAATGTAACAAACAATCAGACATCGAGACAGATATACTTTTGCATTCCCCTAAAACAGTCAGTGGTAAACTGGAAGGTATCAGTAATGTGGATCATATTAAACGTCCAGTGCAAACAGTAAATAACTGCCACATATTTCTCTACAAATTACAGAAAACTTTAGGGTTTCCTTCGCTTTCTTTCTTCCTGTCATTGGTAACTATACAGTTTGAGCTTTCTCTGGAAGCCAGTAATATCCTGTCATGCATCTTATAGTTCAGTAGCATTTACATATATCTTATACAATGTAACATCCATTTTATAATCACATTTTGATCACATAAATCTTGTACAATTCAACAATGACTGACAATTATTAGTTTTACACAAATTTTATACAATTCAACATCAAATTTAACTCATACAGTTACACCATGGTAACTGCATGAAACAACTGAAAAACTGACCAGATACTACAACTAAGGAGAGGTAATATCACAAAAATGATAATTTCTGAGAGTCCAATTTACATATCAGATACAGGAATGGCAGGGAACAGAAACAATATTGCATCAGTCAGGACGAAGGGTCCACTGCAACAGAGAAATACATATCTGTTATTGTCACTCCACGTCAAGTGCCATCACAATCACCCAGTTCAAAATACACATTACCTATTCTCACAAATGGAAGATGGGGCTTGTAAAAGGAGCCTACATATTGCACCACAAATACAAGCTCACTGTGGGATGCGATCGCTGTTACTAATTTACATCATTCATCTGACAACAGCAAAGCATTACTTGAAAAGCCAACTGAGTGACATAGGAGCACGACAGACTATCACACAATATTTTACTTATCTCCAACCTAAGATGGTCACTTTCACTAGTTCCATGTGGCTATGCTCACTATGTCAAATAGCTTACATAGTCAACAGTGGAAAGCCTGTTTAAACTGTAAACAGCTAAAAAAGGTCCTGTTATCTAGCAGCTCCTATAACATTAAATACTTGCAACAACTGAATTCAGAACAAATAATTTGCACAAGTAATTGTTAATTTTTAAAATTTTCTACCTGCTCCATTGCAGAACATTCTCACGGAAAAAAGAGGTAAATCAATGTGTTCTGGTTCTATTTTCTTAAATTACTTTGATGTACTTCAAAAAATATAAAATAATTGGCTTGAATAATATGAGATCTGTATCCTGTCTCCTTTAATTTCTTGAAGTTCCACCCCAAACTAGCAAGTTGGCGAGCAGTTTCTACAATTTCATGACAGATTTTCCACTTCTGGCCATACATGTTTCTTGGAGGTATCATCTAATAATGATGTACTATAGTTTAACACTCAGTGTAAGCTGTGAACTCATGTGAGGAGTAAGGGTACCGATGATCACAATGCTCACAGTGGTGACGTCGATGCCGATGGTGGTGAGTATGGTGGTGGAGTGGGGAGTGGTTGGAGAGGCTGCAAGATTATCACCTCCAGCCACTCCCCTCCACTGCGCATACCCCTACCAGTCCTCCAGCCCCGATATCCAACCGCCCCACCAAGTCCTTGCCTTTCCCACAGTCTGTACACCAATTGGCCCCGATACATCTGACTGATGTCACCTGGCTACCATAGTCATTTTAAGTGGGGACTCTTCCAGAATCTGAAACTTCACCAGAAGATGGAGCCAGAGGCATGCTCCAAAATGTTGCCTTGTAGTTTTACTGATGCGCTATCCTGGTGGAAAGCTCGAGAAGATTTTATACAATAAATTAGATCATTACATCAAAACAAATGTGAAACTATGTAAAAAGGTTAATGTGACTTCAACACAAATTTTATTATTGACCAGCTAATATATTACTTGAAAAAAGCTTGGCATGCTTGGCTTTCTGAAAAAGACAAAAGTTCCCATAAACCATCAATATTCTGTGCTGCTCCAGAATACAACAAAAACTCATTACAAAGCGTGATCAGTTAAACCCCTCTCCATTCCTTTTAGAATCCAGACATGAATAAATTTTGAGTTTTGACTTTCCAATATTCATGCATATAACTTACAAATATAATTTATTCTTCTTCTTAATTTTTTTCCTAAGGTCCACAGTTTTCTTACCTTAATTATTAGTTCAGTGGTAATATGACTCAATGTTGTCATATTACCACTGAACTAATAATAAAGCTAAGAAAACTTTGAACCTTAGGAAAAAAATTAAGGAGATGAATTATTTATATTTGCTGGAGAAGTTGTTCTGCTAGCTAAAAATTATGAATATGCGATATAATTACTAGATGAAAGAAGTGAATTGTTAATCTTTTTATTTTTGGCTGACGATACCTTGATGAGAGGCAAAATGCATCACAAATATACAAAAACTTCAAAATCAGTTGTATTTTAAAAAATAATTACAACAAAAACAATCGACTTATTTAAGTATAAAAATGGAAACATGTGGCATGGAATCAGTAAGATATTTTGTTTTTTAGTAAATGAAATTAACACACATTAACAAAGCTAAAATTATGTTGTGCCACCTACTCCTAATTGTCATCACTGTCATCATCATCGTTATCCATTTGTCCTCGATGACTGGGTAGACATGCAAGCTCATGCGGCTGCTGCAAGGAATGCCGCTGATCTTGCTGAATCTGCTCTAGCTGCCACTGACTTAACTGCAACAATATATGGTGCCACATCTGCTCCGTATCCTTTCGCATGGACTCGAGCACCTGCTTCACCTTCTGCCAACTCATATAACCAATGGAAAATGATGCGGTAACAGGCTCTCTTTGGTAGGATACATAAGGCAGCTCCTTGTTGATTGTTGGAATTATGTAGACATCAAAAGGCCATGGACCCTTCAGATGTAGATATTAAAGCTTTGGTGTCAATTGTAATATTTGACGAAACTGAAAGTTTTGAGGTACATGAGAAACTTTCAAGAAAAGCCTCTCCAGATTGGGCATAGGTACCTAGAAATATCATTCTGTATCACTAATGAGAAAATGAAACAAATCATCTGAAAATTCTCTTACACACATCACTTACTAAAGTTGAAGGCAAAAGAGAAGCAACAACAAAGAAACCATACAAACAAGAAAACAATATTTTGGCTCTATCATACATAAAATGCACATATATAGGTCTGCATGTACACCTGCAAAAAACCAAGCCACATGATTGGTTTTGAATCAGGGCAGAAGTTGCAGTGGAATTGGGGAGTGTGTGAGAGAAATATCACTGAAAATGATAGAGGCCTAAGACTAATTATAAAAATTAAAAAATGAAATAAAAAATTTACCCATCTGGATGGATGGTCCCAGACTAAGAGGTTAGTCTCTAAATCTAGATCATCCAGTTACCATCCACAATTTCTGTGATCTCAATAATTTCTTTGCACTTGGAGCCATGAGACTACATCCTGAAACCCTGCACCCATCTGAACTCCATAGGTGGGAGTTTGCTTGCTAACACATTTTGGACAACAGATACTACTCAAGACTCTATCCCTCTTATCCGTCCCTCCTCTGAAAACCCATTTCTTTAATTTATTTTTCTAATAAATTAATTTTTCAAAAATAACTGATGTCCCCAGAGTTATTTATTAATTTTAAAATGTATGTTTTGACTGTACCATTTCCAAAAAATTTAGTTTTTGCCTTCCCTACCTAAATCTTCTCTGAACCACACCTTTGTAGCAATTGAGGCTTATTCAAGTTCTGCAGCCAGCAAAAACTATATAAAAGCTCTTTTGTTGTACAGCATCAGTAATCAACTGTAGATAAAATATAACATTATGTAAACAATTTTTAAATTTCCATGTAATTTTTTTAAATTTCTATGAAATTCCTGTCCCTAAAGACCTCGCTGTTAAGAGACGTTAAGCAGTTAAGAAAAATAAAAAAAAAAATCTATGAAATTGTATAGAATTTTGCCAATCATTTAAACAAAAACAAAAAACAAAAAAAATTAAAAAAAAAAAAAAATCCTCTGAAATCTGTTTTTCATGACGAGGGGAAAAAAAGAACCTGGGGTACCAAAGCAGGAGTGTAGCACTGGGTAGACTGGGTTGGAGATAGGAAGCAAATTTGTCAACTTATTTGCCAAATTAGGTCATTAAATGCTTCCCTCCCCTCCCCAAACTACCAACAAAGAAGGCAATCACAATAATCTTACAAGGATTAATTTCCTTTATTGTACTACCTCCAGCTTTATCTACAGCATTCAAAATGTGTTTAAGTTTCACGTAGGTATTAATTGGTTCACACTTCTAGTTATTACAGAAATCTACAGCCTTCTTGCAAAGATTTTTTCCTCAATTGCAACTGTTTATCACAGATGCTTAGTCACAGAAAACTCCATTTTCACTTTTTTTTTTGTTTAAACCCACTAAATGCTAAAATAAAAAACAGCATAAAAATGCATTTTGTCCAAACTCCATAAAAACAGCCAACTTGGGTTTTAAAAAAAGTACGTCCAAGGTAATTTTATTTTCAACAGGATTAACAAGAACCAAGAGTGAGTTATGGAAAATGATTTAATGACAGGTTAATAAAATATCATTTATTCTATTTTCAGTTTACCTAATACAAGATCTCACTAGACCAATGTTTCTCAGACTGTGGTCCACAGACACTTTTACATTTATTGTGTTGTAGTAGTTTAATACAATGTCCCAATTGTTTATAATATGCATATACGTGTAAGAAACATTTTTGCCCATATAAGCTAGTGGTCCATAGATTCATTTTTGACATTTTACTGCTCTTTGGGTTGAAAAAGTTTAAAAAAATGTTGTACTAGACCACTCGGGATAGCCATTGATAGAACTTTGTGAGCTTTAAAAATTAAGAAACTATTCAATAAAATTACCCAACTATGGCTGCTACACTGTTTTGATCGAAGTTTGTACATAAGCATGTAAACCAAACTTTTATTTATAGTGAAATATATATTACAATCCACATAATTCAATGCAATTCAAAGTACTTCACAAGGCAGAGGGTGTCATGTGTCATTATTGAACAGACTGAAGTCAGGGTTCAATAGCTACAGAAGACAGAGTTTTCTCTAAAGCAAAATGTATGAACTGGTCCACCAGGCTCTCTCAACCTACTTTTCAAAGAGTAATAAGGAGGGAACTATTCATCATTAAAAGCATGTGTGTCATTAGCTATGCTATTCCTCTGGTGCGAAAGCCTGTAAAATAACATGGAGCTTCACCTCCAGGTAAACCTACAATTATGATCCCAGTTCAAGGAAATACCTTCCGTAATCATATTGGCTTAATTAAATCGGTGAAAAAGGAATATTTGAAGGAGCAAGTATGATATTTTATCCCCTCTATATTATCACTATACTTTTGACATGGTCTGGAAATTTCTTTTTCCTCTTTTTTCCAGGTTTATACATTATCATAAATTGCAAAAATAAGTAAAAATACAGAATGTCATTAAATAAAACTAACTTCACTAACTGTGAAATTTCATGTTTTGTATGAATGATTTATCAATGTGTGATTTAAAAAAAACGCACACAAGATTTTAGTGGTCCATCATCACAAGTGTAAGAAGTTCTTTGCTGTGCTTAAAATTAAATTTTGTTGAATGTATTATAAAAATTATTTTGTTTGAAAAATTTTGACTTCTTATGGACAACACTTCCTATAACTATTTGAAATTAATCACTCAAATATAAGTGGTGGCAGCTTGTTATAAAACTCCCTGCCTAAGTTTCAACATTTTAGATGTTTTACGCAAAACAAATAATTCTCAGTGTCTACTTTTATGCAAATTTAGGCACTTAGCCTTTCATTCTTTATAAACATATTCCAAACTGTTGTAGTTTTACTTGGGAAAAAATGTTAAGTATGTACCATCTGGAAATTGGATTGTAGTCTCACTACAGATTTTAAAATCTTTGAAATTTTGATTTATCCAGATACATGATCTTTTGTAAAAACTAGTTTCAGTATTCAAAATCTTTTGTCTTTTATGACTGACACTAAATTGGTATCATATCAATAACTTTGTGAAAATCCACGAGCATAAATTAAGTCACTGAACATGAGCGTATAATTTCTCTCTTATAGCCTTACACCTCACTGACGTCTTGGTACTTAAGGGTGGGAAAGTATTGGGGGCAAGGAACTGGAAGGAATTCAGTTACAGCCTTTTGAAGGAGCCATCCTGGCATTCTCATTGAGTGATTTACAAAAACTGTGGAAAACCGAAATCTGGATGCCGACCTAGGTATTCCAAACTATGTCCTGTGTACATTTCTTCCTAAATACATGTGGGTTCTTGAGAATGTAGTTCTTTTGAATACAGAATTTCATAACGATAGAACACTTTAAGTTCTCTCAAAACCTACAGTGACTAGATTCAGAAGGCATCAGTTTGTGGTTCAAAGTAACCATTTTCCATTTATTTAATACTGTTGTTGTACTGTTTTACAATCAGTGTGTACCATTAATTCTTCTAAATATTCATGAAAAACATCAGTGTGGAATAGTTTTGATTCCAGTAATACATTCCAAGACTACTTTGGTTGCTACAGTTAGTAATACTTTACCAAAAGTGGGATGTATAGCAAACTAATGTTACAGTTCCACCATTTGCATTATCACTAAGTATTGTGTGTTCTGTAGAACATCCCCCTTACCTGCTATTCAGTAGATGTAAAATGTCTCACTATACAAACAGAATTAGACCACATTGGTCAATGCCTCAATAGAAATACTGAAGCCTCCTAGATTCAAGGGAAGCTCAAGAAAGTGTTCCAATATGAGTTTTGTATCTATGGATACAAATCAAATGATCATGTTAAAGGAAGAAATGGGGTTCATCAACTTGAATTCTCCTCTGTTCCACAGCAGATGTCACTATCAACACTTCATATTCCAGAAGTAGCTTACCAATTACTTTTTTTTTTTTGCATTATGCCTCATTGGTGTTGTTAGAGAAAAGAAAAGACTGAGGGCAACAAATCAGATGGAATTCAGCAATGCCCTTTGAAGGAAACATCCTGGCATTAGCTGGGAGTGATTTTGGGAAAACTTAGAAAACTGAAATCTGGGTGATTGGAAGGGGATCAAATCATGAATACGTAGTCTTCATTTAAAGAGTTGTTAGGATATGTAATCCCCCAGTGTAATCAAAATTAATATAAAAAGGGGCAGTGACACAAAATGCTATTCATGCCAGTAACTGATCTCTTTATACACAAACTTAAACTGATAGCCACAGAATTTTGTACCAAGATAAAACTTGTCCACTGCCAAACCACTTCTTGCAGTCTGGAGAAGCAATTATTCACTATACAACCATCTAGAATTCACACTCCACTTGCAGGAGATAGAATGTTCTTTGCAAAGTATTAATCTTCAAAAAATATGTGGAATGATAAACATATCTCAGAAGGCCACACCTAGGGATTGCACTCCAGTAATGTGGGATCCCACACAACCCACATCATTAACGGTCTGGCAGATTCTGCACAAAAGTTAGCAGATCCACAATCCATAAAATAGGGCAAAGATATGTTTCAGTCTGCGTGACCCTGCCTCCCCATCATTGCTTTCCTGCCCAATACTATCTCAACAGGTTGTATTGCCTCGTTTGCCTTTACCCTTCAAGTTGACATTTGATTTGCAGCAACAAATATGGGTTTGACGTCCTTTTTGATTCGTAAGAAAATAGATACTATTTTACAAGAATTCCCATTTGTTTTTGTTGTATGCATTACTATAATTTCAGTTATATTGTCATTTTGGAAAATTATCACGTAGATCGTACAGAGACAAAAAAATTATATAGTTGGAATTGTTTCTGAGGATGAAGTAGAAATAATACAAAAAGAAGGTTTAAACTAATAATTGCCATTTTAAAAAGGAAAAATCTATAAAGTAAATGGTTTGTAAACATTTTGTCCATACTTCATCAGATTTGAGATATTTGTTTTCAAAAATCGGATTTCTTTTTTTTTTTTTTTCCTTATGACTTGATGCCTTGTTGACATCGAGGACATTAGTGGCAGGATGGAACTGGGGACAAGGAATGGGAAGGAATTTACCATGGCCTTTTGAAGGAAGTATCCCAGCATTAGCCTAGAGTGATTTGAGGAAACCATGGAAAACCCAAATCTGTACTCCCGGATGGAGATTCAAACCGGCGTCCTCCAAATGCCAGGCCAGAGTGTTAACCGCTCACCCACCGTGCTCAGTGTGGATTTCAACGTTCTAGTTCTGCTAATACTATGAGACCTATAGTCACAATTATTTTCAAATACCATAAAAGTTGACCTGTTTGTTCAGTCTGATTATCTCCAGAAACAATGAAAAAGATTTTCATTGAGTTATGATGAGTGGACATCCCCTCAAAAAAATCACCGATATTTTAACATTTATACTAACTGAAAAGAAAAAAAAATTAATCTTGGCTTGCTTACATGGCTTGCATGGTTTGTGAACTGCAGAGCATTGCATCAGTTTGCTCAAAGACAAGGTGACAACCTTTGGTGTTGATCTTGAAACTGATATTATTAGGATAAGATCTGATGGAACATGATAAAACCTGGTAAACATCTGCATACGTACCTGTAATTGTGCTTTTCACACAACACACAATTGGCCATTTTAATAACAATGAACAGGAAAATGCTTTGAGGCAATAAACTAAGGAAGGTTAGGGAAATACAACACTTACCACAGATGAAGGTGGCTGGGAATGATAAACATAACAAAGACAAACACAAGAAACACAATATTTTGGCAGCTAGACTCCTGCCAAGAATAAGGCTAGCTGCCAAAATATTGCATTTCTTGTGATTATCTTTGTTATGTTCATCTTTCCCAGCTGACTTCATCTGTGGTAAGTGTTGGATCACATTTCCCATTAATTTTTCAAAATATGATTTATACTTATATCATCACCCAGTAATTATGTTGATGTCCCACTTCCAATCATATATAATGTGATCTAAACAGAATGCTTACCATATTTGATTATTTAGTTAATAACTAGAATTGGATTTAAAACAAAAGTTTAAAAGTGTAAAGAATACGTAAATAAGGCTAGAAATTAATATTATTTTCCTAACTAAAATATTGTTAACTGTTGATTTTTAGTATCTAACATTAAAGTTGATTTTTTAATTCAATGAATAGACATTTATCATTTAATTTAATAATAGTTAGAAACTGTGTTGGATCCCAGAGGATTGACACCAAACCCACAGGAAAACACTATGGGATTGCAATCCTCAGCCACAGCACTCCTTTTCAAGAGATTTGGTGTATTACTGCCAGTAAATGATGTCTCCATTAAAACAAAAACTAGCTTCTTGATATTTAACATTTCTTGTCAACAAATGCTAACTATCTTCTATTTAAGAACAAAAATTGATCACATTACAAAATTTAGCAGACTCATAATACCTATGATGTACGAAAACCTGCTGGTAAAGATAAACAGCATTATGCACTTGCATCATGCCTTTTAACAGTTTCAGAAGTACCTACAGGCATTTAGAATTGAAAAACTGTAACACATTTTCAAAGTGCACCTCCTCACAAGTAACAACGTTTTTCCATTAAAGGCAACTTCCAGTTGCTTCCTGTACTAACAGTTCCTGACAAATGCAAAAAATAAATCCTTTGATTGGACAAACATGGATTGTCCTCTTTGATTTCTGGCTGTGTGTATTGAATTGCAGTCCGTACGATCCAGAAGATAATTTTATTGAAGTCACCAATAAGTAAAATGGCGTTAACTTTACTCCCTCAAAGCACTGACACTACAGATTAAATATGGAACCCTCTGAGCACAGGGAACATATTTGTTGTTTTTCAGCAATTCCTAATAGGCTTCAGGAAGTATTTCATCAAAGAATGAGGTTCATTAGAAAGGTGATGTCATTCCATGAGTAACAGTTCCAAACTCCATTTAAACTTTATGACAGTCATACATCATCACTTAACCAAATTCCAGATGTAAACAAAGTCTGTACAACAAGATTTATTAACATACCAGCAAAACTTAAAAATTCTTTTTCATTAAAACCAAAACATTTACAAACAACATTTAAAGGTCCATAACCATGAACTGAACATCCTGAAATTTGTATAATATTCAAGACAAACTCTGCAGTTAAAACCTTAATTTTAACATGGCTAAAAGCAAACTTTGCAGAGACAATATTTTGTTTCATTTAGCACTGCAAAATTATATTCTATTATACTAGGCAGACATATATATAAAAAAAAACGAAAGTCTGGACGGGAAAAAAGTGGATCCCACTCCTCGAATAATCTGTCCAAACACATGCCTACGTATTACCACCTTGTACATATGAACTTCAGTATTCTTTAGGTTATTTGCTGTCCAGGTGAAATTTCTGGAGACAGTCTTCTCTAAATAATAAAAAATGTTAACATAAAACTAATTGATTTTAAATGTTAAGCTTCCAGCAGCTTTTTCAGTTGTTAAACTAATGACAAAATCTGGATGATTTTTCCAAAACTACTGAAATCCCATTCTTCTGTCCTATCAGTATAGGGTCATTATTGGAAAAGATGCCACACAGTTTGAAATTATTTCTCAGTAGTGTTCAAAATACATGATACTACATATATTACACAATTTTTAGCCTCCCTCCAATTCTGGTATGGATAGCACAGTACTTCCAATTTTTTCTTTTACATCATCATAAAATATAATAACAATGGGACGTAACATTCATTAGTACTATCACTCAAATCTGATGCAATTTAAAATGCACCATTCTTAAGTTGCTCCAAAACTCCAGATATTGCATTTTCAGACTATTAAATTACAAGATGTTTTCATGCAACAACTATGTTTTATCATGACTTCTGGTCAAGGAAAAATCCTCTTCAATAAGAAACCTACATGAAAAACTGCACTTGGTGAAATATTGAAATCCACCAAAAAGGCAGTAATTAAATACATCAGAATTTCCAAACTTCACAAAAAGGTTGTTTTTTTCTGGTTACCTTCCTTCGATTTCAAAGTCACAATGTGTTTACCACACTTCACATAATTATCCAGGTCATTTTGTGTGTTAAGTTAATATCACGCCCACACACTACACAAAACACATTTCTCCTTTTGTCAATTTCAACATGCACACAAATCCTACAAAACATGCTTCATTATTTCTGGTAATACTGTTTCTTATTGTTATTGATGGTTACACTGCACAAATCTAGTCAACACAAAGGAATAGCTGGTGATATATTGCCTTAGGAACGATGCAGAAATGGAAGAAAATGACATTCGAATGATTGCTGATCGACTTTCAGAAATAGTAGCGATATAAAACTAAAAAGACAAATGGAAGAAGCTTCCTCAGACATATAAAAGAGACAGTAGCAGCAGTCCTTACAACCACAAACAAAATCAGAAACCTACCACAACTGTCCAAAAAAATTTGAAACAACACAGTTCTGTAAAACTATTTAATCAATAATCATTTATGTAATCATACTTTTCATTTCTAACTCATCCATATAGATGCAAAATATAGCATTTTCTGTAAACTTTACAAGAAAACTGGAAAAGCTGGCAGGTATGCACTAGCTTCCAGCAACTAATCAGTTAAATTCCATTTTCTAGGCATTAGCAAAGCAGATATTGCTACAAATTTGCATCCTTAATAAGGGACTTTTTTCCAAATCCAATCATAAGCTTGAAAATGGTATGGGAAAACTGGTAGACTAAATAGGCATAAAAATATTTTCACCTAAGCCTGCTTCTTTCTAGACTCCCATAAATCATAAATTTGTGTTAATACTCAATTTCCAATCTCTATTTTAACCAACAATTCAATTCCACAGGTCTCCCACAAAAAAGTAGCATCACAGTGTGCACATTAGGGTGTCCCATTGATGTATGATAAATAAAATTTCAAGATACATTATCGCAAAAGGTATCAAAATTTGCGTAATTTAACACAGATTACGAAAAAGGTAAAAAAAACTTGAAATGCATGTTATCTTGAGGGCTCTACGACTCTTTGAAGTTTTGTAAATTTTATGTTTTTACAGACTTAAACCGTATGCATAAAATAATACAAAAATCAAGTTTGAATGGTATTTTATTATTGAAATTAATTAAACAAAACACAAGAAAACAAAATAAATAAATTAGAGCTCATAACTAATGACAAAAACTTAGAATTTAAACTTATTTTTATGTCCAAAATTTGGCATTTCTGCTCAAGATTGCAACCTGTTTCTAATAAAACCATCGCTTGAAGTAGCATCAGTTACACTTTGTGAGACCTCAGTCACCAGTTTCACACATCTTTACACCGATTGTGTGTGACAAGGAAACTCAGCAGTTTCCAAGCTCTTATCTTTTGTCATGATTTGTAGGTCCTCATTAGAAATATTTCTAAGAACTGGTGGTGCTGTAACCTGACACTCGAGTCACACAATAATTTCGGTGTAATCTTTAGCAGAGAAGTTAATTGTTGGTGGTTTAAAAACCCTGTGTTTAATGCTACTTTCAGCTTCTCTTGCTTTTATTATTCTTCCTGATGCCAGTTCCCGAATATGGTCTCTATCATCAAACAACATATTGACAAGTAGGTTTTCTAGGTGCATAAAAACAGCATTTCTTTTGATTACAGAATCCACAACAGATCTAAGATTTTCGGGTAAAAATCGATAGTACATAATCAATTGAAAAATATGTTTGGCTCAGTCTTTAAAAGACATCTTTTTCTTGATTAAGAACCAAATCAGAGTGTATACTTTAATCACGTAGTTGAGTAACATTTTCAAATGACTTTTTTGGTGCCCTTAGTGACTCTTCAACTCGTCTCTACTGCTATTTCATTAATCTAGCCATTTATTTCTTATCAACACTGCTACTAACCACTTTCCTGGCATTTCTTTCATCCAACAAAAAACTTCTCTCATTGATGGGAACTTTCTTAGGTTTCAAACACGAACAAGATTCAAATGAAGTGCGTTTTCAAGCAGCAACGTCGAAATGTTTCTCAGATGACTCTAAGGTACACTTCAGTTTCTTTTCAAAACTATAATTTCTTTTTCTTTTGGGGTATCTTTTCAAATTTAAGTATTGTTCTAAATAGGATTTCAGTAATTGAATAACTCTTTCCTTAGTTAAGATTGGAAGGAAAGCTTTGGTCCAAATATGGTGATCATTTCAGAAACAATCACATATATACCTGAATTGGATGGATCCTTTTTCCATTACGCTTCAATTTCAGGTCGTACTTGACAAATAAAATAAATTTGATGACGTCCCTTATAGTTGGTAGCTGCCAATCTTCACATTCTTTGTATGGTCCCAATATACCACAAGTAGTCTCACTACGCCTCAAACTCATTCTTTAAAAATCACAAAATCCACTTGTAACACTCTAACAATCGCAACTACATGTAAAACTATAAAAATGCATTACTTTTAATGCTATAAAGCAATAAAATTACTTTGGCTACCAAGAAAACACTCGCGAGTCAAGTCAACATTGTCCTCGGTACAAATTGAAACTTGACAGTATTTGCAGGTTGAAACCTAACAAATTCAAAGTCGCCGGTAACGTGCCATTGCATGCAAATCGAAATGTCATGTATTTATTACACCTAAATAGAACAATAAAGTAAATACTTTTTTTATATTTAGTCCAGGAGCCGAAATTAAGGATAGTGAAATACCACCATAAAAACATCAATTTTTCAAAATTTTGAAGTTCAGTAGAACCCTAAAGACATAATTTTATTTTATTTTCTTGATCACCTCGTCAGGAGATAGTCTGTGCGGTGGAACGGGCCGTGCGCAGCCTACCGGGAGAAGAAGCTGAAGAATTATGACGTGAGACCTGCCGGGTCTTGATGAATGCCAAGCCTCCTAAGAGCAACATCACCTTGGCAGAGTGCCAAGCTATAGGTGCTTTACGCCGCAGAGATGACATAGTCGTTGTACCAGCGGATAAGGGTAACGCCACTGTTTTCCTTTCCGCGGCACAATACGATGAAAAGGTGATGAGCCTCCTCAACGACGCTTCTTACACACCGTTGGACGCCGCCCCTACCGCAAGAGTTGTGAGGAGTACGATGGCCCTGATCAAAAAGGCCGAACTACCAGACGAGGTGATCAAGAAAATCAAGCCACGAGCTGCTAGACCACCGAGACTTTATGGGTTGCCCAAGGTCCACAAACAGGAGGTACCACTGAGACCTATTGTCAGTGCCATCGGGGCACCAACGTATCAGCTGGCCAAGTATCTGACACGCCTTCTTAGCCCCTTGGTGGGTCATTGCTGTCATCACGTTAAGAACTCGACGGAATTTGTTGAGACCATCCGGTCCATAACAGTTTCAGATAGTGACATCCTGGTCAGCTTCGGCGTGGTATCCCTCTTCACTCGTGTACCATTAAGGGACACACTGGACCTGATTCGCCATCATTTTGAACCGACCATCGCAGACCTGTTTAAACATGTTCTTACATCTACTTATTTCATGTATGGAGGGAGGTATTATGAACAAACCGACGGAGTGGCTTTGGGGTCACTGCTCTCTCCGGTGGTAGCGAACCTCTAAATGGAAGGTTTCGAAGAGAGGGCACGAGAGAGTGCCAGACTTAAACCATCTTGCTTCTTCCGCTATGTTGACGATACCTTTGTCGTGTGGCCACACGGTATCCAGGCGTTGTATGAATTCCTCAATCATCTCAATGGAATTCACCCTAATATTCGTTTTACGATGGAAGTAGAAAAGGACGGATGCCTTCCTTTTCTGGACATCTTGGTAAAGCGGAAACCCGACGGTACTCTGTCTCACAGCGTATATCGCAAACCCACCCATACTGAACGCTACTTGGATGCAACCAGCTTCCATCACCCGTCACAACGCAACTCCGCACTGGCCACACTGGTACACAGGGCGAGGGCAATCTCCGATCGTGAGAGCCTGCCGGAAGAAATGAGACACCTCAGGACCGTCATCGAACAGAACGGTTACTATCGACGGCAGATAGAGCGGGCTTTCACTCAGAAGCCACCAAGACCACCGCCGGAGCAAGAAGAACAACCAAAAAATCTTGCTGTTCTCCCATATGCCGGGAACACGTCGGGAAATATTGGGAGACTTCTGGCGCGGCATGGGATTAAAAGTATCTTCCGACCTCCCGCCAAGATACGCGATTTGCTGCGGTCGGTAAAAGATGACGTGGGCCTAAGAACACTGGGAATTTATTCCATACCGTGCGAATGCGGTAAGGTGTATATCGGCCAGACAACCAGAACGATCCAAGAGCGCCTCACCGAGCACAGACGAAACCTAAGGCTGATGCAACTAGAAAAGTCTGCAATTGCCGAGAACGCCTTCGACGAGGAGCATAGAATCGAGTTCGACAAGACTGTAGTGTTGGCCAGGGCCTCCTCTTTCTGGGAGTCAGTCATAAGTGAGGCACTAGAAATCAGGCTTAATAACAACAACATTAACCGGGATGGAGGGCTCCATCTGAGTGAAGCCTGGAATCTTATTATTAGGGATCTCCGACGGGAGCGGGACAGATCGGCGCAGCGCGGCGTGGAGAGAGCAAATGGCGCCGGTCGGGGGCCGCAGCGGACCGCAGAATGAGTTGCGCCCACGTCCAATCAGAGCGGGCCTACCGGTACCACGGACTGCCAGCCCTCCTGGGTGGGGAGTCGGAGACGGCACTAGTCGAGCGCCGTAGCGGACCGCGTATGAAGCCACCGCTTCCTGCCAATCAGAGCGGGTCTTCCGCCACGCCGACAGGTATATTAGGAGGTCTGTCTGGGAGGCTAAACCAGTCTACGCGGTGACTGCCAGCTTTCGTCAGCCATTAGACACCGGACACCTGATGAAGACAACCGAGCTGGTTGTCGAAACGTTGTGTTTTCAAAACACCATCCGGCTGCACACCCGTGAAGACTACATTCCTTGAGTTGTTAAATATGCTAGAATTGTGGGGAGTGGCACTTTCGGTGACTGGATACTCTAAATTATCAATACATTTATCCAGATGCGTAGCTAGATTATGGAGAAGCCTATATATTAAATACGACAGTAGAGATAGGTATATCAATATATGAGGTATGCTTTACTGCAGATGGTATATCGCATGATTAGAATGGTTTTCCCCAGTGGTATGACTCAAGTGGGCAGTTGTATGTGGATGCATGTAGCAACTTTCAGGAAAATTTCAATGAAATGCCACTCCTCCCCAAAAACCTAACAACTGCAAAACCCCCCACACCCCAGTGTCTGCTTCAGTAGAACATTCTTCCCTCCAGAATATCTTGGTCCACAAATAATTAACTCCAATTCAACAATCATAGATAATTTCACCCTCAGACATGCTACCTGCATCGCAACATACTTTGTATATCATCTCATCTACCTCCATTGTCCTGCTGATATAAAGACCACACTATCAACGAGATGTCCAACAGGACAACTGACCACAAGCAAACATTTATACTGACAAATTGTACAATCCAGTGGTTGCCCATACAGTATCCTATCATTCCTAGAAGATAAATTAGCAATGTCGTGACAGAAACCATTACAATTCCATAAATATACTAGACTGTACCCGCGAATTCGTACGCGTGGATTAAGAATTTTTTTGCCAGAATTAAATATAGAAAGTTGTTGGTAACAAAGGATTGGTCCCAAACAATATCGAGTCGGAATAATATGACAGGAAAGCTATCACTATACCATTGTACCGTCGAACCTGTCTCTTGAAGAGAATCAATTTCCAACATATTTCTGTCACCATTCGATAAGGTGTCGAAATTTCATGACTACAACTGTTAATCATACTGGAAAAAATATCCTGTGCCCTTTATACAGATTTCGTTATATAATTCCATCAGAACGATATAGTCATTTAGTCGTCAAAACGTAACAAAAAGACAGAGACTTACTTCCGTATTTATAAATAATAATACTGTGGTTCACACTCACACACTGACTGCGAACAACACATGAGGGATCATTATAACATAAAAAAGTGTACACCTACAACATTGCAAGAGTACCTACGATTTGCCTCGCATTGCACCCGTAACTTTCTAATATCTACAGTTTAACATTTAATCCGAATAACCTACGGCCCAGGACTGACTCTTACGATGAAAAACAATTTTTAAAAATCTTAGCCTCCAAGGAGAATTGAACTGGAGACCACGACGTTTGTAATCAAGTGCTTTAACCACTAAGCTGGCAGTCCACTATGTGGAAACACGGTACGTTGACGTCCACATCCAACGTGTCTGTCTATCGCCGTATTTCGAAGTTATCAGAATCAATTTCCAACATATTTCTAGTCACCATTCGATAAGGTCTCAAAATTTCGTGTCTACAACTGTTAATCATACTGGAAAAAATATCCTGTGCCCTTTATACAGATTTCCTTATAAAATTCCATCACAACGATATAGCCATTTAGTCGTCAAAACGTAACAAAAAGACAGAGACTTAATTCCGTATTTATAATAATATTACTGTGGTTCACACTCACACACTAACTGCGAACTACACCTAAGGGATCATTATAATGTAAAAAAGTGTACACCTACAACATTGTAAGACTACCTATGATTAGCCTTGCATTGCACTCCTAACATTTCTAATATCTACAGTTAAACATTAAATCCGAATAACCTATGGCGCAGGCCTGACTCTTACAATCAAAAACAATTTTTATAAATCTTAGCCTCCACGGAGATTTGAACCAGGGGACCACGACGTTCGTAATCAAGCTATTTAACCACTGAGCTGGCAGCCCAGTACACAGAAACACAGGTACGTTGACGTCCACATCCAACGTGTCTTTCTATTGCCGTATTTCGAAGTTATGAGACAACATGTGTTATTTATACATATAATTTTTCAACCAAATGTAGACAGTATTTTTCTCCTTGTTTCAAAGGATAATTGTGCAACGTTTCATCGAGATTGGATGAAAACTGTGGATTTGTATGAAGAACAAACAATGTAACAAATAAACCAACAAACAAACAAACATACCTGAACAAACCTCAAAAACCAAAGCTTGAGCATTTGTAGAGGGTTGGAATCTTCATTTTGGGGTACCGACTAATCTGATAACCAATCAATCTAAAAATCTTGTATCTGAGGTATTTACCCAGACCTGTAAACTTCTAGGTATTGAAAAATTACAGACAACATCTTGGAATAAAAAATGCATTGGTTAAATTGAACAAGTACACAGAGCTATTAGTAAAACACCCAGTTACTATGTAAATAAATCTTATTCGAATTGGGACTCAATTTTGGACTATTTAGTTTCGAGTTATAATGCAAACACCCACTCCAGTACGGGAAAATCACCGTTTTAAGTTTTGTATGGTTCAGAAATGGACTCACCCTTCCTTTCATTTAAAACAACCAAAGAAATCAACAATCCAGAAGTTAGAAGTCTTTCTTTAAAACTTAATAGAATATGGTATCAAGTTAGGAAGAAAAATTTAGCTGCATACTAAAGACAGGAAAAAGAGTACAATAAAAAGCCAAACCACAAGATATTCCAATAGGAAGTTATGTTATGTTGTCAAAACCCTATCAGAAAAAGGGCCTTTCTAAAAAATTTATAGTTAATTTCACTGGTTCGTATCAGGTAACGCAATCTCTTGGTCCTGTTAATGTTCGAATCAAACTTCCCGATCGAGAAATTGTTGTAAACAAAAATAGGTTTTGACCATACTTTTGGGATCCTGAAGATATGGTTCATCCAGAAAAAACGAATACAAATACTACAACACAGCCATCATCTTCCAAACTCGTTGCTCCACCTGTTAAAACTAACACATCAAATTCACATAATCTATGAAGAAACCCTTCCTTTAAGCCTGATATTCCACCACAGAAAACTGCAAACTATATTCTCAGACCCAGGAAGAAAGTTTCTTCCATTTCGTAATGTAATTGAAAATTCTTATTTTATGTCTATGTACTTTGTCGCTCTCAAAATTAATTTTGTCTTCAAGTAGTGGAGGCTGGATATGAAGTAAGAACCTTCAAGTTGCATATGTCTTTATGGATATCAATCTTTTTCATTTTTTATTGTGATTTTAAATGTAATTGTAGACAGAGTTGATGATTTCAGGCTAGAATCTCTGTCGGCAATCATTAGAATTATTTCAAGCACGATACTGCTGTAGTTATATTTCTTACAGCCTTGAGCAGCCAGCCAGGCCCTCTTCCTACACAAGCAGTGTACCGTAATCTAAGATAAGACACTGTAACATAACAGTAGCATTCCGCCGCTCCGAAGTGAGCGCATGACTACATTGTTTAAAGTCAGTCGTTATCGAGGTTTGGTAGCGGACGGCTCGCGTCGCGTAATGTGAGACGCTATACTAACTGTGCGGGTGTAGCAAGAAGTAAGAAGAAGAATGAACTAGTTTAACCATTGCGACGTATGTTTTAAATTGACTTGAACAGTGTGTTGAGATACTAGAACAGTGAAGTGTGGTATCGAAAGTAATTTAGTGTGGACTGATTTGGATTAATAACTTTCCTTTTTTTTCTAAGAATCTTGCAATCGACGGATTACGAAGTTTCAATAGCCTTATCATCTAAATTCTGATAGTGGCCAACTGGTTTGATGTGTACTTTATTTTAATAAACGTGTGGAGAAACTATTTTCATTACTTTATACTTGAAGGTTTCTCTTAATTAGTTATCCTCACACTTTTATCGGACTGGTTTGGACCCTATCTGGCGACCGGCGGCGACTACGAACTCATTTATCCGGCTTCTAGTGCTGTATGTTAGTAATTAAAACCTTAGCAAGCACGAAGTTCGGTCTACAGTAAGTATGATGTCAACCCCAAGAAAGGCAGATAGTCTTACATGTCGACGAGTGACAGGACTGTGTGGTAGAAATTAGTACTAGGAGGAGAGACAATTTTTCTCAAATCCTAGGAAAACACACAAAGAAAAAAAAGGAAAACTAGTGATATCAAGACGACGACAATCGAAACAGGTGTCGACAATACCCAAAGGTGCGGAAGAACTCCCACTCGACGAAGGCAGCGCGGCTGGTCAAGGAGCAGCGGGGAAGATATTCTACATTGTTCGGCGCGGAGCTGGGCAGCCGAGACGACGAAGGCGGGAGAAAGAAGAATCGTCGTGCAGAGTCTCCGAAAGCTAAGGACGCGCTGTGCGCTGCTTGTTTGGCTATTTTTGAAGGCTTAAATCCTTTTCCTAATTTTTTCCTAATAATTTTCCTTTTTTTCTGTGAAATATCGAGGAAGAAAATCGGACAAGATTTTTCTCTCCTAAATCGACAATACATTTTGTTCTCCTTTGTCATCAGTGATGACAGAAGCAATTATTTAAAGTCCACCTGTAGTTATGCCTATAGTGCAATCTTTTGTTTCCTTTTTTTTGCTTAAAGTGGCATGCGTAGCTAGATAGCTTGCAGCAGCGGGCGCTTCGTGTATAACGGCGTTGTTGTGGTCTGGTTGTCTTATTCGCAGGAAGCGAATTTACAATATTTTTTGATCCTGTTTTCGGTGTAAAATTATAATCATGCCGGAAACCGAGGGAAGCGCCAATGCAGATATAATGGAGATGTTATGAGGGTTAAGTGAGTCAGTAAAAAATTTAAACACGAATTATGAGATCCAGAATTCCAAGTTGGAAAATTTAAATACGAATTCAGAGATCCTAAATTCCAAATTTGGAAATTTAAATTTGGATCTCAAATCCAGTACTGAAATCCTCCATGATAAATTTGAACATTTAAATTCAGACCTCAAATCCAGCACTGAAATCCTCCATGATAAATTTGAAAAGTTAGATTCAGATCTTAAGTTAAGTACTCAGACCTTTGATTCCAAGCTCGATAAGCTAAAAGCTGAGCTAAAGTCTGACACGGAAGTATTACATTCTAAGTCTCTGAAAGAACACAAATCCCAAATAGCTGAATTACGTAAGGATATGGAAGAGTATCGTGCTTTGTGTAATATGCGAGCAGAGGACTTAACAACCCAGTTTTCCGATTTAAAACAAGAGTTAAAGGGTGAAAGTAATAGTTTGCGCCAGGAAACCGACGCCTTGCTAGAACAGTATGCGCAGTTGCAAGAAAAAAGCGATAGTCACTGCCACCGTATAAAGACGATAGAAGGACAGTTCCAAACATTGCAAGAAGGTACCCGACAGGGCTATGCGGAAGTGAAGTTTGGGATGAAAGAGATAACTGCGGAGGTGGAACAGCTGGATGAGAAGTTGGAGAAATTAAAAGTGTCAACTGCCGTATTTGTGGATGAGAGAATGAAGGTACAGGCGCCGCTAATTATAAAGCAAGAAGTATTAAAACAAGTGCCGGGTGTAGTGAGAGAAGAATTCTGTAAATACAAAGAAACCGGAAAGGGCACCGTAATTCCTGTTCAATGCTACGACGAAAAGATTGATTGGGAAGAATTTTCTGACCGAAATAGCATCCATCCTGTAAAGTTTATTAAAAATTTCGAAAATTTTCCACCTTTTATGGCTGCTAGTGAGGAGAAGAAAATTAATATGGTAATAAAACATTTAAGAGCAGGACCCCGACTGTGGGCAGAGCAATTAGAGGAGGAATTTTCATCTTTCGAGCAGTTCAAAGAAGATTTCTTGAATCTTTACTGGTCGGCAGAGCGGCAGATCGCCGTAAAATCAGAATTAATGTGCGGTGACCGTTATGATCCGAGAAGAGGATCGCAAACCGATTTTTTCATGCGGTGCTATGCATCTTGCCGATACTTAGACCAGCCTCATAGTGAAGAAGAGTATGTACGAATGATTGCGGCTAGGTTACCGGAACAGACACAGCTAATACTTACTAGCCACAAGATCCGCTCCATAAAGGATGCTGTAGATATGCTGGGAAGATTAGATGTACAAAGAGCAAAGAATGTACAGAACAAGATACCAGGGGCAACATAATACTAATCATTTTCAAAATAACGGATCCCGACAGGAAAACCACCGAAGAGAAGGGAATAGAAATTTTCGGCAAGAACCGGAAAACTCAGGCCGGCAAGATGGAGTTCGAAAGGAAACATAGAGGAAGGGAAATCACATAGGCGGTTCCAGAATCACAACTACCGACCGCAAAATGAAGAACAGAGGGTAGCCGTGGTTTCAGAAGACAGCACCAGACATTTAAACTAGTGCCTGCCACTGAGAAGGCTTCGCCAGCGGCGGAGGCAGAAAAGAGGCCAAATACAGAGAAAATATTACAAGTAAAAGAAGAAAAAATAGGCTTGAGGCGGAAAAAGGATCAACCAGAAATATGTCTATACGATACAGTATTTAATAACGAAGTTGAAGAGGAACCGACAAGATACGAGAAAATTTTATTAACCAGTACAAGTGAAGAATCGAAGGCGGATGAGGTAGAAGATGAAAATGAATTTGATCAGGAAATGGAAGTCGAAGAATCTGAGATCAGAGGAGAAGGCGAAGATGACATTTTTGAAATTGAAAACGAAAGAATTCAGGAACACATTTGGAGAGAACAAAGGAAATTACGCGAGGGTGAGATGATGTTAATAGGAATTGATGGTTCGGAAAATATGGATACAGGCGAGGTAAGCCTGGACGGGATTAAAGTTGTGCGGAAGTCTTATGTATTTCATGACGGCGCAGCCGGTGAGCGCGACGGCAGCCAACACACGCGTAACAGTCGAGGCGTAAACAGTGTTGGTACCTGTGCCAAAAATAATTTGAAGTACGCGGCAGCCGCTGGTGCGGTATACGAACAATGCGGAACATTTCTGTCAACTAAAGAACGGTATGGAGATGAAGAATCAATACCAACAGACTACGGAACTTGTAAAGAAGATGTTGGGAAGCTGAAGCAGTCACAGATATATGAAGAAGAGAAAAGAATTGACAGAAAGTCAATAAAATGGAAGAGTAAAGATAAGTTGCGGCGGGACGAAGATTTACCATATAGTGACAAGCAATTAACGGACATTACTAGTACTTGCTACTCAGATTTGAATAATGAAGCGAATCTAACGGCTCGCCAATCACAAGTCTTTTCAGTCTACAATAACGACCCGAGAGAAGATTTGTTAGAAGAAGAAGGAATTTTAAGGAGAAAAGAAGCCCGTACACCTACTGTTTTGGTGAAATTTAAATCACGACAAGTAGAAGCCTTGATAGATTCTGGCGCGGACATATCCTGTGTTTCGGAAAGCCTATTTCAAATCCTTGTGAAGGAACCTGACGCATGTTTACACTCGGTACAAGGAATGACAGTTACGGTAGCGAATGGGGGTAAAATTAAAAGAATCACCCAGCAAATTCGAGTAGATGGTGAGATTGGAGGACACAGGGCTGAAATAAAAGCATTTGTTATCCCTAAATTAACCGTTGATCTAATTCTGGGAGTCGATTGGCTTGCCGAGAAAATGGTTAAACTGGACTGGGAAGAAAATAGTCTTCAATTCATTACGGAAGAGAAAGAGTGAATATAGGTTATGAAACCAAAATTTGTGAAGAAGGAAGGAAGCTGTTCAAGTTAGAGTCATTTCAAGAGGAGAGGTGCAGGAGTTTATATGCTATGATGAGCTTAGTGTGGAAGAAGTGCAGCTATCACAATTACTGGTCGAAAAGGACAGTGAGGATTTAATGTACTCGCAACAACAGCTCGAAAATGAAGAAGAAGCTCAAGTGCGGGTGCAGGAAATTATTAACGAGTTTCAAGAGATATTTTCAGATAAACCTGGCTTAATTAAAGGATATCAGTGCCACTTCAAGGTCAAGGACGACACGCCATTTACTGTTAAACCTTATCCTATTCCCTTTGCGCTGAAAAGCAAGGCACAAGAGGAGATAGATCGTATGTTAGAATGGGGTGTGATCGAACGATCAGATAGTGCATTTGTAAACCCTTTGGTCGCAGTAACCAAAGCTGATAAATCAATAAGACTAGTTTTGGACGCAAGGGCGCTTAATAAAATTCTGGTTACTGAAAGAGACCATCCATTACCAGTCGATGATATCTTGCAAAAATTTCATGGTGTCAAATACATGAGTTCCTTGGATTTAACAGCATCCTATTGGCAAGTACCCATTGATGAAGCTTCAAGGAAATATACCGCTTTCCGTTTTGAAGGCAAATGTTTTCATTTTCGTGTGTTGCCTTTCGGGTTGAATAACGCTGTAGCCAATTTTATAGGGCACTTGATCAGGTGTTAGGAAGGCGATTGAGAGACAAAATCCACACCTATGTCGACGACATAATTATTGCATCACGAACTTTAGAAGAGCATCTTGAGACACTACGAGAAGTGCTTACTGCTTTGAAAAAGGGAGGAATGACTTTAAAAATTAAGAAATGTGTATTTTTGAGGAAAAGATTGAATTTCTTGGGGCATGTTATACTGCCTGAAGGGATAACTGTTGAAGACAAGAAAGTAGAGGCGATCAATAAATTCCCTAGACCAACTACTAAGACTCAATTAAAAAGTTTTCTGGGATTGTGCAGGTTATTACAGAAAGTTCATACCCGGACAGGCACTGAATAGTGTGCACCTCAGAGATCTTGGGAAGGCTAGGACCCCTTGGAATTGGACTGAAGGTTGTGAAGAGGATTTTAATAGAATTAAACAAGAGCTGTCACAAAAGATTGTGTTAGCACACCCGGACTGGAACTTAGACATGTGTGTGGCCACGGATGGGTCTCACTACGGACTCGGTGCACAGGTTTTCCAAGAAGTCAAGGTCGGAGGGAAAATTGAGCAGAGAACCATTGCATTTGCCAGTAGAATGTTGAATCAACATGAATTGTCCTACCACAGAAAAAGAGACTCTTGCGATTATATGGTGTTTCCAGAAGTTTCGAGCACTATTTCTAGGAAGAAAAACCGTGATATACACAGATCATAAGGCATTATCTTTTTTGATGAACTGCAGGTTGGTACACGGGAGGCTGACCCGGTGGGCCTTAATAATGCAGGAATTTGAGTTTGAAATTAGATACCGACCTGGTGCAGAAAATCTGGTAGCAGACTGCCTCTCACGTTACCTGTCGGTTTAGTCGAAGGGAAGAATAATATTCAGCCAGCACAAGAAGCACACCTTCACTATATTCATGGGATGACAGGAGAAAATGAAGTTGTAAAATTACTGAAGAATATGGAGAACTTACAGGAACAAGATGAAGTGATTAAAGCAGTAAAGGAAGAAATTTTAAAACCCAATTACCAGGGAAAATTATCAAAATATTATTGTGTTCATAGAGACGTAGTCTTTCGGCGAAATTCAGAAATAAGTAAGGACTGGAAATTGTGGATACCAGAAAAGTATGTAGATATCTTGATTAACCATCATCATTTGAGTTACGGTCACTTTGGGCCTGGTAAATGTCACCGAATCATCAAGGAACACTGTTATTTTGTTAATATGGCGAGGAGGATAGCAAAGCTACTGTCCACATGTGACCTATGTCAGAGGACGAAGGTGGATAATGTGTTGAGGAGAGGAGAGATGAAGTGTATTTTACCTGAAAATGTATTGGAGTTAGTCGCAGTTGACGTGTATGGCCCACTGCCTAAGTCTAGAGGTGGAGTGACACAGATACTGGTCGTAATTGATGTTTTTTCAAAATTTGTCAGATTGTACCCGTTGAAGAGGGCTACAGCCAAGCTGATGGCAAATAAAATTTTAAACGACTTCGTACCGAAGGTTGGGAAACCTAGGAGGGTTGTCTCAGATAACGCCCCTCAATTTTGTAGCAGTAAATGGACCGAGAGGTTGGAGCAAGTCGGGATAGAGGTAGTGCGAACTTCCTTATATCACCCTCAAAGTAATGTTTCTGAACGAGTAATGAGAGAAATAGGGAGGTGGTTTCGGTGTTACTGCACAGACAACCATCAGAGATGGACCCTTGAAGTTGAGCACTTGGAGCATATACTTAATGACATACCACATGATTCTACCTCGGTAGTGCCGCGGGAAGTCATGTTCGGCGAGAAGGCACTCCGTATTGTAACAGAATTCGTAGATTTTCCTACCACTAGTCAAGTGAACCATGAAGAGTTGATTAAGACAGTTCAACGACAGATCAAGAAGAAAGCTCAGAGGAGGAAGAAGCGGCATGATCAAAGAGGGAAGGCAATCGACTATAAGCCGGGTGATCTGGTACTGGCGCAGACTCATTACAAGTCCTCTAGCGTAAACAAAGAAATTAGGAAGTTTAAGTATTTGTATGAAGGTCCGTATCGGATTGCTAGCTGCCCTAGGAAGAATTCCTATTTATTAGTGTACCCTGTTGGTCAAAGTATCAGGGGTACTTTCAATGTTACTTCCCTTAAACCCTATAAAATGTTACCAGAAGACTTATCTGACTAAAAGGAGGGGACACCCTTTATCCTTATTTTTTTTCTAATTTTTATTTGGCGTAGGCCAATTACCTCATCGCTGCGGCGAACAAATCTTTAATTTTTTTTTCCGGCTAAAGCCAGTAAACTAAATCCACATTTCCACTCTCGTATCCTGCCTGAAAAAATGCCAAAGCAGCAGCAGCAACAACAGTAGGCTTTGTGTAGTGCAGTGTAGTGCGTGAAGTGCTTCGACAAAAGTCGTATAGAGGTTAATGACCTCTACCAGTGTCGCAACCGAGGACTCCACCCATAGAGCCTACGGTAGAAGCAGAAATATTATTTTTGTCATGTTGTGTATATATGTTCTTTCTTTTCAGTTTTATTTTCGTGAGAGTTGACAGTCTATTTGAGAACTGTGACCACGAAAACTATAACAATTTCATGTGGTTCCTTCCTGTATTTTTTTTTATATGTTTTCTTGATGTTGTTTGTGTGCCTGTTTTTTTATTTAAATATGTTAAATGGCTTTGTGTATCTTATGTTAGTAGGTTGGCCACACTCGAGAGTTTGAAACTTGGTATTTGTAAAATTTCTTTTTTATTGTAATGATAATTCTTCAGTTTCTTTTGGAAAAAACCTGAACAATTATCACAAATTGGTAGTTGGGGAATGTAACATAACAGTAGCATTCCGCCGCTCCGAAGTGAGCGCATGACTACATTGTTTAAAGTCAGTCGTTATCGAGGTTTGGTAGCGGACGGCTCGCGTCGCGTAATGTGAGACGCTATACTAACTGTGCGGGTGTAGCAAGAAGTAAGAAGAAGAATGAACTAGTTTAACCATTGCGACGTATGTTTTAAATTGACTTGAACAGTGTGTTGAGATACTAGAACAGTGAAGTGTGGTATCGAAAGTAATTTAGTGTGGACTGATTTGGATTAATAACTTTCCTTTTTTTTCTAAGAATCTTGCAATCGACGGATTACGAAGTTTCAATAGCCTTATCATCTAAATTCTGATAGTGGCCAACTGGTTTGATGTGTACTTTATTTTAATAAACGTGTGGAGAAACTATTTTCATTACTTTATTACTTGAAGGTTTCTCTTAATTAGTTATCCTCACACTTTTATCGGACTGGTTTGGACCCTATCTGGCGACCGGCGGCGACTACGAACTCATTTATCCGGCTTCTAGTGCTGTATGTTAGTAATTAAAACCTTAGCAAGCACGAAGTTCGGTCTACAGTAAGTATGATGTCAACCCCAAGAAAGGCAGATAGTCTTACAACACCCATCAGCAGATTCTACTGCTTACAGACATCAGGCATATAACACTAACGAATCCATCCAAGTAACGATCAATGTGCTGGTGCAACGGTTCTTTTTTTTTTCTTTTCAGGGACAATGTTATTATTATTTTTAGTAATACATTCAGCTTTTGGATATTTTATGGTGTTATTAATAACTACAAAGACTTGTTCACTTTTATCATTTGTTCTAGATATTAGATTCAAGGGACTTATTGTTTGTTGTAGAATTATCACACTCCTATTTTTTTTTTAATGCACACAATTCTATATATTTTTTTTAAATTTTTAGTTTGAATGTATGGTTTATGAGAAATATTTTTGTAGAGACACAGGATTATTTTAAGTTAGAAGTCTACTAATTAAAGGGAATATTTTGATTATTATCTTTGGTATTTTCAATATGTTTTTATAAGAATTATTTTGTTACACACATTTTTTCTATCTTTGTGTTTTCATTACGTCCAGTTATTGGAAGTTCAGTATCTTAGAAATGGAGTAGCTTTTTCATTAGAAGATGATATTTTAGCCATTACTAATCATTGGCCAGTCATTCTTGATTACAATCTTCAAGCTCTGAGAGATGAAAGTATACAACTTAATGGTATTTTTAATGATTTAGATAAATTTCTTAAAACAAACAAATCTTACAACAGTTTACTTCTAGAGTCAATTTCTTCAAATCTCATTTTGCCCTCCAAGTAAAATTCTGCAACATTTTAGAATTATTGCCACATAAACCAATTAGAATTAAGCTATCTTGGTTTGACCTTGGCGGTAAAACCCTAAAAACTATTTTTGGTGTCCTCGATTCTGATGATTTGTTACAAATTCAAGCCAGATTAAAAACCTTAGAATCTAATGCTCAGGAATTTCAACTTCGCATTGATTCTCAATTAATTCTCATCCAAAATTTGGAAAATGTGGTTTCAAATCATTCTACAGCAATCAAATCCATGGCTAACGCTTTCATTTCACAAAATGAGTAGATACAGGCAGTACTAACACACAGTATTCATAATATTGAAAATATTTTGCAATACCAAGAATTCAGTGTTCATACTTTACAAGAACTTATAGTTGCATTGACACATATGTGAATAGAATTAATTTAGTTAAGAATGGCCTTGCTTCAAGGTTCACATGGTAAATTAAGTGATATTCATTTAGGCCCTAAACTTTTTTTGAAGTATCTGCATTTAATTCAGAATCAATTAGATTCCTACTCATTCATGATTGTTCCTTGTACAAAACGGAATTTGTATATTTATTACCAGTTATCGAAAGTCAACATAGTTTTAATGGGGGATAATTTAAGATTAATTGTTAACATTCCTTTAGGAACAATAGATTCAGTGCTAGAATATTATACTATTCATACATTTCCCGTTTTTTTGGAATGAAACAGAAAAGCACGTAAGATGGGCTATGCAGGACACACTTTTACTTAGCAGAGCTCATAAAATGTACAGAACTTTTAACCACGATGAGTTACATATTTGTGAATCAAATGTTCTTACAATTTGTCAAGTAATGATTTTACATGATATCCGAGTCATTACTTGTGAAATTGATATGTTTTTTTCCGGAAAATTTTTCAAATCTTGTCAGAGGAAGCTTTAAATTAACTAAACCATATTTCTCTAAGATGCATACTAACTGGATATTTTCATTACCATCTCTATGTACTATTAAAGCAACTTGTAAATTAGCTGTTCGAACAAAACCAGATATTCATAAATTGTTATTAGAAGGATCCAGCTTACTTGTTAATGCAACCAATTGTCAAATTTCAGGAACAGATTTTATAATACCAGCAACTTATATCACTCAGATTTACTCTTCATTATCTCATCCAAACAATTTTTTACCTACTTTTACTCAGGAAATTTATCATAATACCAAATTAGTTATTTTAAATGTAACACATCACTTACCTCTGAAAGATGAGGTGCATAAGTATTTACAAAACGCTCAAGATTCTGTAAAACTAAATCACATTGTCACTTACCTAAGATCTCAAATTCACTCCAAAGCACACCAAACAATTGTCATTAGTTCCTCAAGTGTCTCCACAATCATTGGTATTCTATTTATTTCTACCATTATGTTTTTTATGTGTAGATTCCAGATTAATAAAATGTTTCACAAACGTTCAATTATTGGCAATACAATTCCAACAGGCAGTCAAATTATTGTACTTGCTCCAGACTTGCCAAATACTAATTCTAATGGGGAAACACCAAGCACACATGATTTATGTATTTTCAAATTTTCATTATTATTACTTTTGCATATCTTATGATTTTTTATTTTATTTTATGGGTATTCATATCTTTGATATTTCATGGTTTGTTTTGATTTAGCAAGATTCTATTTATTTTTATGAATGTATATTTGAGACAAGAGGTATTTCGTAACATGTTAGCATGCACATATTGATCTCTACTTATCACCAGTCCCTTTTGTTCAATTTTTCAAAAAAAAAAAAAAAAAATCACTATACACTGTGGTGACAAATTTTGATAGTTTGTGTTTGATGCTAGTACGGCGCTCAAGGAGTAGCACATTTTTTCAACACCAGGGGATATGTGACAGGATGTCATTTATTATAATATTTTAATATCGAAATCACTGCAGCCAGACGTTGAGTAAGCACATCCTGATGTTCGACTCAATACTTTTCCAGCAGGATAGAATACATTGATCATGCTCACTTGTTCTCTGACAAACTACAAGTTAACATCTAGGCCTCGGAGATAGTTATTCGCTACACCGACCCTGCCATACTCTGTTAGTTTTGAACTGTAGGGCAAAGTTTCGTTCCTAGAATCAGTATTATGAGTTACGGAATACCTCAAATCTTGTACAACATCGACTGTAGATGATTTACGGTTCAGTGCAGATTAAATGGGGTTACCAGAAACATTGTTTCATTTCAAGTAGCTCATAGCTGTCCGCTCCCTCTCCTAGTTACAAGTTACCCTCGATGCTCATGTTTATTTACTAGCACATGAGAAGACGAGGATAGGTTCAAGAAAGAAGAATTCAAGAGCAGAAGATACGTGAAGAAAGTCGGCGCAAGTCATAGGGCATCGTAGGTTAATCCCTTAGAACCCACATTTCAGTCATCCTGGCATACCCAATCAATAGTCATAGCACGATTATACACTTAGGGTCAGCGACATTGTTTTAGTTTAGAGGGTACTTGTGAGAGTATACTAATACATGTCCAAAGGGATACTGAGTGAAAATATGTGATTGGAAAAATATTAAATGCTAAAGAAATAGTTGAAGCTGACGAAACAATTAGAGACGGGGTTGAAACTGGGAGGTTAATGCTGAAAATGTTGCAAATCCAGTAATGAGACTCTTACTTGTGAACTGTAGGAGCAAAATGAACAAAGCAATAGAGTTTGGCAATTTAATAGAGATACACAAACAATATGTAATCATAGTAGTAGAGAATTAAACGGAGTGCTGGACAATAAGATTTTCCACACAGGATGCAATATGCCAGGAGTGCTAGGAATAGATTTCTAGGGAGATAAAACAGAAAAAAATAGGGTGTTGGCAGCTTACTGAAGTGGAAAAATGAATGATGAAGCTGGGAAGAAACTAAATAAATTTTCAGACTTTAAAGCTGAGTGTGGAATGAGGATTTAAATTTACCATGTTTCAATTGAGAGAACAGAAATTTGCAAACACCTTAGTGAGGGATGAAGGCTTCACACAAGTGGTAGGGCAGAGTTCAAAGGGGTAGCGGAAACAATTTGTATTCCTTTATAAGCAACCATGGGAGGTTTGGAAATATTGGTGCTTGTAAGTGATGTCATTGACAACAAGTCCATTTCCACGGAAGTGTGAACCCCGGAGGATGCATGGTGTGCTCAGCGGTAGGCATATGGTGGGCAGTTGGTCGCCGAATGTGGAGTAGGGCGGTTGGTGGAGAAGCGAAGTCTGAGTGCAAGATATGTATCCTTTTGAATGCGTGTATAATTGTACAAATAGCTCAGCTATTACAACTGGAACCTGTAACTTTGCGATCATCGAAGTCTTGTAAAGTTGGTGGTGCTGGTGGAGTGCATAAAGAAATAATTAAAATAGTTTTCATGAAATGATTGCAAATATTTATTTTATAGTTATATTTAGCACTTCTGAACATTCTCGGTTGGAAACTGAGTGGCGGCCGTTCTAGTGAATCTGCATCTTTAAAAGGAACTTGCGGTAAGAATTTAGACCATACACATTATTTTCAGTGTGCTAGTTTTAAAGTAAAAACATTGTGGTAGTTGGTGTGAGTGGACGACCTATGTAACCGTGACAAGGGTGATCCAACATGTTTCTTTTTCAAAAAAAAAGCTACAGAAAATGTTGCTTCCAGTTCAACTTATTTTATATATGTACACCCAGGGAATTTTGCAAAAGTGCTATCAATGAGTGCTTTTCCTTAAAATATCATGTTATAGCTGTTCTTTGCTTTATTTTTTGCCCTATATTAATTTATTTGCACTGTTAATTTTCCTTAGAGAATGTGATGTGTTTTCAAGGATTTGTATGGATGGTTGTTTCAATAATATGCTAGTATCATCTGCAAAAAGCCCCATGTAATTACTATTACCTAATATGTGTTGGAAATCATTGATGCAAATTAATAACAGTAGAGTACCAAGAATTTATTCATAAGTTGAGTGATCAATACAGCGCAAAAAAGTGTACACTTACAGCATTGTTAAACCCTGTACGATTTGCTATGCATTGCGCCCCTAAATTTGTGATATGTACAGATTAATATCGAACCTGAAAAACTGAGCATCCAGGAACAGCTCATACAATCAAAAACAATTCTTAAAAATATTTGCCTCCATCAGGATTTGAACTGGGAACTATGGTCCAAGCATTAGTAAGCCAGAGCGTTAACCTCTGAGGTACCAGGCAGGGATACTATGTGGTACTACAGAGTTTTACACATCCTTAGCATCGGTCTATGTTCGATACGGTAATTTTTCGAAATTACATGACAATATGTACTATTTATTCAGAAAAAGTATCCTATGCCCATCCTAATGCCAAATTGCATCTCCTTGTCAAATTTCATTACGATTAGATTAGCTGTTTAGCCTAAAAAAACGTAACAAACAGACAGTCAGAGAGACAGAGTTACTTTCGCATTCGAAATATTAGTATAGATTAGTGCAGATCACACACACCCACTGACTGTGAAAGAAACAACAGCTGAGTGACAAATAAAACGTAAAAAATTGTACACCTACAACACTTATGATTTGCCAAGCATTTCACCCCTAAATTTGTGATATCTACAGTTTAATATCGAATCTGTAAAACTGACCGTCCAGGCATGGCTCATAGGATCAAAAATAAGTCTCCAAAATATTTGCTTCCATCGGGATTTGAATGGGGAACTAGGGTACAAGCAGTGGTAAGCCAGAGCATTAACCACTAGGCAGCGATACTGTACAGTACTAGAGTTTTACAGATCCTTAGTGTCGGTTTATGTTTGTTACAGCAATTTTTCGAAATTACATGACAATATGTACTATTTATACAGAAAAGGTGTCCTATGTCCATCCTAATCCCAAATAGCATCTCATTGTCAAATTTCATCGTGATCAGATTAACCATTTAGCCTAAGAAACGTAACAAGCAGACAGAGAGACAGAGCTATTTTCGCATTTATAATATTAGTGTAGATTTTTGATGTTTATTGCAGATTATTGAAGTTTCCAGTATGACATTCAACATATTATTTTACACAGTATTAACTCAAATATAACCATTTTCTTTCACTACTTTCTTTTATACATATTGCTACACCACCCATACTCATCTCTGATCTACAATAATATGAAGCTAACCTTTATCCATTTAGGGATAGGTGATATATTTAGAAGTTTTTTGCAGTAACATCATTAGATTCATTCTTTTAATAGATCTTCCTACTCTTGACTTTTGAACTAAAAACGACAGATCACTACAACAAACTACCAGTAGGATGGAGTGCACAGCCAACTGTCCACTCCTGTTGCTCCAGCAAACAGTTGTGTTAGCTTCTGCTTTCCCTACAAGTTTAAGTGTATCCCATGGTTTACTGCAGATGACTGATGTAATGATTTTACAGGAACAGTAATAAGAATAGCAACCAGGACATGAAAATAAGAGGAAGCTAAATGTTAAGTTATTGTTGAAAATAAGTAATGCACAACTTATTTCTTGATCTGTTTGTTATTTGACAGTTACAATACAGGTTCAGAAATTTTACAATTAAGTGTTAAAAGTGCCAATGGAATACATGTCTTTAATAAAATTTTAAAAAATGAAATAAACATTTAAATGACCCAGGAAATGCTTTAATTTCCTTTTAAAATGTTTTTAATAAAAAAAAATCACTTTGTTTTTTGTGTGTGCTTAATATTAACACAGTACATGAGAATATATCTAAAATTAAATACAAAGTAATATCAGTCATTAAGGTTTACACAAAGACATAATAGGTCACAGATGGTCTCAGATCAATGTTTCAAAGATTTCACATATAAATTTAAAAAATACAATGTACAAATTCATAAATAATTTATTTCAAACAGATGTGGAGTTTTTAATTGTTCGTTAATTAATTTCTAACAGTCTTCAAAGAAAATCAAATGCATTGTTGTCCAAAAATGATTTTTCTATAAACCGGATTCTTCTTCCCACACAATTTCTTCTTGCTAGAAATGTGCAAAGACAGTTTATTTAGTTCAGTTTTCTTGTCATGTGCAACCATTACTTTTCTGATTAATGGGATATATTTTTTCCCCCCCTTGAAACATTCAGTGATATACAGGAAAGTGTTGGTAATGTGGATCACATTAGATGTCCAGTACAAACAGTAAATAACTGTCACATATTTCAATACAACATACAGATCACTTTAGGGGTTCCCTTCGCTTTCTTTCTTCCTGTCATTGGTAACTATATAGTTTGAGCTTTCTCAAGAAGCCAGTAATATCCCATCATGCCTCATAGCTCAGTATCATTTACATATATCTTATACAATGTAACATCAATTTTATAATAACATTTTGATCACATAAATCTTGTACAATTTAACAATGACTGACAATTATTAGTTTCACAAAAATGTTATACAATTCAACTCAAAAATAACTCATACAGTTACACCATGGTAACTGCATGAAACAATTGAAAAACTGACCTGATACTACAACTAAGGAGTGGTAATACCACAAAAACATTTATTTCTGAGAGTCGAATTTACATATCAGCTACAGGATTGGCAGGGAACAGAAACAATATTGCATCAGTCAGTATGAAGGGTCCGCTGCAACAGAGAAATACATATATGTTATTGTCACTCCACATCAAGTGCCATCACAACCACTCAGTTCAAAACACACATTACCTATTCTCACAAATGGAAGATGGGGATTGTAAAAGGAGCCTACACATTGCACCACAAATACAAGCTTACCATGGGATGCGATCACAGTTACATACTTACATCTGCCTAATTGGAAACATCTGACAACAGCAAAGCAGATTTTTAAAAGCCAACTGAGTGACATAGGAGCACGACAGAGTATCACACAATATTTTACTTATCTCCAACCTAAGCTGGTCACTTTCACTAGTTCCATGTGGCTATTCTCATTGTACCAAATAGCTTACAGAGCCAACAGTGGAAAGCCTGTTTAAATTGTAAACAGCTAAAAAAGGTCCTGTCATCTAGCAGCTCCTATAACATTAAATACTTGCAACAACTGAATTCAGAACAAATAATTTGCACATGTAGTTGTAAATTTCTACAATTTGCTACCTGTTCTATTGCAGAACATTCTCACGGCAAAAAGAGGTAAATCAATGAGTTCTGGTTCTATTTCCTTAAATTATTTCTTTATGTATTTCAAAAAATATAAAATAATGGGCTTTAATAATATGACATCTGTATTCTGTTTCCTTTAGTTCCTTGATGTTCCACCCGAAACTAGCAAATTTGTCTGCAGTATCTATAGTTTTATGACAGACTTTCCACTTCTGGCCATACGTGTTTCTTGAAGCTATCATCTAATAATGATGTACTATAGCCTAACACTCAGTGTAAGCTATGAACTCATGTGAGGAGTAAGGGTAACGATGCTCAGGTTGGTGATGTCGATGCTGATGGTGGTGAGTGTGGTGGTGGAGTGGGGAGTGGCTGGATAGGCTGCAAGATTATCACCTCCAGCCACTCCCCTCCACTGCGCGTACCCCTACTAGGCCTCCGGCCCCTCTATCCGGCCGCCCCACCAGGTCCTTCCCTGTCCCACAGTCTGTACCAATTGGCCCCAATTTATGTGACTGAGTCAGAGACAGGCTCCGAAATGTTGCCTTGTGGTTTTACTGATGTGCTATCCTGGTGGAAAGCTCGAGGAGATTTTACGCAATAAATTAGATCATCACATCAAAACACATGTGAAACTGTGTGAAAAAAGTTAATGTCACTTCTAAACAAATTTTATTATTAACCAGCTAATTGAATAAAATTTTCTCGGGTAACTAGCCGAGTTAATCCATCGTTTGACCACGACGTTTCGGCGGTCACAATCTCTGCCGCTATTGTCAAACGATGGACTAACTCGGCTAGTTACCCGAGAAAATTTTATTCATTTACAACGCCGAGAAAATCTCCAGTCTTACATAACCAGCTAATTGTTTACTTGGAAAAAGCTTGGCATGCTTGGCTTTCTGAAAAAGACAAAAGTACCTATAAACCATCAATAGACTCTGTTGCTCCACAATACAACAAATAAGTCATTACAAGGCATGATCAGTAAAACCCCTCTCCATTCCTTTTAGAATCCAGGCATGAATAAATTTTGAGTTTGACTATCCCATATTCATGCATATAACTTAAATACATAATTCATACTTCTCCTTAAATTTTTTCCTAGGGTCCAAAGTTTTCTTAGCTTAATTATTAGTTCAGTGGTAATGTGGTAATATAACCACTGAACTAATAGTAAAGCTAAGAAAACTTTAGAACTTAGGAAAAAAATTAAGGAGAAGAATTATTTATATTTGCTGGAGAAGTTGTTCTGTTAGTTAAAAACTATGAAGATGCGATAGAATTACTAGATGAAAGAAGTGAATTGTTAGATAAGAAAATTCCGTGAAACCAAATGAAAATGAAAGAAAATAGAAAATAAATCAGCGAAAACATAATATTTAATTATTGTAGGCCATTTCCTCTGCAGATGTTTGTTAAAATAATAAATTATTATTTGGTAAAAAAGCCAGTTTTTTAAAACATATTTCGTTTCTTGTCAATATACTTTTTTTTTTTTTGGCTGACAAAACCTAGATGTGAGGTGAAATGCATCACAAATACACAAAAACTCCAAAAGTAGTTGTATTTTAAAAATTAATTTTTTATTATTACAAAAAAAACAATCTACTGATTTAAGTATCAAAATGGAAACATGTGACATGGAATCAGTAAAATATTTTGCTTTTTAGTAACTCAAATTAACACACATTAACAAAGCTAAGATTATGTTGTGCCACTTACTCTTAATTGTTATTACTGTCATCATCATCATCATCCATTTGCCTCTGATGACTGGGTAAACATGCAAGCTCATGTTGCTGCTCCAACATATGCCGCTGATCTTGCTGAATCTGCTCTAGCTGATACTGATTTAACTGCAACAATTTTTGGTGCCGCATCTGCTCTGTATCATCTCGCATGGACTCTAGCACCTGCTTCACTTTCTGCCGGCTCTTATAACTAATGGAAAATGATGCAGTAACAGATCCCCAATGGCAGGTTACATAAGGTAGCTCTCTGTTGATGATTGGAATTATGTAGTCATAAAAAGGCCATGGACCCGTCAGATGTAGATATTCAAGCTTTGGTGCCAATTGTAATATTTGACGAAACTGAAAGTTCTGAGGTACGTGAGAAACTTCCAAGAAAAGCCTCTCCAGGTTGGGCATTGGTACCTAGAAATAACACTCTGTATCATTACTGAGAAAATGAAACAAATCATCTGAAAATTCTCTTACACACATCACTTACTAAAGTTGAAGGCAAAAGAGAAGCAACAACAAAGAAACATGCAAACAAGAAAACAACGTTTTGGCTCTATCATACATAAAATGCACATATATAGGTCAGCATGTACACTTGCAAAAAACCAAGCCACATGATTGGGTTTGAGTCAGGGCAGAGTTTGCAGCGGAAGTGGGGAGTGTGTGAGACAAATATAACTGAAAATGATAGAGGGCAAAGACTAATTATAAAAATTAAAAAATTAAATAAAAAATTTTCCCATCTGGATGGATGGTCCCAGACAAACAGGTTACTCCCAAAATCTAGATCATCCAGTTACCATCCACAGTTTCCGTGATCTCAATAACTGCTTTTCACTTGGAGCCATCAGACTACACCCTGAAACCCTGCACCCATCTGAACTCCATTGGTGGGAGTTTGCTTGCTACACATTTTGGACCCAAATCTCTATCTCACATAATACATCCCTCTTTACCATCCCTCCTTTATAAACCCATTCCTTGAATTTATTTTTCTAATAAATACATTTTTCAAATATAACTGATGTTCCCAGTTTTTACTTATTGATTTGAAAATGTATGTTTTGACTATACCATTTCCAAAATTATTAGAATTTGCCTTCCCTACCTAAATCTTCTCTGAACCACACATTTGTAACAATTGATGATTATTCTATAGCCAGCAAAAAATATAGGAATGCACTTTTGTTGTACAGCATCAGTAATTTAGATAAAATCTTACATTATGTAAACAATTTTATAATTTCCATGAAATTATATAGAATTTTGCCAATCATTTAAACAAAAAAATCCTATGAAATCTGTTTTACATAATGAGGGTAAAAAAAGAACCTGGGGTACCAAAGCAGGTGTGTAGCACTGGGGAGGCTGGGTTGGGGTTGGAGATAGGAAGCAAATTAGTCAACTTATTTGCCAAATTTGGTCATTACCCTTCTTTAAATGCTTCCCTCCCCTCCCCCAACTGCCAACAAAAAAGGCAATTACAATAATCTTACAAGGATAAATTTCCTTCTGAAAGAATAGTTATTTCCTCCACTGTACTACCTCCAGCTTTATCTCCTACATTCAAAATGTGTTTAAGTTTCATGTTGGTATCTGGTATTAATTGGTTCACATTTTTAGTCATTACTGAAAACTAAAGCCTTCTTGCAAATATTTTTTCCTCATTTGCAACAGTTTTTCCAAGATGTTTACTCACAGAGAACTCCATTTTTTCTTTTTTTAAAAAAAAAAAATGCATTTTGTGCAAACTCCATAAAAACAGCTAACTTGGGTTTTAAAAACAATATGACCAAGGTCCACATAGAATTGCTGCTGGCTTACCAAACACCAAGTCCGAGGTAATTTTATTTTCAGCAGGATTAACAAGAACCAAGAGTGATCTATGGAAAATGATTTAATAACAGGTGCATAAAACATCATTTATTCTATTTTCAGTTTACATTGATCACATTACTTTATGCAACATCTCACTAGACCAGTGTTTCTCAGACTGTGGTCCACAGACATTTTAACATTTATTGTGTTATAATAGTTCAATACAATGTCCCAGTTGTTTATAATATGCATATAGGTGTAAGAAAAAATTTGGCCCATATAAGGTAGTGGTCCATAGATTCATTTATGACATTTTACTGCTCTTTCGGTTGAAAAAGTTTAAAAAAATGTTGTACAACACCATTTAGGATAGCCATTGATAGTACTTTGTGAGCTTTAAAAATTAAGAAACTATTTAAGAATGTTACCCAACTATGGATGCTACCGTACACTGTTTTGATCAAAATCTGTACATAAGCATGTAAACCAAATTGTTATATACAGTGAAACATAAATTAAAATCCACATAATTCAATGCAATTCAAAGTACTTCACAAGGCAGAGGGTGTCATGTGTCATTATTGAACAGACAGAAGTCAAGGTTCAATACCTAAAGAAGACACATTTTTCTCTAAAGCAAGATGTATGGACTGGCCCATCAGGCCCTCTCAACCTACTTTTCATTAGTAATAAGGAGGGAACTATTTATCACTAAAAGCATGTGTGTCATTAACTATGCTATGCCTTTGGTGCCAAAGCCTGTGAAAAGAACATGGAGCTTCACCTCCAGGTAAACCTACAATTATGATCCCAATACCAGGAAATACCTTCCCTAACAATATTGGCTTAATGAAATTGGTGAAAAAGAATTATTTGGAGGAGCCACTATTACATTTTTTCCCTCTATATTATCACTACACTTTTGACATGGTATGGAAATTTCTTTGTCCTCTTTTTTACAGGTTTATACAAGATCATATATTGCAAAAATAAATAAAAAAACAGAATGTTATTAAAAAAAACTAACTTGTGTGCAGAGTGATGGTGACTACATATCTCTAAAATTTCATGTATTATATGAATAATTTATCAATGTGGGATTAAAAAAACACAAGAGAAGTTAGTGATAATCATCACAATATTGTAACAGTCATTTTAATAAATTCAGATTATTTTAGGGAATAATGAAATATAAGTAAAGATGGTGAATTAGTGGTAGCACTCGTGGGAAGCCTGGCATGGGGACGCACCAGTGCATGCGAACGCAAGCATGTCAGCAAGAAATCGAGGTCAGCGAGCAGATTTCTGGAAGCAAGGCTAGTGGAAAAGCTTCTAGAGCGGCCATCGAACATGCAATGTTGTCGGGTTAGGAATTCAGTTACAGCCTTTTGAAGGAGCCATCCTGGCATTCTCATTGAGTGATTTACAAAAACTGTGGAAAACCGAAATCTGGATGCCGACCTAGGTATTCCAAACTATGTCCTGTGTACATTTCTTCCTAAATACATGTGGGTTCTTGAGAATGTAGTTCTTTTGAATACAGAATTTCATAACGATAGAACACTTTAAGTTCTCTCAAAACCTACAGTGACTAGATTCAGAAGGCATCAGTTTGTGGTTCAAAGTAACCATTTTCCATTTATTTAATACTGTTGTTGTACTGTTTTACAATCAGTGTGTACCATTAATTCTTCTAAATATTCATGAAAAACATCAGTGTGGAATAGTTTTGATTCCAGTAATACATTCCAAGACTACTTTGGTTGCTACAGTTAGTAATACTTTACCAAAAGTGGGATGTATAGCAAACTAATGTTACAGTTCCACCATTTGCATTATCACTAAGTATTGTGTGTTCTGTAGAACATCCCCCTTACCTGCTATTCAGTAGATGTAAAATGTCTCACTATACAAACAGAATTAGACCACATTGGTCAATGCCTCAATAGAAATACTGAAGCCTCCTAGATTCAAGGGAAGCTCAAGAAAGTGTTCCAATATGAGTTTTGTATCTATGGATACAAATCAAATGATCATGTTAAAGGAAGAAATGGGGTTCATCAACTTGAATTCTCCTCTGTTCCACAGCAGATGTCACTATCAACACTTCATATTCCAGAAGTAGCTTACCAATTACTTTTTTTTTTTTTTGCATTATGCCTCATTGGTGTTGTTAGAGAAAAGAAAAGACTGAGGGCAACAAATCAGATGGAATTCAGCAATGCCCTTTGAAGGAAACATCCTGGCATTAGCTGGGAGTGATTTTGGGAAAACTTAGAAAACTGAAATCTGGGTGATTGGAAGGGGATCAAATCATGAATACGTAGTCTTCATTTAAAGAGTTGTTAGGATATGTAATCCCCCAGTGTAATCAAAATTAATATAAAAAGGGGCAGTGACACAAAATGCTATTCATGCCAGTAACTGATCTCTTTATACACAAACTTAAACTGATAGCCACAGAATTTTGTACCAAGATAAAACTTGTCCACTGCCAAACCACTTCTTGCAGTCTGGAGAAGCAATTATTCACTATACAACCATCTAGAATTCACACTCCACTTGCAGGAGATAGAATGTTCTTTGCAAAGTATTAATCTTCAAAAAATATGTGGAATGATAAACATATCTCAGAGGCCACACCTAGGGATTGCACTCCAGTAATGTGGGATCCCACACAACCCACATCATTAACGGTCTGGCAGATTCTGCACAAAAGTTAGCAGATCCACAATCCATAAAATAGGGCAAAGATATGTTTCAGTCTGCGTGACCCTGCCTCCCCATCATTGCTTTCCTGCCCAATACTATCTCAACAGGTTGTATTGCCTCGTTTGCCTTTACCCTTCAAGTTGACATTTGATTTGCAGCAACAAATATGGGTTTGACGTCCTTTTTGATTCGTAAGAAAATAGATACTATTTTACAAGAATTCCCATTTGTTTTTGTTGTATGCATTACTATAATTTCAGTTATATTGTCATTTTGGAAAATTATCACGTAGATCGTACAGAGACAAAAAAATTATATAGTTGGAATTGTTTCTGAGGATGAAGTAGAAATAATACAAAAAGAAGGTTTAAACTAATAATTGCCATTTTAAAAAGGAAAAATCTATAAAGTAAATGGTTTGTAAACATTTTGTCCATACTTCATCAGATTTGAGATATTTGTTTTCAAAAATCGGATTTCTTTTTCTTTTTTTTTTTTCCTTATGACTTGATGCCTTGTTGACATCGAGGACATTAGTGGCAGGATGGAACTGGGGACAAGGAATGGGAAGGAATTTACCATGGCCTTTTGAAGGAAGTATCCCAGCATTAGCCTAGAGTGATTTGAGGAAACCATGGAAAACCCAAATCTGTACTCCCGGATGGAGATTCAAACCGGCGTCCTCCAAATGCCAGGCCAGAGTGTTAACCGCTCACCCACCGTGCTCAGTGTGGATTTCAACGTTCTAGTTCTGCTAATACTATGAGACCTATAGTCACAATTATTTTCAAATACCGTAAAAGTTGACCTGTTTGTTCAGTCTGATTATCTCCAGAAACAATGAAAAAGATTTTCATTGAGTTATGATGAGTGGACATCCCCTCAAAAAAATCACCGATATTTTAACATTTATACTAACTGAAAAGAAAAAAAAATTAATCTTGGCTTGCTTACATGGCTTGCATGGTTTGTGAACTGCAGAGCATTGCATCAGTTTGCTCAAAGACAAGGTGACAACCTTTGGTGTTGATCTTGAAACTGATATTGTTAGGATAAGATCTGATGGAACATGATAAAACCTGGTAAACATCTGCATACGTACCTGTAATTGTGCTTTTCACACAACACACAATTGGCCATTTTAATAACAATGAACAGGAAAATGCTTTGAGGCAATAAACTAAGGAAGGTTAGGGAAATACAACACTTACCACAGATGAAGGTGGCTGGGAATGATAAACATAACAAAGACAAACACAAGAAACACAATATTTTGGCAGCTAGACTCCTGCCAAGAATAAGGCTAGCTGCCAAAATATTGCATTTCTTGTGATTATCTTTGTTATGTTCATCTTTCCCAGCTGACTTCATCTGTGGTAAGTGTTGGATCACATTTCCCATTAATTTTTCAAAATATGATTTATACTTATATCATCACCCAGTAATTATGTTGATGTCCCACTTCCAATCATATATAATGTGATCTAAACAGAATGCTTACCATATTTGATTATTTAGTTAATAACTAGAATTGGATTTAAAACAAAAGTTTAAAAGTGTAAAGAATACGTAAATAAGGCTAGAAATTAATATTATTTTCCTAACTAAAATATTGTTAACTGTTGATTTTTAGTATCTAACATTAAAGTTGATTTTTTAATTCAATGAATAGACATTTATCATTTAATTTAATAATAGTTAGAAACTGTGTTGGATCCCAGAGGATTGACACCAAACCCACAGGAAAACACTACGGGATTGCAATCCTCAGCCACAGCACTCCTTTTCAAGAGATTTGGTGTATTACTGCCAGTAAATGATGTCTCCATTAAAAAAAAAACTAGCTTCTTGATATTTAACATTTCTTGTCAACAAATGCTAACTATCTTCTATTTAAGAACAAAAATTGATCACATTACAAAGTTTAGCAGACTCATAATACCTAAGATGTACGAAAACCTGCTGGTAAAGATAAACAGCATTATGCACTTGCATCATGCCTTTTAACAGTTTCAGAAGTACCTACAGGCATTTAGAATTGCAAAACTGTAACACATTTTCAAAGTGCACCTCCTCACAAGTAACAACGTTTTTTCATTAAAGGCAACTTCCAGTTGCTTCCTGTACTAACAGTTCCTGACAAATGCAAAAAATAAATCCTTTGATTGGACAAACATGGATTGTCCTCTTTGATTTCTGGCTGTGTGTATTGAATTGCAGTCCGTACGATCCAGAAGACAATTTTATTGAAGTCACCAATAAGTAAAATGGCGTTAACTTTACTCCCTCCAAGCACTGACACTACAGATTAAATATAGAACCCTCTGAGCACAGGGAACATATTTGTTGTTTTTCAGCAGTTCCTAATAGGTTTCAGGAAGTATTTCATCAAAGAATGAGGTTCATTAGAAAGGTGATGTCATTCCATGAGTAAAAGTTCCAAACTCCATTTAAACTTTATGACAGTCATACATCATCACTCCTCCAAATTCCAGATGTAAACAAAGTCTATACAACAAGATTTATTAACATACCCGCAAAACTTAAAAATTCTTTTTCATTAAAACCAAAATATTTACAAACAACATTTAAAGGTCCATAACCATGAACCGAACATCCTGAAATTTGTATAATATTCAAGACAAACTCTGCAGTTACAACCTTACCTTTAACATGGCTAAAAGCAAACTTTGCAGAGACAATATTTTGTTTCATTTAGCACTGCAAAATTATATTCTATTATACTAGGCACACATATATATATAAAAAAAAGAAAGTCTGGAGGGGAAAAAAGTGGATCCCACTCCTCGAATAATCTGTCCAAACACATGACTACGTATTACCACCTTGTACATATGAACTTCAGTATTCTTTAGGTTATTTGCTGTCCAGGTGAAATTTCTGGAGACAGTCTTCTCTAAATAATAAAAATTGTTACCATGAAACTAATTGATTTTAAATGTTAAGCTTCCAGCAGCTTTTTCAGTTGTTAAACTAATGACAAAATCTGGATGATTTTTCCAAAACTACTGAAATCCCATTCTTCTGTCCTATCAGTATAGGGTCATTATTGGAATAGATGCCACACAGTTTGAAATTATTTCTCAGTAGTGTTCAAAATACATGATCCTACATTTATTACACATTTTTCAGCCTCCCTCCAATTCTGGTATGGATAGCACAGTACTTCCAATTTTTTCTTTTACATCATCATAAAATATAATAACAATGGGATGTAACATTTCATTAGTACTATCACTCAAATCTGATGCAATTTAAAATGCACCATTCTTAAGTTGCTCCAAAACTCCAGATATTGCATTTTCAGACTATTAAATTACAAGAAGTTTTCATGCAACAACTATGTTTTATCATGACTTCTGGTCAAGGAAAAATCCTCTTCAATAAGAAAGCTACATTCATTCATTCATTCATTTTATTTGGTCCTATACATCATTTACATACAACTTGTATAATGAATTAGGACAAATCAAGGTACAGTATATTCAATATTAATCTTATCTTAATTAACAATTTTATGCCTTAACTATAAATCGTTTAATACATATTTTTTTTACATGTTATTGACAAATATGTGCTGTAATATCCTATATAAGGACAAACAACTACTACAAACAATTTTTTTATTCTGCCTTTCCTTCCCTCATTCATCAGTTAAATACTCTTTGATTGAGTAGAAAGCTTTATCACATAAATACTCTTTAAGCTTATGTTTGAACTGTTCTCCCTTGTTACTAATTAATCTGATATCTGTCGGAAGCTTATTGAACAGTTGGGCCCCCAAATAGGAAGGACATTTTTCAAATTTTTTTGTGTTGTGTGCGTGTAAATTGAAATTAATTTTATTACGTGTTTCATATTCGTGCACTTGCTCATTCTTTTTAACAACCTTCTTTGTGAGTGAGAGCAGTATAGTCTTATATATGTATATACAGGGAAATGTTAGAATCTTCAAATCTACAAAATATTTTCTACATGAAACCATTCTTTTTTTCTTTTAGTATTGTTCTAATCATATGTTTTTTTTTTTTATATATTATCATTACGTTATTTTCTGTGGGCCTTCCCCACGCTGATATACCATATCTCAGTTGGCTTTCAAAAAGGGAGTAATAAATAGTTATCAGAATATCCCTGCTACAGAATTCTCGGAGGTAGCTGACCATAAATACAATAGGGGTTAGTTTCTTACAGCATTGATCCACCTGTTTTTCCCAATTCATGAATTTGTCTATTTGAATCCCTAGCAAGTTAGCTGATTCTGTCTCCTTTATTTGCTCACTGCTTACGTTTAAATTTACAGAGTACCTTGTTCTTTTCGACTGAAATGATATCATTTGGGTTTTGTTTAAGTTGATTACAAGATATTTATCTTCTAACCATTTTGTTAGTCTCTGGAAGTAAAGATTAAGGATTGTTTCTAGATTACATAGTTTGATGTTTGACATCTTCACAGTTGCATCATCTACATAAAGAACCATTGAATCATTCTCCCCTATTGGTCTTGGGATATCATTTATGTATAGGATGAACAACAGAGGCCCCAGCACCGAGTCCTGTGGTACTCCCACTTCTATAGTGAGGGTGTTTGATGTTACATTTTTAAAGTCTGTGTTGCTTTTTATGATAGTAAATTGTTTTCTATTTGACAGATACGATTCTATCCATTTATAGGCCTTACCCCTTATTCCCCATTTTTCTAGTTTGTTAAGTAGCCTCTGATGATTGACTGTGTCAAAGGCTTTTGATAAATCTAAAACTGCACTTGGTGAAATATTGAAATCCACCAAAAAGGCAGTAATTAAATACATCAGAATTTCCAAACTTCACAAAAAGGTTGTTTTTTTCTGGTTACCTTCCTTCGATTTCAAAGTCACAATGTGTTTACCACACTTCACATGATTAGCCAGGTCATTTCGTGTGTTAAGTTAATATCACGCCCACACACTACACAAAACACATTTCTCCTTTTGTCAATTTCAACATGCACACAAATCCTACAAAACATGCTTCATTATTTCTGGTAATACTGTTTCTTATTGTTATTGATGGTTACACTGCACAAATCAAGTCAACACAAAGGAATAGCTGGTGATATAATGCCTTAGGAACGATGCAGAAATGGAAGAAAATGACATTCGAATGATTGCTGATCGACTTTCAGAAATAGTAGCGATATAAGACTAAAAAGACAAATGGAAGAAGCTTCCTCAGACATATAAAAGAGACAGTAGCAGCAGTCCTTACAACCACAAACAAAATCAGAAACCTACCACAACTGTCCAAAAAAATTTGAAACAACACAGTTCTGTAAAACTATTTAATCCATAATCATTTATGTAATCATACTTTTCATTTCTAACTCATCCATATAGATGCAAAATATAACATTTTCTGTAAACTTTACAAGAAAACTGGAAAAGCTGGCAGGTATGCACTAGCTTCCAGCAACTAATCAGTTAAATTCCATTTTCTAGGCATTAGCAAAGCAGATATTGCTACAAATTTGCATCCTTAATAAGGGACTTTTTTCCAAATCCAATCATAAGCTTGAAAATGGTATGGGAAAACTGGTAGTCTAAATAGGCATAAAAATATATTCACCTTAGCCTGCTTCTTTCTAGACTCCCATAAATCATAAATTTGTATTAATACTCAATTTCCAATCTCTACTTTAGCCAACAATTCAATTCCACAGGTCTCCACCAAAAAAGTAACATCATAGTGTGCCCATTAGGGTGTCCCGTTGATGTATGATAAATAAAATTTCAAGATACATTATCGCAAGACGTATCAAAATTTGCGTAATTTAACACAGATTACGAAAAAGGTAAAAAAACTTGAAATGCATGTTATCTTGAGGGCTCTACGACTCTTTGAAGTTTTGTAAATTTTATTTTTTTACAGACTTAAACCGTATGCATAAAATAATACAAAAATCAAGTTTGAATGGTATTTTATTATTGAAATTAATTAAACAAAACACAAGAAAACAAATAAATAAATTAGAGCTCATAACTAATGACAAAAACTTAGAATTTAAACTTATTTTTATGTCCAAAATTTGGCATTTCTGCTCAAGATTGCAACCTGGTTCTAATAAAACCATCTCTTGAAGTAGCGTCAGTTACACTTTGTGAGACCTCAGTCACCAGTTTCACACATCTTTACACCGATTGTGTGTGACAAGGAAACTCAGCAGTTTCCAAGCTCTTATCTTTTGTCATGATTTGTAGGTCCTCATTAGAAATATTTCTAAGAACTGGTGGTGCTGTAACCTGACACTCGAGTCACACAATAATTTCGGTGTAATCTTTAGCAGAGAAGTTAATTGTTGGTGGTTTAAAAACCCTGTGTTTAATGCTACTTTCAGCTTCTCTTGCTTTTATTATTCTTCCTGATGCCAGTTCCCGAATATGGTCTCTATCATCAAACAACATATTGACAAGTAGGTTTTCTAGGTGCATAAAAACAGCATTTCTTTTGATTACAGAATCCACAACAGATCTAAGATTTTCGGGTAAAAATCGATAGTACATAATCAATTGAAAAATATGTTTGGCTCAGTCTTTAAAAGACATCTTTTTCTTGATTAAGAACCAAATCAGAGCGTATACTTTAATCACGTAGTTGAGTAACATTTTCAAATGACTTTTTTGGTGCCCTTAGTGACTCTTCAACTCGTCTCTACTGCTATTTCATTAATCTAGCCATTTATTTCTTATCAACACTGCTACTAACCACTTTCCTGGCATTTCTTTCATCCAACAAAAAACTTCTCTCATTGATGGGAACTTTCTTAGGTTTCAAACACGAACAAGATTCAAATGAAGTGCGTTTTCAAGCAGCAACGTCGAAATGTTTCTCAGATGACTCTAAGGTACACTTCAGTTTCTTTTCAAAACTATAATTTCTTTTTCTTTTGGGGTATCTTTTCAAATTTAAGTATTGTTCTAAATAGGATTTCAGTAATTGAATAACTCTTTCCTTAGTTAAGATTGGAAGGAAAGCTTTGGTCCAAATATGGTGATCATTTCAGAAACAATCACATATATACCTGAATTGGATGGATCCTTTTTCCATTATGCTTCAATTTCAGGTCGTACTTGACAAATAAAATAAATTTGATGACGTCCCTTATAGTTGGTAGCTGCCAATCTTCACATTCTTTGTATGGTCCCAATATACCACAAGTAGTCTCACTACGCCTCAAACTCATTCTTTAAAAATCACAAAATCCACTTGTAACACTCTAACAATTGCAACTACATGTAAAACTATAAAAATGCATTACTTTTAATGCTATAAAGCAATAAAATTACTTTGGCTACCAAGAAAACACTCGCGAGTCAAGTCAACATTGTCCTCGGTACAAATTGAAACTTGACAGTATTTGCAGGTTGAAACCTAACAAATTCAAAGTCGCCGGTAACGTGCCATTGCATGCAAATCGAAATGTCATGTATTTATTACACCTAAATAGAACAATAAAGTAAATACTTTTTTTATATTTAGTCCAGGAGCCGAAATTAAGGATAGTGAAATACCACCATAAAAACATCAATTTTTCAAAATTTTGAAGTTCAGTAGAACCCTAAAGACATAATTTTATTTTATTTTCTTGATCACCTCGTCAGGAGATAGTCTGTGCGGTGGAACGGGCCGTGCGCAGCCTACCGGGAGAAGAAGCTGAAGAATTATGACGTGAGACCTGCCGGGTCTTGATGAATGCCAAGCCTCCTAAGAGCAACATCACCTTGGCAGAGTGCCAAGCTATAGGTGCTTTACGCCGCAGAGATGACATAGTCGTTGTACCAGCGGATAAGGGTAACGCCACTGTTTTCCTTTCCGCGGCACAATACGATGAAAAGGTGATGAGCCTCCTCAACGACGCTTCTTACACACCGTTGGACGCCGCCCCTACCGCAAGAGTTGTGAGGAGTACGATGGCCCTGATCAAAAAGGCCGAACTACCAGACGAGGTGATCAAGAAAATCAAGCCACGAGCTGCTAGACCACCGAGACTTTATGGGTTGCCCAAGGTCCACAAACAGGAGGTACCACTGAGACCTATTGTCAGTGCCATCGGGGCACCAACGTATCAGCTGGCCAAGTATCTGACACGCCTTCTTAGCCCCTTGGTGGGTCATTGCTGTCATCACGTTAAGAACTCGACGGAATTTGTTGAGACCATCCGGTCCATAACAGTTTCAGATAGTGACATCCTGGTCAGCTTCGGCGTGGTATCCCTCTTCACTCGTGTACCATTAAGGGACACACTGGACCTGATTCGCCATCATTTTGAACCGACCATCGCAGACCTGTTTAAACATGTTCTTACATCTACTTATTTCATGTATGGAGGGAGGTATTATGAACAAACCGACGGAGTGGCTTTGGGGTCACTGCTCTCTCCGGTGGTAGCGAACCTCTATATGGAAGGTTTCGAAGAGAGGGCACGAGAGAGTGCCAGACTTAAACCATCTTGCTTCTTCCGCTATGTTGACGATACCTTTGTCGTGTGGCCACACGGTATCCAGGCGTTGTATGAATTCCTCAATCATCTCAATGGAATTCACCCTAATATTCGTTTTACGATGGAAGTAGAAAAGGACGGATGCCTTCCTTTTCTGGACATCTTGGTAAAGCGGAAACCCGACGGTACTCTGTCTCACAGCGTATATCGCAAACCCACCCATACTGAACGCTACTTGGATGCAACCAGCTTCCATCACCCGTCACAACGCAACTCCGCACTGGCCACACTGGTACACAGGGCGAGGGACAATCTCCGATCGTGAGAGCCTGCCGGAAGAAATGAGACACCTCAGGACCGTCATCGAACAGAACGGTTACTATCGACGGCAGATAGAGCGGGCTTTCACTCAGAAGCCACCAAGACCACCGCCGGAGCAAGAAGAACAACCAAAAAATCTTGCTGTTCTCCCATATGCCGGGAACACGTCAGGAAAGATTGGGAGACTTCTGGCGCGGCATGGGATTAAAAGTATCTTCCGACCTCCCGCAAAGATACGCGATTTGCTGCGGTCGGTAAAAGATGACGTGGGCCTAAGAACACCGGGAATTTATTCCATACCGTGCGAATGCGGTAAGGTGTATATCGGCCAGACAACCAGAACGATCCAAGAGCGCCTCACCGAGCACAGACGAAACCTAAGGCTGATGCAACTAGAAAAGTCTGCAATTGCCGAGCACGCCTTCGACGAGGAGCATAGAATCGAGTTCGACAAGACTGTAGTGTTGGCCAGGGCCTCCTCTTTCTGGGAGTCAGTCATAAGTGAGGCACTAGAAATCAGGCTTAATAACAACAACATTAACCGGGATGGAGGGCTCCATCTGAGTGAAGCCTGGAATCCTATTATTAGGGATCTCCGACGGGAGCAGGACGGATCGGAGCAGCGCGGCGTGGAGAGAGCAAATGGCGCCGGTCGGGGGCCGCAGCGGACCGCAGAATGAGTTGCGCCCACGTCCAATCAGAGCGGGCCTACCGGTACCACGGACTGCCAGCCCTCCTGGGTGGGGAGTCGGAGACGGCACTAGTCGAGCGCCGTAGTGGACCGCGTATGAAGCCACCGCTTCCTGCCAATCAGAGCGGGTCTTCCGCCACGCCGACATGTATATTAGGAGGTCTGTCTGGGAGGCTAAACCAGTCTACGCGGTGACTGCCAGCTTTCGTCAGCCTGTAGACACCGGACACCTGATGAAGACAACCGAGCTGGTTGTCGAAACTTTGTGTTTTCAAAACACCATCCGGCTGCACACCCGTGAAGACTACATTCCTTGAGTTGTTAAATATGCTAGAATTGTGGGGAGTGGCACTTTCGGTGACTGGATACTCTAAATTATCAATACATTTATCCAGATGCGTAGCTAGATTATGGAGAAGCCTATATATTAAATACGACAGTAGAGATAGGTATATCAATATATGAGGTATGCTTTACTGCAGATGGAATATCGCATGATTAGAATGGTTTTCCCCAGTGGTATGACTCAAGTGGGCAGTTGTATGTGGATGCATGTAGCAACTTTCAGGAAAATTTCAATGAAATGCCACTCCTCCCCAAAAACCTAACAACTGCAAAACCCCCCACACCCCAGTGTCTGCTTCAGTAGAACATTCTTCCCTCCAGAATATCTTGGTCCACAAATAATTAACTCCAATTCCACAATCATAGATAATTTCACCCTCAGACATGCTACCTGCATCGCAACATACTTCGTATATCATCTCATCTACCTCCATTGTCCTGCTGATATAAAGACCACACTATCAATGAGATGTCCAACAGGACAACTGACCACAAGCAAACATTTATACTGACAAATTGTACAATCCAGTGGTTGCCCATACAGTATCCTATCATTCCTAGAAGTTAAATTAGCAAAGTCGTGACAGAAACCATTACCATTCCATAAATATACTAGACCGTACCCGCGAATTCGTACGCGTGGATTAAGAATTTTTTTGCCAGAATTAAATATAGAAAGTTGTTGGTAACAAAGGATTGGTCCCAAACAATATCGAGTCGGAATAATATGACAGGAAAGCTATCACTATACCATTGTACCGTCGAACCTGTCTCTTGAAGAGAATTAATTTCCAACATATTTCTGTCACCATTCGATAAGGTGTCGAAATTTCATGACTACAACTGTTAATCATACTGGAAAAAATATCCTGTGCCCTTTATACAGATTTCGTTATATAATTCCATCAGAACGATATAGTCATTTAGTCGTCAAAACGTAACAAAAAGACAGAGACTTACTTCCGTATTTATAAATAATAATACTGTGGTTCACACACTGACTGCGAACAACACATGAGGGATCATTATAACCTAAAAAAGTGTACACCTACAACACTGCAAGACTACCAACGATTTGCCTTGCATTGCACCGTAACTTTCTAATATCTACAGTTTAACATTCAATCCGAATAACCTACGGCCCAGGCCTGACTCTTACGATGAAAAACAATTTTTAAAAATCTTAGCCTCCAAGGAGAATTGAACTGGAGACCACAACGTTCGTAAGCAAGTGCTTTAACCACTAAGCTGGCAGTCCACTATGTGGAAACGTGGTACGTTGACGTCCACATCCAACGTGTCTGTCTATCGCCGTATTTCGAAGTTATCAGAATCAATTTCCAACATATTTCTGTCACCATTCGATAAGGTCTCAAAATTTCGTGTCTACAACTGTTAAACAAACTGGAAAAAATATCCTGTGCCCTTCATACAGAATTCCTTATAAAATTTCATCACAACAATATAGCCATTTAGTCGTCAAAACGTAACAAAAAGACAGAGACTTACTTCCGTATTTATAATAATATTACTGTGGTTCACACTCACACACTAACTGCGAACAACACCTGAGGGATCATTATAATGTAAAAAAGTGTACACCTACAACATTGTAAGACTACCTACGATTTGCCTTGCATTGCACCCCTAACTTTCTAATATCTACAGTTAAACATTCAATCCGAATAACCTACGGCCCAGGCATGACTCTTACGATCAAAAACAATTTTTAAAAATCTTAGCCTCCACGGAGATTTGAACCAGGGACCACGACATTTGTAAGCAAGTGCTTTTACCACTGAGCTGGTAGTCCAGTACAAAGAAACACGGTACGTTGACGTCCACATCCAACGTGTCTGTCTATCGCCGTATTTCGAAGTTATGAGACAACATGTGTTATTTATACACATAATTTTTCAGCCTAATGTAGACAGTATTTTTCTCCTTGTTTCAAAGGATAAGTGTGCAAAGTTTCATCAAGATCGGATGAAAACTGTGGATTTGTATGAAGAACAAACAAACAAACATACATTCATTCATTCATTTTTTTTTTTTTTTTTTTTTTTTTTTTTTTTTTTTTTTTTTTTTTTTTTTTTGGCTGTTGTCAGTCTTTCGACTGGTTTGATGCAATCATCCATCCCTTCCTATCCTGTGCTAACCTATTCATTTCTATATATCCCTTACAACCCACGTCCTCAATTACCTGCTTCATATATTCCAATCTCTGTCTTCCTCTACAGTTCTTATCTTCGATTGTTCCCTCCACTAACAAATTAACCAATCCTGTATGTCTCAAAATATGACCTACCAGCCTGTCTCTTCTTTCTTTATGCTTCTTCCATAAATTTCTTTTCTCACCCATCATTTCCAAAACTCGTTCATTTCTTAGTTTGTCTGTCCAACTAATTTTCAGCATTCTTCTGTAGTACCAAATTTCAATTGCTTCAATTTTCTTTCTTTCCGGTATTCCTAAAGTCCATGTTTCACTACCGTAAAGTGCTGTGCTCCATACATAGAGTTTTAAAAAGTTCTTTCTAATACCTAGATCAATATTTGAACTTAGAAGGTTTCTCTTTTTAATGAAGGCTCTTTTTGCTAGTGCTATTCTGCTTTTAACATCATTCCTGCTTCAGCCATCGGTTGTAATTTTGCTTCCCAAGTAACAGAACTCACTTACTTCACCTATTGCATCCGATCCTATTTTTATATTTAATCTACTAGTATTGGTATAATTTCTGCTACTTTTCATCACTTTTGTCTTGCTTTGATTTATATTTAGTCCAAAACCTTCCTTCAGTATTTTGTTCATTCCATCAGTAACTTCTCAATATCCTCAGCCTGCTCTGCTAACAAGAAAATATCATCAGCAAATCGTAGCATACTGATTTTTTCTTCCGGAAAGCTTATGCCACATGGAAATTTTTCTTTGACTTTCTTCATTGCTTCTTCTACGTTCAAGTTGAATATTAAGGGGGATAGACTACAACCTTGTCTCACACCCTTTTTAATTGATGCATGTCTCTTGTGATTCTCTACTTTTATTATAGCCACTTGATTCTTATTTAGTTTATAGAATATTCTTCAATCTCGATACTTTAGACCTGTCTTATTTAAAATTTTGAACATCTTGTCCCACCTAACATTATCAAAAGCTTTTTCTAAATCAACAAATTCCATAAAAGTATCTTTGTTTTTCTTGATCTGCCCTTCAAGTATTAATCTTAAAGACAGAATTGCTTCCCTTGTACCGCCATTTTTCATAAACCCAAACTGATCTTCACCTACTATCTCTTCTACTACCCTTTCCATCCTTCTGTATATTATTCTTGTAAGTAATTTTGAGGCATGTGATGTTAGACTAATGTGGCGATAATTCTCACGTTTGTCGGCTTGTGCTTTCTTTGGAAGTGTGAAGATGATATTTTTATTAAAATCAGTTGGAATTTCTCCTGTTTCATAAGTTTTCGATATCAGCTTGAATAATCTTTCGGTTCCTTCCTCTCCTAGGGATTTAAGAAGTTCTGCAGGGATCTCATCAATTCAAACTGCCTTATTTGCTTTCAAGTCATTCAGAGCTTTATTAAATTCTGTCCTCAAAACAGGATCTCCTAAGTCCTCAATGTCGACATCGCCTTCCTTTTCCAATATACTATTGATCAAGTCGACCCCAACATACAGTTTCTCAATGTATTCCTTCCATCGGTTAGCTCTATCGTCTGAGCTTAAAAGAGGTTTCCCATGGGCAGCTTTAATGTTCATACCTCTTTGCTTCATTCCTCCAAAAGTATGTTTGATCTCCCTATATGCAACATCTACTTTTACTACGACCATTTCCTTTTCTACTTCTTCACACTTTTCTTGTAGCCATTTTTCTTTTTCTAGTTTGCATTTGTAATTTATTTGATTTCTAAATTGCCTGTACTGCTCTCTTCCTGCTTCGTCCTGAGCAATTTAGTACCTTCTCCTCTGATCCATCAGCTCCAAAATTTCTTCTGTGATCCAAGGTTTTCGGGTAGCTTGTTCCCTAAAGCTTAATGTTTCTTTACCAGCTTTCATTATTTCGGTCTTTAATGAATTCCATTCGTCCTCGGTTGAGCTCCTTTCAGAGTTACTTCTTAGACCTAAGTCTACCATTTCTGCAAATTTTTCTCTCATGCTAGATGGTTTAAGCTTATTCACTTCCAGTCTTTTCTGCTTATACTGCTTCCTTATTCGCTTAAATTTAAGCCTGCACTTCATTATTATCAAATTATGGTCAGAGTCTATGTCTGCTCCTGGGTACGCTTTACAGTCTAGTACTTGATTCCTGAATCTCTGTTTGACCATCATATAATCTAGCTGATATCTGCCTGTATCCCCAGGACGTTACCAGGTGTAAATTCTTCTTGCATTGTTCTTAAACAGTGTGTTTGCCACTACTAGCTTATATCTTTCATAAAATTCTAGCAACCTGCTTCCTCGCTCATTTCTTTCTCCTAGACCAAAACTTCCTATAGTATTCCCCTCTTTTCCTTCTCCTACTATTGCATTCGAATCATCCATAATAATTAGATTTTCCTCTCTCTTCACATATTGTATTAATTCTTCAATTTCAGCACATATTTTTTCTATTTCTTCGTCATCTTCCTTTGATGTTGGCATATACACTTGTACTAATGTGGTTGGGACGGGCTTAGTTTCTCCATCCCTAGTAATTATAAAGCTTTAAGGGAGTGAAAATAACAAAGGAAATAAACCCTAAACTTACCATATATGAAGGCAGGTAGTGACAAACAAGTATAGTACAATATTTTGGTGGTGAACTTTAGTTTTTAATAGATGAGTCATATGAAGAGGTGACCTCACTGAAGTCTGCCACATAAATCGAGAGTCAACGGAACGAAACAAGGGTTGAATGGCTTGTGATGGAGTGGAACAGGAAAGTACTGAATTGATAATCAAACGCAAATAAATAGTGACTAGTAAATCGTGAATAGGTGTAACATAGTGCAGAAAAAATGAGAAACTGAGTAATTCTAGGTCATGTTGGCAGCAAGTCAAAGACTGCTTTAAGGCAGTGAAAATAAGGAAGAATACTTATGTAAACTCAAAACTTACCTAACAATATATGGCACTGGACTCATTCTTAAATGGTTGGCAGCAGGCCAAAGCCCTCATAAACAGTCACGAAGGAAAAGATCAACAGAAAATCACTTAAATAAATCAATTTCACTATTTCATGCTGAATTGTACAACATTTTGGGTAGACAATCTAAACGAATCAGAAAACTTCAATATTAACAAGAAATAATTTTAACAATGTTTTTAAATATTTTAGCAAGCACATTTCATTTGATTGAAAAGGTGCATTATGTAATAACAAATAGTAATTATTCACTTCTGATAAGCACTTAAAAATATAGTTATTTTATCATCACTGAACTTTGGTGAAAGTGATAAAACAAGAGTTAGTATCAAATAAATTGGAATATGTAGTAGTTAATGCAGTTTGGTCAATAGAATTACTTTCTTAGGAAGGAAAGACTGGTTGATAGTTAAATCATGCTGAGGATAGAGAAATAATGTGTCACCACAAAAAAGCAATAAAAGTTATCACAAAAATTAGGAGAAAATTAAAAAAAAAAATAAACAATGAGGTAACAATACAAAATATTTTCATTTGGTGACAATTTTTTATGCAGGAAGAAGAAGTGTATATGAAGGACCAGATGGCCAAGAGGAAGAAAGATTGTATGAAACTAACACTTTACTGGCACCAAAGCCTTGCAGAAACTACTTTAATAAACACGGTTCTTAAGTTTCATGGATTAACACAAAGGTCTTCTGCTTACACTACCTCAGTACTGACCTCTATGCATTCTGCACTGATTACTGCCGTCTTAAGTAGTGGAGATCGAAGGGCAAATTCCATTGCCTTTACTGCAGCAGGCATACGCAGCTGCTGAACTTCTGCTTCAGAAGCAGGTTCTGGTGCATTACCCTGTAATGGCATAATCGACATTTTAAGGTGTCTCAAATGCATGCACAAATTGATTAGACAGATTTTCTAATCACTACGGCAGTGTAACCTCCCATTACTGGATTAAGTGATTAGGAACTCACCACAGGTCGGCAATCAACAACCAAGCTCCACAAGTGAGGCAATGGCTGGAGACCATTGTACTCTCCATAGGCTGTTGGGTAATCAGCTCGGCAACCTTTCATATTCAGCACAACGAGGGCAGGACTGGTGCGCGCGATTTGAGGAAGAGCTTCTTGTACAGCAATCGCCCCTGGACCGTAACTGTGCAGCAAGGTCAGGCGAGGAAGAGGCAACACATCCAAAAGCAGCTCCCGAAATGGCTGGAGCTCCTCTGCAGAATATTGATCACGTGCTCTTCCTAAAAAACAGTGCATCCAATATAGCTTGTACCCATCACTACAGAAGCACTTTGTGATTAGTGAAAATCTTTCCAAACAAAAAAAACTACCACCCAGTCTCCACCCCCTTTTTTTTCAAACCACCACTCTTCAGTACGGTGGAGAAATGACTGTCTTACAAATTTAGTAACTTATTTTTGTTCCAGGACCTCTACTTTTGAAGATCTAGCAACAAGGATCCTACTATTACAAAACTGCAAAACCCTGGTTAAAATTAGTCTCCAAAAGAAATTCAATCATCCTTCAAAAATGGATAAAAAAACTGAGGATTGCATTCCACACTGCAAAGTATTATCACTCAAACCATATTATTACAGTCAAATACAATAATTAGCTGATCACATTGCTTCAACATCTTTCAATCTGAATTTATGTTTGTCTCCTCCACCAAGGAACCTATCACTTCCTCAATTTTTTTTGCTCGAATATAACATATGTTTCTCACAAAATCGCCTATTCATCTGCAACTTCAAATTCAAATCCCCCCTCCCTCCAAAAATATCTCTGCTACACAAACCAGAGAGATAAACAAGATATTTACTGAAGTCCATTACACATAATAGTCTAGCTGCATGTAACTCACCTCCCAATATAAGCTGCATAAGTGTATTTTTTCTACGTCGGATACCATACACAATTGACTGTCGGCATCGTGGCCAGGCATCATGTGGCAATTCCAGGTGAATAGTTGTCTTACTCAGCTTCACTGTAAATTTGTCAGATGTTGTGAATACAACTCCCAGTAAATGTATATTGGCCGTCATTTGTAACTGACGTATGGCATATTCTGCAATTGGGGATTCCTCTGTTTGCAAAACACCTTTCAAGTAGACACACTGATATCTTACCAACTGCTGCCACCTGCGGCACACATTTGAACATACTGCCAAAGAATCAAGTGGCAGTAGCTGGAATATCTCCAGCAGCACATCATTAGATAAAGCGTGTATGTTTCCTACCCCCTCCATCAGCTGCAAACAAAAAATAATAATAATAATAATAACAATAATTATTATTCTGTATTTTAAATTTTAAGCTGCAAAGGTAATAATCGTAAGAGAACAGAACTCAATGTGAGATGTCCATCTTTGAAAGATGATGGAAATCTGCTATAACCTTATCAGGAAACAATCTTACATCAGAGAGATAGAATCATATCCAGTTTCATCATTGATTACAATACACTGTACTCTTGAGCCACATATTATACCATGAAGCTAGCAAAAATTTTAAGTATTTATTTTCTTCTCTATGCATCATATTAACAATATCAAGAACGTATTTAATTACCTTCTCCACATTCACCTGGAGCTATTTGGGAAAACAATGGAAAACCAAGATCAGGAAGGCCGGAGGGTTTTCTAGATACCTATTTCTCTTGGAAACTAAGGTCTCTCACTCAATAACACCTTCCCGTTCAAATCCCTAATTGCTTGTGGAAAAAAAAGGATAGAAATGAATCGGTTCTGACCCAGATTTCTCTTATTTTCTCGGTCGTTCCTAGATATGTATATAGCTGGCAGTAACATGTTTTTGCTGTTATCCTGAAACAGAGAGCTTCTCCAATGACTCCATTAACCCCTTTCTGATGGGGACCCCACACAGAAGAACCATATTCTAAGTGAGGACACACCAGAGCTTTGTAACTTCCGGTTTACATTGTTTTAAATTACAACCTAGATATCGGAGCATATGATTTGCTATCCCAATTACCTTCTCAACATGTTCATTGCACAACGAATTATTAAGAATTATTACCCCTAGATATTTAGCAGAATCTACCATTCTAAGGACAGGGCCATTATTTTTATATTCAGAGCTGAATTGTGTAACTTATTTACATTTATGAATAACTTGGCAATTTTTGGCATTTAACTGCAGCTGCTAGTCTTTGCACCAAGCAATTATTTTCATAACATCTGCTTGTAACAGAGTGCAGTTATCATGGGTTTTTACTTCACAATAAATAATAGCATTATCAGAAAATAGTCTTTTCTTCCACTTATTATGTTGCATAAGTCATTAATGTATACGAGAAACGACAGAAGACCTATCACACTTCCCTGGGAAACCCCAGACTTCACTTCAGTCAGTGATGAACACTCACCATCGAGAACTACACACTTTGTTCTACCCTTCAAAAAGTCTGCAACCCAGTCAGATATTTGTCTAGATTTGCCATTACTATGAAGTTTCATAAGTAATCTTGTGTGAGGCATGGTGTTGAAGGCTTTTTTAAAATCTGATAGAACAAAATCAACCTGGGATTGCTTATCTATAACCCAACACAAGTCGGGAATTAAAAGTACAAGTTGTGTCTTTCAGGATCAGCCATTTTTTAATCCATGTTGGCTTGGGTTTAAAAGGTCATCTTTATCCTAAAACTGCATGGCACTTGAATAGATGATATGTTCTAAAATCCTGCAAAATATTGAAGTTGTCAAGATCGGTCTATAATTTTGAGGATCATTAACATTCCAACATTAAAAATTGGACTTGCAATGGCAGTCTTACACTCAGTGGGTTTATTTCCTTGAACCTAGGAGAGGGTATTTAATTTCATCAAATACGGTGCAATTTCCTTGGATACATAGAGTAGAATCTAGTAAGAATACTAGGAGCCTTATTGATTTTTACATGCCCAAACTGTTTTGTTATTCTATCGACATCAAGAATGAGATTTTTCATAATTTTGTTGGTACACTTGTTAAATATCAGGATCTCCTCCACATTTTCTGTTGTGAAAGCATTGTTAAAGATATTATTCAAAATTTGTGCTTTCTCTATGCTAGATGCTGATAATTCGCGATTTTCCTTAATTAGTGATGGTATAACGAGAGCCTCTTATTTCTTTGATATATGACCAGAAGTATTTTTGATTAGAAATTAGATCATCAGATAAATTCCTGAGTTGGAATTCTTTTTAAGCTTCACACATTGCCATGTACACTTCCACTACAAAGTGGGCTAATTTAAGGTGATGAGATGAGTCCTCCGATTTCTTTACTGTGGTATGTAAATGCCTTTGCTTTTGAGTAATGTTTCACCTCCTGATTGAGCCGCAGAAAGTTCTTACTAACCTTAATAAATTTCTTAGGAACAAATTTATTTTTAACAGCCCATGTTACTTCTTTCAAATTATACCAAAGTTCCTCAACATTCGTATTTAGCATTTGTGTTTCAAACTTTTTCACCTGCCTCATTTTCCCTATCAAAGCAATATATGAGCTTATCTTCATCATGTTTCATGTCAGACTAGATTTTAAAGATACCACAACCACCTTGTGATTGTTTATACCATCTTCCATACAAACTGTATCTACAATATCCGGATTGCTTGTAAGAAAAAGATTGTTAATGGACCAAGTGTCTAAGTTGCTCCACATTTGCTTTTCAACCATTTGTTCCACAAATGATTCTATGAAAGTTTGGGTCATTAACTTATCTCTTCTACCTGACCTGAACAGACATGTGTGCCAGCTAACCGACGGTATATTAAAATTGCCTCCTATGATCCATATATGTCCCTGAAATTTTTGAGAAATACTATTAAGTGACTGTAAAAATATTTTGAGTTATCTAATCCAGAGTCTGGAGGGTGTTAAAATGACCCTATCTAATCTCTTTGTTGTGCATTCCAATCCCTAATGGTACGAGGAAAAAAAGAATTCATATAAGAATCATTGCTGCACCTTATTTCTCTAATCTTATCTTTCCTGTCATTCCAGCTCAAATAGGTTGGTGGAAGAAGTATTTCACTACACTCAAAAGTGAAAGTGGGAGTACGCATGTTTACCAATAAGTTTAAAACGAAACGTGTGTCGTCTATCTACCAGAGACTCCCAGCCTAGTCTACTAATCAGTTCTGTGACGCTTTCATAAGGACTGTAGCAAGCGGTCACGAATCGAGCGGCTCTTCTCTGTACTTTCTCTATTCTTTCGATCAACCCCTTACGAAACGGATCCCAAATGGCACAACAATAGTCCAAATGTGGACGCACAAGAGAATTGTATGCTATCTCCTTTGTTTGTTCATTACAATTTTTCAATATTCGACCTATGAATCGCAGCCTAGAATTAGCTCTACCTACCAACGAATTAATGTGTAAGTCCCATTTCATGTTCCTTTGTACTGTTACTCCCAAATATTTCATAGAATCGACCATATCAATAACTGAATTGTTTAACTCGTATTTCTGAACAATTGGATTATCTTTGTTAGTTATGCTCATGGTCTTGCACTTTTTACAATTTAGCATAAGTTGCCACTCAGTGCACCATGCCAAAATAATATCCAGATCACGCTGAATTTCTAAGCAATCGGCCAAATTCCTTAATTCCCTATAAATTACTGCATCATCAGCAAACTATCTGTAAAGGCTTTTCACTCCGAGATCGTTTATAAAAATTAAGAAAAGAAGTGGTCCTATTGGACTTCCTTGAGGTACCCCCGATGTAACATCTAGATTAGAAGAACTTTCTCCATCAACGACGACATACTGCGACTGACCAGTTAGAAAATCCTTTATCCATTCACAAAGCTGATTCGATATACCGTACGCTCGTAGCTTCACTAAAAGGCGGTTGTGTGGCACAGAGTCAAAGGCTTACTGAAAATCTAAAAAAATGGCATCTACTTGTGAACCTGCATCAATAACTTTCACTACGTCATGCGTAAATAGGGCCAGCTGTATTTCACATGATCTTTTCTTCCGAAATCCATGTTGATTTGTCGCACATGATACTGTTGAGCCTAGTACACACTGGGACTCTTTGAATAGACACATGTTTCAATTGAGAATGATCCGTGATACATAGAATCATTGTTCGGACTCTGCTCCGTGACAAGAATGTTGTCCACACCAAGATTCATGCTGTGAATCAATTCTTTGCGAAAGATGATGTAGGACGTTGATCTGTAGGGAATTTCCCTAGATATTTTTTTTTGTACAAATTTTTGTTCCATATGTGTTTGTTGCAGATGACTCCTTTACTTTATCTACAATTTTACTGAAACGTTTTCCTTCACGTAGCGTGAATCAGGCTTGACGAATTATTTAAAACGTGTATGGGATAAAAGAATTCAAAATTTTGAGTACTTTTGAAACCTATAATTATTATTATTATAACTCCATGATTCACAAAAAGTGTGTGGCGCAGGGTAATAATTTAGAATGGATAAATGGGATATGGCAGGAGGGGCCATTGGGCTATTGTGAGGAACCATCCCAGCATTCATGTGGTGTGATCTGGGAAAACCATGGAAAACCCAGATCAGGACGGCTACTCCTTTCGGATTTTAAGTTTACTCACCAGGTAAATCCTTTCTATTCCATTCCCTAATCGTTCGTTGAAAAAATGAATACAGAAAAGAATCGGTTCTGGCCCTGATTTCTTTTATCTTATTTTCACGGTCATTCTGAGATACGAATGTTGCTGGTAGCAATATTTCTTTGCTGTCATTCCGAAATATGTCAGTCATGAATTTTTCAATTAACTTCTGTCAAGAGCAACGCCTTCGGTGTTCCAGGTTTCCCAATCTAACTCCTTCAACTTCACACTTATGCTTTCCCTCCAAGTATATATACCTGTCACGAATTAGGCGGCTCTTCTTTGGACCTTCTCTAATGCCTCCATTAACCCCTTTTTATGGGGACCCCATACAGAACAACAATATTCTAAGTAAGGACACACTAGTGACTTGTATGCAATCGATTTAAGTTCCACAGTGTATTGTTTTAAATTAAGACCTACAAATCGGAGAATAGGATTTTCTTTCCCAATTATATTCTCGATATGCTTATTCCACAACAAATTATTACAAATTATTACCCCTAGGTATTTAGTGGAATCTACTGTTCTAAGGACAGTACCATTAATTGTATATTCAGAGCTAAATAGTGTAACCTTTTTACTTACATGCATGACTTGATACTATTTAGCGTTTAACTCCAACTGCCAGTCTTTACGCCACGCAATTATTTTTATAATATCATCTTGTAACAAAGCGCAGTCTTCCTGGGTTTTGATTCCACGATAAATAATAGCATCATCAGCAAAAAATCTTTTCATCCCCTTTATTATGTCACACAAATCATTAATGTATATGAGAAACGACAGAGGCCCTATCACGCTTCCCTGGGGAACCCCGGACCTCTCCTCGGTAAGTAATGAATGCTTGCCATCGAGAGCTACACACTGTGTTCTGCCCTTCAGAAAGTCTGCAAACCAGTCGCACATTTGTCTAGATATGCCGTAACCACGAAGTTTCCTAAGTAATTTAGTGTGAGGCACAGTGTCAAAAGCTTTTATAAAATCTAATAGAACTATATGAACCTGGGATTGCCCATGTCATGCACAAGTCATGAATTAAAAGTGTAAGTTGTGTTTCGTAGCATCGGCCTTTTCTGAATCCATGTTGATTTGGGTTTAAATGCTCACCTTCATCTAAAAACCACATGACATTTAAATAGATGATGTGTTCTAAAATCCTACAAAATATTGATGTTAACAAAATCTGCCCATTCCCATTTTTAAACACTGGATGGTGGTCTTCCATTCGGCTGATATTTTTCCTTGATCCAAGGAGGCGGTATATAATTTCATCAATTTCCTTTAGGTACCTGGAGTAGAATCTTGTAGGAATACCGTCTCGTCCGGGAGCCTTATTGGTTTTTACATTCATGAGCAGTTTAGTTATTCCCTTGACATCAAGAAAGAGACCATTCATAATTTTGTTGGTTCGTTTGGCAAACGTCGGAATCTCCTCCGAGTTTTCTGTCATTAAAGCTTTTTTAAATATATTATTCAAGATTTCTGCTTTATCTACACTAGTTTCGGATAATTCACAATTTTCCTTAATCAGTAAGGGCATAACCTTACGAGAACCTCTTAATAATTTGATATATGACCAGAACTATTTTGGATCATTAATCAGATCTTTGGATAAATTCCTGGCTTGGAATTCTTTAAACACATCATCCTTTGCCTTATGCACTTCCGCTCGTAACTGGACTAATTTAGCGCGATTAGGCTAGTCCCCCGATTTCTTTACAATGGCATATAAATGCCTTTGCTTCCTGAGCAATCGTTTCACTTCCCTATTGAACCATGGAAGGTTCTTACTAACCTTAATAAACTACTTAGAAACAAATTGATTTAAACCGTTCCATATTATTTCTTTAAATTAAACCAAAGTTCCTCAACATTTGTATTTAGCGTCTACATTTCAAAATTTTTCACTAAGTGATCAATGATACAACATTGTTTGCCTTATCGAAGCAATATACGAGTTTGTCTTTGTCATGCTTCAAATTCATACTAGATTTTAAAGTTACCACAACCGCCTTGTGATCACTTATACCGTCTTCTATACAAACTGTATCTACAATATCAGGATCGCTTATAAGAAAAATATCCAAAATGGACGAGGAATCTTTGTCGCACTGCGTTGGCTCTTCAACCATCCATTCAAGAGATCTTTCTACTAATAATTCTAGGAACATTTCGGTTACTAACCTATCTCTTCCACCCAACCTGAAAGTGTATGTGTCCCAATTAACCGATGGTAGGATAAAATCACCACCCACCATCAATATATGTCCCTGAAATTTTTTATAAATTTTATTAAGTGATTCTCTGAAGTATTCTGCGTTAGCCAAATAAGAATCCGGAGGTTGATAAAATGACCCAATTACAAACTTTAAATTTTTACCAATTATTACCGTGACCCATCACAACTTGCAAAAATTTTCAGTTTTGGTATATATTTGCCTCCTAACAAAGTAGAAACAGTAGCTTTTGCTTGTGTCTACTTGCATATTTTCCTTCACAGAAATGCATCTTTGAGGAAACATATACTCCCCCTAAGATTCTTATCTATACTAATATTACAAATGCGAAAGTAACTCTGTCTATTTGTCAGTTTGTTACATTTCTTGAGCTAAATGGCTAATTGTGATGAAATTTAACAAGAAGATGTGAATTGTATTACGATGGACATAGGATTCTTTTTCTGTATGAATAGTACATATTATCATGTAATTTTGAAAAATTTCCGAAACTGGGACAGACAGACACTTATGATATGTAAGACTCTGTAGTACCTTAATGGCCAGTGGCCTGGTAGCTCAGTGGTTAATGTGCTTGCTTACTAATCATTGGGCTGTTGTTTTTGATCCTTTGAGCCATGCCTGGACGGTCAGTTTTCCGGATTCCATGTTAAACTGTGGATATCCCAAATTGAGGGGTGTAATGCTAGGCAAATAGTACGCAGTCTAACAATGATGTAGGTTTACACTTTAGGCTATATTGATCTCTCAGTCGTTGTTTCTCCCGTAGTCAGTGTTTGTGTGATCTACACTAATAATATTATAAATTCAAAAGTATGTCTCTGTCTTTTTTTTTTTACATTTTGTGAACTAAATGGCTATACCGATATTGATGGAGTTTGACAACAAAATACTTTGTATCTTTATGAAAGACACAGGAAAATTTTTTCAGTATGAATAACAGTTTTAGTCATGAAGTTTCGTGAACTTATCGAATAGTGACAGATAGATGGATGCCTGTGTTAGTCTGTAATGTTATGTCGGTTGTTCAAGGTGTGCTTCTCGCGCAGTCTTTTAGTGTATGATTTGATAGTAAATTTCGTTTAGAGACAAAACTTATTATTTAGTATAGATGTCAATTTTCTCTGCACTGTACTATTACTTTATTATTAAATTATTAGAACCTAAGAATCTGATGCTCATGCTGAAGAACAAAGAAATGACCAAGCTATAATACAGCTGTCCTATGGTAACGCCCCCCTCTCTCATATACACGCACCTTCCTTTGTTATTTTGTTTTTAAATATGTTGGAAATTGATTTTCTTCATGAGACATGTTCGATGGTAGAATGATATAGTGATGTCTTTCCTATCATATTAAGCTAACTCGGTGTTGTCTGGGACAAATCTTAAGTTACTAACAGCTTTCTATATGCAATTTGAGCAATAAAATTTTAAGTCCACACTTATGAAGTCACGGGTAACAGCTAGTAGGAATATAATACTAGGATCATGGAGAGCAGAAATTTCACTCTCTAAGGCTGTTGTTGTTGCACAAAATACTCCAAGGAAATAGACAAACAAAGCAAAAGAAATCCGAAATGAATTCTGTGCAATTACTTTGTCAGTTAAGGTTCAGAGCCGTGGCAAAATGACATATGAAAAAAACAAATGTTGGTTTAAAAAAATCAACATCCATGCTCCTCCTCTGCCTTTTCCTCATCAGTGTTCATGCTTCCTCTCGTTTCCACCACTGGTAATAAAAACAACAATGGTTTATAAATGAACCAGCTATACTTTATCCACTTTTCAATTTTTTTTAATCTTTCTAGGTTTGTGCCTAAAGTTCCCTTTCAAAGCGCAATTCCCCCCCCCCCCTCTCCCCCACATGGCCAAAGATGACAATATCTTCCTTAAATTCTCGATTTTTATATTCTGTGATGGACAAATCACACAAACAGTTATGGGAGTGCATCTTCTGTATAAATTATAAAGTTAAATCCATACTCCACAACATAATTGCAAAAACAATCCGAAAACAAACCAAACAGCAAGTGCAAGGCAGTGAGAGTCTCTAGCTTGTTTGAATTAATGTCCACACTGGCGAATGTTGCATAACATGTGTCTTAAAATCCCATATGAGAGGGGACAAACAGACCAAGAAAATGTTAACCCGCAACACTCCATATTCATCACGACAGTGAGTCAGGGCAGCACAAGTGAGACACATGTGGGACTCACCAGATTTGTAGCAGCAATTAGCTGTTGTGGTAAGTTTTGTTTTTAAAAGCATTTGGTGAAGTATTGTTAAAAGCTATCATGTTTTATGTCATGCACCAACATCTAAAAGCCTGGGCACAATGGAGTTATTTCTCCTGTGATGACAGTGAATGTGCTATCTGACATTTGCAGGAAGAAACATTTCTAAAATTTTCCAACATGAATTTGAGGAAGCATTTGTAATATGTACATTCTACAGTTGAGATATATACCCAGGCCTCTGCAAACTATTCTCTACTTTCTGTTTATGATAATTGTTTTTGTTTTAAAGTTTGTTATTTTATAAGAGAAGTGCCAACCACAGATACTTATAGGGATTGAGCCTTGATTAAAGAATGGGGTTCTAGACAATGAGACTATTTCTGAGGGTTACAGAGTGTACCACAAAGATGGAGGAGGAAATGGTAGAGGGGTATTTATACTGGTTAATGATGAGTAATACAGTTCATTGGCAGTATCAGACGATTATCAAGCGATGTGTGTTTTTTTTGGGGGGGGGGGAGGGTAGAAGGGAAAAAATCAGCATAATATCGAGATTAAATCTGAAGACATGTATTCCAGAACAATGGTACAGTACTAGATATAGCTTCAATTATGAAATTAATGGAATGCAATGAAACTTACTTTTTAAAATCACACATGCTCTTTCATACTATGAGGACTTGAATGTAGGTCTCATGTGGGGAAAGATATAAGGAAAAATATCTGAGAGAATGAGAGTACACCAACACCAGACCTTAAGCTATTATTAGTAAATTGTCTACATTTACATCCATACTCGGTGAATCACAAACATTGTGGGTGGCAGAGGGTGCTAAGCACCAAATCCTAAACCCATGCATTCCAATCCCGAATAGCACGAGAAAAGAAGGAATACATAAAAGCATCAGTACGGCATATTAATTCTCGAATCCTATCCCTCCGGTCAATAGGTTGGTGGAAGAGGTATTTCATTGCACTCGTAATTTAAAGATTTTCGCAAATTCTCCAATAAATTCAGACACAAACTACGTTGTCTGTCTTCCAAACTATCCTAGCCCAATCTATGTATCAATTCTGTGACGCTTTCAGAAGGGCTGTAGCAACAGTCACAAATCGAGCGGCACTCCTCTGCACCCTAGGACTATAATGGTAGCTTGTTGGAAATATATCAACCACATACAGTTATAGGGATTGAATCTTGGTGAAAGGAAGGAGATCTAAACAGTGAGGTTTTTCCCGATGATTACAGAGTATACTGTACACAGAGGAGGAGAAACTGGCGAAGGTGTATTTATAAAATACTGGTTCTATTAGACTTTAAAAAAGCTTTCGACACTGTGCCTCACACTAGGTTACTTAGGAAACTTCACAGTTACAGCATATCTAGACAAATATGCGACTAGGTTGCAGACTTTCTGAAGGGCAGAACACAGTGTGTAGTTCTTGATGGTGAGCATTCATCACTTACTGAAGTGGGGTCTGGAGTTCCCCAGGGAAGCGTGTTTCTCATATACATCAATGATCTATGCAACATAATAGGGGGGATGAAAAGATTATTTGCCGATGACGCTATTATTTATCGCGAAATTAAAACCCAGGATGACTGCACTTTGTTACAGGACGATATTATGAAAATAATTGTGTGGTGTAAAGATTGGCAGTTGGAGTTAAACGCTAAAAAGTGCCAAGTCATGCGTGTAAGTAAAAAGGTGACACCATTTAACTATGAATATACAATTAATGGCACTGTCCTTAGAACCGTAGATTCCGCTAAATACCTAGGGGTAACAATTCCCAATAATTTGTCGTGGAATGAGCATATCGAGAATGTAATGGGAAAAGCAAATCGTATGCTCCGATTTCTAGGTTGTAATTTAAATCAATGCACTCAGGAAGTTAAATCGATTGTATACAAGTCACTAGTACGTCCTCACTTAGAGTATTGTTGTTCTGTAGGGGGTCCCCATCAAAAGGGGTTAATGGAGGCTTTAGAGAAGGTACAAAGAAGAGCCGCCCGATTCGTGACAGGTATATATAGTTGGAGGGAAAGCGTAAGTGCGATGTTGAAGGAGTTAGGTTGGGAAGACCTGGAACACCGAAGGCGTTGCTCTCGACGGAAGCTAATTGAAAAATTCACGACAGACGTATTTCGGAATGACAGCCAGCAAATATTGCTACCAGCAACATTCATATCTCGAAATGACTGCGAAAATAAGATAAGAGAAATCAGGGCCAGAACCGATTCATTTCTGTACTCATTTTTCCCATGAGCGATTAGGGAATGGAATAGAAAGGATTTACCGGGCGAGTAAACTTAAAATCCGACAGGAGTAGCTTTCGATGAAGCACTCCAGCCATCCTGATCTGGGTTTTCCATGGTTTTCCCAAATCACTCCATGCGATTGTGGGGATGGTTCCTCACAATAGCCCATGGGCGCCTCCTGCCAAAGTATATCTAAAGAAACATCGAGAAGTTATAATGTCAAAGTTCTGAGAGCTTTTAAATCTGCGAATTCCTCTTGAATATTAATTGAAAGAAGTTCCGAATTTGCAATGAATGTTTCACGAACCCAGTCGAAATCTTCAACACTTTCTCCAAAGTACTTTTTGAATCGCTGCTGGGGGATTTCTAAATGTTATTTAATTAAGTCCATCACAATTTTATTTCCGTCATCAACATGGAAAACATCCCCACTTTACCACATCATGTGGAATTAGAGATGGGTCCGATAGAAATTGATAGCGTAGGAATTGTAAAGCAATTAAAACTCCTGAAGTGGGGTAAAGAGCCGGGTCCCGATGGTATACCGGTAAGAGTATTTTCTGAATACGCGGAGGATATTGAACCATTTCTGTCAGATATATTCTGTAAATAACTAGAAGAGAGAAAAGTACCTTCTAGCTGGAAAATAGCCCAGGTAATACCCGTTTTTAAGAAAGGAGATCGGAATGATCCTAGGAATTATCGACCCATATCTCTAACATCGGTCTGCAGCAGAATGTCATATGCTCGAACATAATGAAGTTTCTAGATGAGAACAAGTTACTTACACCATGCCAACACGGATTTCGGAAGAAGAGATCGTGTGAAACACAATTGGCCCTATTTTCCCAAGACATAATGAAAGTTATTGATGCAGGTTCGCAAGTTGATGCAGTTTTTTTGGATTTTCAGAAAGCTTTTTATTCTGTGCCACACAACCGACTCTTAGCGAAGATTCGAGCTTATGGTATTTCGGCTCAGATTTGCGAGTGAATACGTGATTTTCTAACTGGTCGATCACAGTATGTCGTTGTTGATGGGGAAGCTTCTTCTAAGATAAACCTTACTTCGGGCGTTCCTCAAGGAAGTGTAATAGGTCCACTTCTTTTCTTAATATTTATAAACGATCTAGGTGACAACGTCAAATGCTGGTTGCGATCATTTGCCGACGATGAGGTTATCTATAGGGAAATAAGGTGCTCCGACGATTGCTTAGAAATTCAACGTGATTTGGATGCTATTTTCGATTGGTGCCGTAAATGGCAGCTTACACTTAATTGCAAAAAGTGCAAGGCAATGCGGATAAGTAACAAGAAGAAGCAGTTTGTTCACAAGTACAAAATAAACAATTCACCTGTTGACACGGTTGATTCCGTGAAGTATCTGGGGGTGATAGTACAAAGCAACATGAAATGGGACATGCACATAACTTCCGTCGTAGGCAAGGCAAATTCTAAATTATGATTCATAGGTCGTATTTTGAGGAATTGTAATGCTCAAACAAAGGAGATAGCATATAAAACACTAGTGCGTCCGCATCTGGATTACTGTTGTGGGGTTTAGGATCCGTATCGTAAGGTTCTGATTGGCTCAGTTGAGAGGGTGCAGAGGAGAGCCGCTAGATTCGTGACTTGTTGTTACAGCCCTTATGAAAGTGTCACAGAATTGATACATAGATTGGGCTGGGATAGTTTGGAAGACAGATGACATAGCTTGTGTTCGAATTTATTGGAGAATATGCGAAAAAATGTAAATTTCGAGTGCAATGAAATACTTCTTCCGCCAACCTATTTAGGTCGCAATGACCAGAGGGATAGATTAGAGAAATACGATGCCGTACTGATACTTATATGTATTCCTTCTTTCTTCGCACTATTCGGGATTGGAATGGGCGGGTTTAGGATTGGTGCTTAGCACCCTCTGCCACCCACAATGTTTGTTATTTGCAGAGTATGAATGTAGATGTAGATGTAGAAGTGACCATACAGTCGGAAATATCTCACACGACCCATTTTCAATCCTCTGTAACCATAAATCCATCTTATTCTAAAATCCTTTAATCTTATCCATATTAATAAGAATATTTTCGTTCCTAGCATGCATTTTGATGTTCAGCTAATTCAAGTGTGCGAAAAGTTGGTAAGATATGCCAACTTACATACCCATTCGCCATCTGCGAATAAATTCATGTACTTATGTCTTTCAACAATCAAAAATGACTGCATCTCTTCTCTAAGTTCAAATATTTGCATTAACACCTTTCCTCACGACAGCCAGTTAAGTTCTGTATGTAACAGGAGTGGTGTGTTCTGAAAACATTTCCTGACATAAAACTGAAAAAGGTCATGAATTTAGGGTCACAATTTTATGAAATTCAAGACTTTTACTACTTCATCCAGCACATCTTTCAGAGAAGGTGGCAAAGACAAAGCAGCAATTGCTTCACAGTGAATGAGACAATGATTGCATCGTACATTTTGATTTCGCGTACTTTAGCTACATATCCTTTCACTGGGCCTGTCATAGTAGCCGCTCCATTTGTACAAACACTAACACAATCCTTCCATGTTAATTCATTAAGGAGAAAATATTCATCAGTCAAACAAAATACTTCTTCATCGATAGTTTGCTCTGGAAGTTCTTTGCAAAAGAAGAAATTGCAACTACATCTCCATCAACATACCGAACATAAGCCAAAAGATGTGCGTGGCGGCAAATATTTGTGGACTCATCAATCTGAAGTGAGAACGTCTGACTGTTGTTGATTTTTTGATTCATAATGTCTTGAATATCACGAGACATTAATAACTCAGCGACTGATTGTGTCAGCAAAAAGAGGAATTTTTGAAATTTCACTAGCAGATTCTAAACCCAGAACTATTCTCACCATCTCTTTACAAACAGGTTTTAACGGTGTTTCACCTATTGTATGTGGTTTCTTGGCCTTTACGATAAGTTTGGCTGCCTCATAAGTAGCTTACTGTACTTTCTCCAAAACATGTTCTATAGCGGTCATGATCGTTATTTGTTTTTTCTTATTTTCCAACAACTGACAAAAATTAATTGACATCTTTGCTTGAAAGAAAAGAATGTTTCATTGGCAAATGTTGTTTCAATTAACTGGGAACCATAGAAGTGTTACTGAGTTTTTCACTACAAACGATAAATTTGGTAATTGAGTAAGTTTTTTCACCACACACACACACACACAGAAAAAAAACATATTTCCGCTGCATCAACTTTTGTTCCTTTCTTTCTGGCTCAACGCTTTCATCAATTGCACTCATAGACGGAACACTCCGTTCAAGAAATTTGTCAATCTTGAAGAAATAAAATAGTCTGCTAATCGTAATAGAAAATATCAAGACTAACTACTAACACAGTTATAGGACCACTTCAGAGTAGGGTTGTTGTGGATGTCATCTTTGCGGAAGTGGATGTTCAGTGATTGACATCCGCGGATGTTTTTGCAGAAAAATAAATTTATAATTGTTTAGATTTTATCCAAAAAAAATTTAAAATCAATGCTTTTATCATTAGTAAATACTATTTCCATATGCAGTAATACTGCCATATTGATTTATTTTTACCTCATCTTTCAATAACAAAAAATGTGGGATGATTTCACAAGAGAATTAAATTATTTACATAACTGCGCAAGCGTCTCAAAATCATTCTTTGTCATATGAACATTGGAGAGTTCGTGGCTAGACAAATTCAAGCGTCAAGCACCAGATGATGCTACCGTGCATTTCCACACTCGCTTTTTTCTGTCTTTTAGCTATACGCCTTGTCAACATTGAGGTCATTACAGGGGTGAAAAGATCGGGGCTAGGAATGGGAAGGAATTCGGCCATGGTCTTTTAAAGAGAGCATTCACCTGGAGTGATTTGGGGAAGCCATGGAAAACCCAAATATGGATTCCCAGACGGGGATTCGAACTGGCATCCTTCCAAATGCGAGGGCAGGCCTACCTTCCCACCGCTCTAGTGGTACATTCATAGTATAACTTGTAGTATTTACGAGATCCGATTTTCTATAAAAGAACTCTTGATGGTCCGTGAAATCGATTACAGGAATATGTGTAGGAGATGTTGGATGATGTTGGACTCCCAGGCAACCAAACAGGGTCCTTGTGTCCAACAAGCTATAGATATTGCAGGAAGCTATTGGAGTGTGCGATAAGGACACATGGTGTGCCACGAGAAAGTATGAGTGGTATGAATTGCTTAGAACATCTAGAGTAGCATGAATGGGTGAGCGCATCCTACAGTAGTTCTACACGGATCTCCTAAAAGTTGGACCGCATCCACACTGGTCCCTACTCCCTAGTTCGTCCGTTTGACAGATGGGTTTCTACTCTGTCTTCAGTCTCCTTTAAAGTATACACTTCATTGTTTCACAGAATTAATGTTAAAAATTATCTTAAAAGTGATTTGGGGATCGCAGCTAGGGTTACCATCCGTACTTTATTATAGAGTACTGGATACTGTATTTTGGGTAGACGTACTTTGTATCACCCCACTGTTTGATCTCTTATGCACGAAAATAGTATCCCAATGCAGTTTTGATGAATGATCATCACTGTACTGGATTGAAAGACTCTCGTGTATGTCAAGCATGTCACTCACTTCACATTTAATGGGTTTGTTTTAATTTAGGTTCCTTTTGATTAATTCAATATTTTTTAACAAACAATTTTGAGATTATTATACATTTTAATTTAAATACAGACTGCAAGGATTCTGTAAAATAATAATAATTTTATGTGATCTAAAAATTCCAGTCACAGAGTTCCTTATCAGCCGTGCAGTGCACCTCTATCGTTGTCATCTATTTTTAAAAGGAAACCTACAGATTAATGTGAAATTCGAACCATGGAGCGTCCCAGCATCTTAGCATTAACAAATCAAAGCTTTTCCAGAGGTGACTGTCAATTTTAAGACCCATGAAAATTACAGCTGAGACAGGGACTTGAACAAGAGACTTTCAGTACCCCAATCGTACGCCGTATCCATCTGAAACAAGAGACAAATTTGGATGACAAATAAATATAAAATCAATGTACTTTTTTCTATATAATTTATTTTTGATATACCAAAATACAAATGTACTTTTATATGATTGAATTCATATTTTTCAGTACTTCTAAGTTCAGATGCTTGAGGCGTGTGATTTGGGTATGGAAGGTCACCGGTTCAAACTCCAAGTCTCGAATGTAATTTTTACAGGCCTTAAAATCGACCTTCACGTTTGGCAGAGCTTTGATTTGTTAATGCGAATATATAAGGACTCTACCTACATTTTACGAACATCTGATGAACCTGAAGAGAGGCCGAAAAAAAAGGACACTTTTCTAAAGCAATCAATAACGCTAAAACAACATTTAGTCGTAAAGGACCAGAAATTTCTGAATTCTTTGTATACATTTCTCCATTTCGACCAGCCTGACACCAGCCTGCACCCTCAAATAATAAACCAAACTAATGATGGCCAACACACCGTGCGGTGTCGTTTGAACTCACTTCAACCAAGCGAGCGACAACAATAAGAAAAGTGTCGCTCGCTTACAGTGCGGACTCTGTACGGTCTAATGTAGTTCGATCTTTACATGCAAGTTCAAACTTGTAAATTCGTCAGTTAGGTCATAACACCATTTAGTTCATTGTTACTTTTATTGCAAAATCGTCAGAAAACAACCACATTTTTTGCTAGCTAAGTGACAATGGGCAGAATCTCGAATAAAGAGAAAATAATAATATATATTGCAATGTAAACAAAAAATCGGCATTAAAAAAATTGAAGATGCAAAAGCAGATGTAGGATTTCATGCAAAAGTTCCGCACTTGTGGATGAGAATATCCGCTACATCCCTACTTCAGAGCACAGCTATGATAGAACTGAAGTAATTGAAAGAAGCTGGATTTATATACTTCAAAGAAGTCACATATAGGGTGCCAATTGTTTTTACAGTGATTTCTAACAATGTGTGAGTGCAACGGTACAGGAACAAAGTAGTATTGTTGGAGAAGCACCAACACAAACAAGTAAATAAAATAACAAAAGGCTTGAAAGGTTCTTCTAATCCCAGCAATTTTGACTGAGGGTATAGCACATACACAGACATGCGGTAAATATAACAGAACCCAAAACACAGCAGCAGAGGCGAGGAATAATAATATTTAAAAAATGAATAAACAAAACTAACAGCAACTGTGAGTAATTAAATAACATTTAATTTCTTAGAATACGACAATATGCAACAATTCGCAACACATGAAATTAAAATATAATTAATAAAATAACTTGACAGTTAATTCCTTACAATGCGTAAGTAAAATTTCGCAGTACACCTTTCACCTTGTCGCGGGACACCAGTTGCGGTCCACTGTATTAGGTGGGATCTAAATACAGCAGATATTGACTGGAAGCAGGTGGAATTGACAACATGAGGGAGCAGAGATTTGCAAGCACTATAGTGAGGGAAGGAAGGTTAACCCATGAGTCAGAACAAAACAAAAAAGGGCACAATAGACTAAATGTTTTCTTAATAAAACCTGATGAAAATTATGTGAGATCTCACATGCAGGCAGTAAGTGATCATGAGGCAGATATTAAGGACATCAGGGGGATCAGGAAATCATTAACCATGGAAGATGGAAGTTACAGGTATAATTATAACAAGGTACATATTTCAGAACTGGCTAGGTATTTTAGGAAGATGTTCAATGTCTGGAAGAAAGGCACTAGTAAGTGCAAAAATTAACCAGGAACAGTTCAAGGAAATAATAAGAACAAAGAAATAAATGCTTGCTCCCCCCCCCCCCAAAAGGAGAAGCACAGAACCTGCATGTTACATTAGGGATGTGAGGAACATGATGAGATTGGTGAGAAGGTAACATAATAGATTAAAAAAGCGGTAGTATAATAAACATTGTATGAATCAATTTAACAAGCAATTAGCAATGGAAAAGAGGGAAGCTATGGATTCATGGAAAATCTCATGGTTAGGCAGGGAGCAATGATGAAAGATATTTCTATACCTATGTTATGGAAAAGGATGAAGATGATGTTACAGAAAATATAAAAACTGTTCAGATACTAAGCAACTGATTTGTTGAGACTGTTGAAATGATCAAATTTAATCATTACATGATAGTGATACTTTCAAGACAGGAAGGAAGAAATATTTGTAGCTGCAAAGGCAGTGAAAGGATTTTCAGCTTCTATGGAAGCATCTACCATATAGTAAAGAGTTCGGTAGCAGAAAATGGTCCCCGTATAGCAGGCCAGAAATTGTTCCTGCCCTCTCCATGTGTTTTGAATGGCAGGGAATCGGACGCAGTTAATTGCATTTTTATTGAAATGAAAATATGGGACGGCACATTTTTACAGGATTACAGAGGACAGTTTGCAGAAAGAGAAAGCGAAGTAAAACTTTTCTGATAAGAATTGAGTGACATAGTTTTCTTAGTATATCTGCAACTGAAATGAAAATGCTTTTAAGGTGTGTGTGTCTTTTTTTTTTTTTTTTCCTTGCCAACGAACTGGGAGATGTGACAGCTACTGAAGAGGTTGCAGAGGCATTTAAGTAATGGCTGCACCTCAAGACTGACATGGGTGTGAGTACTTGTGTGAACAGCCTGTGCACTTGTGTGAGTACTAGTGGAGTGCTTGGGTGCAGGACAGACAACCTGCGCGGGGATTAGCAGAGAGTTGAGCTGGCACGTCGAGCGGTAGGAAGAGACCTGCCAACCACGACATCCAGTACAGTTATTATAAAAGTGTGTGTTCGATAAGCCGTTGATGGTAAAGTTTACCACACTATTTAGGCTGAATGGTGAACATGCTATGGAAAATTTTTACAGAATAAACTTCAACAAGACTGAAGTACTGGCTCAGACTGCATATTTCTTTGATTCTATAATTAGAGAATCATTGGAGATTAGACAGAGTACCAATAACATCAACAGAGGTGGTGGCCTCTTTCTAAGTGATGCATGGAAACCCACCATCGAAGATCTGGGTATTTATACGAGCCAGAATTGTGAGGAATTTACAGTGGATGACATGTTGTTGCAGTAGCAACTTCACCCTAATATTTCACCAAATGAAGCCAGCAGAGGTAGCTGTCGAATCATCATGTATGGCAGAACTTAGCCGGCAGAACACAAATGAAGAATTTTTATCACTGTTACAACCCTCAATGACAACACCTAAGTGAGACAATGATGGATTGCATGTTTCTTATAATATTTCTTTACAGATTTCCAAGTGCAGAAAGCTGTACTCCATTGGTGAAGCATATACAGCAAAATGATCTGACGGTTTTCGCCGCCATACTGTTGAGTGAGTAGATGGTGGGGGGTGGTGGGGATAGGCGCAATCCAGAGCCCACATGTGACATTTGTAGTAGCCATGGAGCAGTGGTCGGGTAAGCACCGTGTGTTGGTTGTTGAGGCATTTTTTAAAAGTGGCGATTCCTGTGTTGCTGTTCACTGGCAGTTCCGTAGACATTTTAATGTGGGTCCAAGAGGAAGAGTCCCAACTCGTAACACAATTATGCTATCAGTGAGCACCTTCAGAGCTAACGGTTCAGCATTAAAAAGGAGTCAACAGGTCAACCAAGGTCATCTAGGACGTCAGAGAATATCGATCGAGTAAGAGGAGCTGTGGAAGCCAGTCCTCGGTGGTCGGCACGCAAAGAAGCTGCTGCTTTGCACATGTCTGACCGCTTGGTAAGACGAATTTTGCGTTTCGATCTGCACTTCCACCCGTACAAAATGGCTATTGTCCAGCAATTAAAGCCTAATGACTATGCAAAGTGTAAAGCATTTGCAGAAGAAATTATTGCTGTGTTGACTGATGAAAAAATTTTAATGATGAGCGAAGAGGCACATTTCCATCTGGATTGTTATGTGAACAAACAGAACTTTCGTTATTGGTCGACTACAAATCCAGAACAACTGCATGAACATCCTCTGCTTAGTCCTAAGGTTACCGTGTGGTGTGGTGTAGTGAAAAGGTGTATCATTGGGCCATACTTCTTTGAAGAGGATGGTCGAACCGTTACGGTCAATTCACAACATTATTTGTTGATGTTGAAAAATTTCCTGATCCCTGAAGTTAAGAGAAATCGTTTAGTGCACAAGATGATATGGTTCCAGCAGGATGGGGCAACTGCCCATACAACCAATGAGGTTATGGACGTTTTGAGATCAAGTTTCGTGGTCGAGTGATCTCTCGCGTTTTAGGGACATTGAATGGCCAGCTCGCTCTCCAGACCTTAGTGTTTGAGATTTTTTCTTGTGGGGGCTCCTTAAAGCAAGAGTTTACACAAACAAACCCTGCACACTGGACAACTGAAAGAATCCATATGCCAACCTGCCTCGTGCAATGTTAGAGCAAGTGTTCAACAGCTGCACTGCAAGGCTGGAAGAATGATTGTTCAAAGACGGACATCATTTAAAGGACGTTATCTTCACATCTTAAATGGATGAAATTGGTTGTTCTGGTGTTATTTTCATTAATTTACATGAACACTCTTCTGTAATAAGCAATAAAATATTTTGTATCACTTTTATTTTTCATGTTGTTTTTACTTTAAAACCGTCAGACCTTTTTGCCGCACCCTGTAATACTAGCTGTAACGTGAGGTAATGCTGCATGAACAAGCTTTCAATGTTAAATGAAGAATTCCACAGAGTAATAATTGAACACAAAGAAGGATTGACGAAATGGCTCAGTGCATCGAAAAATCATTATGCGAATACTTAAAAATATAAGAATTCTCCACACTGCTTAACAAGTCAACTTTTCCAAGAAATGAAGCCTTTTATTATATGAAGATCTTCAGAGCAATATATAGTGATCATGGCATTGATATTCTACAACGAGACATTTCTGAGTTAGAGTTATGGTGTCAGGTAAATAAACTGCACCTTAACATAAAAAAATGTGCTATCATGGTGTTTTCATGATGTCACAACCTGCTGCCTGTTAATTATTCATTATGTGGTCAAAATGTGGAAATAGTTAACTCAATAAAAGACTTGGGAGCGATGATTGATGATAGGCTTACTTTCTCTGATCATATTAACTACATAACTGTGCGAGCATTTTGTGTCCTTGGATTTATATGCAGATCTGGGAAAGAATTCAAAAATGTTAATACACTGTTTTGACTTTTCTCTGCCTTTGTCAAACCCTTATTGGAATATGGTAGTATTGTCTGGTCACCATTCACAGATCAACAAATTAGCTGTGTCGAAAAAGTTCAGCGTAAGTTCTGTAAGTTCCTGTTACACTATCCTCATGGTGAAAACTTTACAGACGTGTGTGATGTGTATCACTATTATAACATTAACAGCCTACGAAGTCAGAGGCAATTGACAGACCTATGCTTTTTCTACAAAGTTGTCATTGGTCTTATTGATTCTCCAGAAATACTCGAGCAATTCCAATTTAACTGCACGAGGGTAGATCTTTGAACAAGAATACTGCTGGATACTATAAAACCAAACAAAAACTATTTTGCTTTTGGACCATACCACAGAATAGTAAGTCCGGTTAGCTTACATGCTGCCAACATCAACTTCTTTGGAGGATCTCATGCTGGACTAATCTCCAGCATTAAAAGACTTTTATGAATTATCTTATATGTTGATGATAAGAATTATTTCTGTATATACAAAGGCGATTGGTGTACAAATAAATAAATAAATATTATGTGAGAGTTATAAAAGAATAAAAAACTAATTAAATATTATTATTTGTCAAACGTTTGGGAACTGATTTGGTAAACTAAAAAGATTTTTTAGAAGTAAAATATGTATCCTCAAACTGACTGTGCTCCAGCAATGGTATGAAAACACAGAGGCTTTCTGGCATACTTAAAATGACCTATACCTAAAGTATTATCTAACATTTTGTCATTCATCGACAGCTTTAGCTGCAAAAATCTTGGTGAATGCTTACATGGCTCACTACAGCAGTTAATAATATCAAAAGGAATACCTCAAATGAGAGATCATTTACTAAACTATGTTTATAAAATGGTGAAGATTATAAGCTTTACTAACAAACATGGAAGTTTATCGGTTATAAAACTACATTTTTATGCCTTGATTCATTGTTGGAATTCCCGGAAAACAAAGACAATGATTTGTGGTTCACTTTAATTAATATAAAAATGATGTAGCTAATATTACTAACTTATTTTCCAAATTTAATGAAACCAATTTGAAGCAACAAGGTGATGAATAGCGTTCAGTTCTTTATGACAAGTTAATACTTTTTTTCCTGCCTTCTTTTTGAGCTGTAATTAAACACTGATTGAACGTTCCTGATTGTATTTTAATGTATTTTATATAGCATAAAAATGCATATTTAGGCCATTTTTCCAGTTTTCTCATATTACGATAATATTTATAGTCATATTGCAACATTTTGAGGAAAAATCTGGTAATTTTTAATAGTACCAGGAATTCATTAGAAATTATAGATGAGAAGAAATTAAGGTAATTAATATCAGAACTCTACTCCTATCATACATTTGAGGGGAAAAACTAATTGTAACTACTTTATCATTCTGTAAACTTTAATGTTCTGCCCGCTGTTTAATCTAGACAATGCAGCAGCAGCATGCCTGCGATCAATCAATGCCTCATTGTTGCCAATACTTTTTTTAAATAATCCTCAGTCAGTGGTAAGATGTTAAATCTGCAGTGCATCAGTGAGCAGTGCCATGCAGAAAACAAAAATTTTCTGTAAGTGCAAAACTACGGACTTATATAAAGGAATTTGGGGAGGAATATTTTAGTACAGACAAAGGAGTTCTTTTTTGTAAATTATGTGACATTAAAGTGGCTTCGACATAATGATTTAAAATTTAATTTCCCATTAGTGGAGTGAGTGCACTGAAACAAATTATGCTCTCTACATGAAAGTGACACTACTAGATAAAATAATGCTGATTTATAATTGAGCATGTTTTTATATGTAGTAAATTTAAATGTTTGGATATATATTTTAAATTTTAGGTCATATTTACCCATTTTTAACATCATAATTGCATGCATATTTCTCTGTTTTATGGTCATAATGATCTGAAACCTAGTGAAGAATTCAATTCAAACCAAATATCTGTGTTTGTTAAAAAACTTTTTCTGTACAAAGAAAACCTGAGGAGAGGTGAATGCTCTCAGTTTCCAAATCTTTTAAAATCAGAAAAACGATATGAAAATTGGCTTGCTGACTTGAAGACAGTCTTTACTTAAGTTATCCCCGATTGGCTGCCGGACCAGTTTGCAAGTAGATCCACAAACTCCAATGAATCCACACTAATACAAGAGCAATTAACTGAAGTATCCTTAAATGAATAGCTAAAACTAATATCTGAATAATTCTGGTAACAAAAACATACAAAATTTTATATCCTGTCACTGGACGGAAACTGTTTTTGCAGAACATGGATTTAGAGCAGTTACGGACATCCTAACGAAAAAGGTCCAAAATTAGTTCTTGTGGAAACATACAAATGTTATTTACAAACACAGACATACACAAATAAACTCATATCTCCACAACAGGGTAACACATCTCATTGGAAAAAAGGTTGTGTTTTTGTAGTTTAAAACAAAAGTTACAATTTCAATAAATACTACCTTAAATACCAAAAAGTTTTATTTATCCATTCAGGACATCAAAGTTAAATTTGTATTTTTTTAATTTTCACTTGGGGGTTTATGGTATGTTTTTCTATAAGGTGTTCATGGTAAGTTTCAGAACCAGATTATAAAGGGAGCCGATATATTCTGACCACAACCTGATGGTCATGAAGTTCAGATTGAAATTCTAAAGAATAATGAAGCAACACAGGCTCATCAGATTTGAAGTGAAAAAATTGAAAATAATCTCTCAGAAATATTTTCAGAGATTGTAGATGGGAGAATAAGAAATAGCTTTGTGAAAGGAATTCAACAGAAGAATGGAATGCATTAAAAGAGAGAGGAGAAGTAGTTACAGAAACATTAATCATTAGGAAGCTGACAAAAACCTTGCATCAAAAAAGAAATTTTGGAGTTGATTGATCAGAAAAGGGGGGGGGGGGGAATAACAAGGATGAAGCAGGAAATGGGCAGTAGACATTTAGAAACCAAATAATTAGGAAATATAAGAACATAAAAGAAAAGTGGCTGTAAGAAAAGTGCAAAGAATTAGAAAAAGAAGTGGTCATAGACAAAGTACGCACATCCTATAGGAGCAAAAAACAATTTTTTTTAGAAAGGATGGAAAACTATATAAACAAACTTTGAAGGTCTAATATGAAACCTCTTTAAATCTCAGAGTTAAACAATAGAAGGAATACATTGAGAAACTGTATGCTGGGGAAGATTTGAAGAAGTACAGTGGAAAGCGAAGCTGTGTTGACAATAATGATTTAAAACAGAGGTTCACAATTAGTTTCTCCCTAGTACCAATTTGAGAAAGAGCTAAATCTCATGTACCCCTTATAGCTGAAATGATAAATTAAAAAGTGAAACCAGTTTTTCAAGGTTTATTTATTCCAGTAATATAATTCAAACATACAAAAACATACACAGACGGAAAAAAAAATCCCAACACCAAGAAAAAATTATTGTAGAGTAATGAAATTTGGACAATGCATTTGTCAAGTTAACATGTTTAATTGATTAAATTTTCAAGATCACAGGTTAATTTAAGCTCAAGAAAATGCATTTCAAATGTGAAATACTGTTAAATTAATAGCCGGTGTAACCTCCAGAATTTTGAATGCAAGCCTGCAAACGTGAATGCATTGTGTCATACAGGTTTCGAATGTCACTTTGTGGTATGGAGTTCCATGCTTGTTGTACTTGTGCTGTCAATACTGGGACGGTCAGTGCTGGCTGTGGATGATGCTGGAGTTGTCGTCCAATGATATCCCATACGTGTTCAATTGGAGACAGATCTGGTGATCTCGCAGGCCAAGGTAACATGTCGACACTCTGTAGAGCACGTTGCGAGACAACAGCGGTATGAGGGCGAGCGTTATCCTGTTGAAAAACTCCCCCTTGAATGCTGTTCATGAATGGCAGCACTACAGGTTGAATTACCAGACTGACGTACAAATTTGCAGTCAGTGTGTTTGGTATAACCACAAGAGTGCTCCTGCTGTCATAGGAAATTGCTCCCCAGACCATGACTCCAGCCCTGTAGCGTGCATTCCACTGACTACAAGCCATCGCCGTTTGCGACTCCAGTGGTGTCAAGCCAGAGCTCATTGGAGGACGGAGTGGAGATCTGTTGTGTTTTCTGATGAAAGCAGGTTCTGCCTTGGTGCCAGTGATGGCCGAGTGTTGGTCAGAAGGAGGCCAGGGGAACGCCTGCAACCAAACTGTCTGCGGCCTAGACACACTGGACCTACACCTGGAGTCATGGTCTGGGGAGCAATTTCCTATGACAGCAGGAGCACTCTTGTGGTTATACCAAACACACTGACTGCAAATTTGTACGTCAGTCTGGTAATTCAACCTGTAGTGCTGCCATTCATGAACAGCATTCAAGGGGGAGTTTTTCAACAGGATAACGCTCGCCCTCATACCGCTGTTGTCTCGCAACGTGCTCTACAGAGTGTCGACATGTTACCTTGGCCTGCGAGATCACCAGATCTGTCTCCAATTGAACACGTATGGGATATCATTGGACGACAACTCCAGCATCATCCACAGCCAGCACTGACCGTCCCAGTATTGACAGCACAAGTACAACAAGCATGGAACTCCATACCACAAAGTGACATTCGAAACCTGTATGACACAATGCATTCACGTTTGCAGGCTTGCATTCAAAATTCTGGAGGTTACACCGGCTATTAATTTAACAGTATTTCACATTTGAAATGCATTTTCTTGAGCTTAAATTAACCTGTGATCTTGAAAATTTAATCAATTAAACATGTTAACTTGACAAATGCATTGTCCAAATTTCATTACTCTACAATAATTTTTTCTTGGTGTTGGGATTTTTTTTTCCGTCTGTGTAGTTAAAATAAGATTTGGCAATAGTAATGTTTGCACAGTTGGTTTTTTTTTTATTTATGTTAGTGATTACTTTAGCCAAGAGATTACTGCACATACCCCTCAAAGTAACATTACATACCCACCCCTGGGGGTACATGTACCACTAATTAGGAACCAATGACTTAGATGATCTTATTTTAAGGGCGGGATTTGACAGGAATCTGAACTCAAATAATGCAGTAGGAATTGAGATTCCTGAAGAGCTTCTATAATCTCCAGAAGGAATGTGAAGATTATTCAAAGCAATAATATATATATACATGAAACAGGGGGTGATACTTAACGTAATAACTGAGACTCGATAAGGAATTGTAGTTTTTGTCTAAAAATTTATTTACACGTTCCTTGTGCAATGTTATTAATATGGTTTGCTCTTAGCACTACAAAATATATACGTACGACACAAACGTCTCACAAAAATTGCTGTACCGTTAAATCATAGAAACCAGCCGTAATGTATAACAATAATGCTGTGCTCTTAAAAGAAATTATTTGAGAATATTTTACTATCACACCCACCACAAATATCAATACAAACCAAACTTCACACACACACATACACACAAAACAAAATCTGCCACAGCTTTAAGTGGTAAGCGAACAGTAGACGCCATATATATGTACAATTGTGTGACCTCCAACAGGGGTATTACTTACAATGAAATATATCCACATATTGTTGTGTCTGAGACAATATTCTACAGCATTTATCAAAGATTGTTGTGGCAATATTAAATTATGTTGTAGTTAAGATGAAAGAGTGGCAATATGCTTGTTTTAGCATAAGGCAAGGCATGAGAAATTTAGTTTTTATATATAGGCCTAATTTAAGCTTAAGTTGAAATACAGCCTGTATCAAAATGACAATTGACTTTTAGGATTAATTCTAGATCATGATACTGCTATCACTACTTTCTGCCATGTGGACAACAATGATGTAAACACAAACTGCCACTGGTTCTTATGATGTCATTGTTTTTCGGCGTGACATATTTAATACATGGGCAGCTACAAAAACGCCACTCAAGGGAGCTGCATGGAGAATAGGAGATTTCTCAGGTAGGGGCAAACCCAATGTAATATATCCAGAACTATTTACATTAATAATCCTAATATTCATCTTTAGTGGTATTATTATCTAGAACCGAGCCCAGCTGTGCATTTCGATATGGACATACCTGAATTGGCAAGTGTATCTGTAAATCTCACAAATGGCATAGAAATGAGAGGTTTTCTGTTAAATGGATAGCTAATTATGATATTCTTGTTCCTTTACTTACAAATCCTAGTTTTCAATGTTGCTAATATCATTACCTAAAATTAATCCCATCTGCATATTTCTACATCACAACACAAGAAATTGCATGTGCATTTACAATTTTAGCTTACAGTATCAGGATTTAAATGAGTGGTTTTCTGTGATACTCTGATTCATCTATTCTATTAATCCTAGTTTTCAACGTCGGTGGTTATGTTTTCTTCTTTTTTTCCATTTTGGCCTCTATTGACCATGTGGTTCTAAACTCTTGGCCCATTTCCTTCATCCTTGCACTGTGGTTGTCTTTTCTTTCTTGGGTCCATTTCACCACAGATCTGGGGCACAGTGTTTTCACTGTAAGTGTCTGGATACAATCGGATGTTTTAATCAATGTTCTGTACTTATACCTGTTGTAAATTTTATTGGGGTTAATTCCCGGTTGTTCGAGATCTTTTCTGACTAGACTTGTTCATTCTGTGTTAACTTAATTTTATCCATAATTCACTGTATTGAAGATGGATCGTCAGGGTCCAAAATGCATTGTGTAATACAATAAAATTTGTATTCTAGTGACTGACGGCTGTTTTTCTTTCAACATTCTGCGTTAGTCGTTTTCCCTCTAGAGACAGTGTTGAAGATTTTGGAGGCGAGTCTGTTATTGTCCATCAGAACTATATGACCACAGAACATTAATATTCTTTTTCTCAAGTCTGTTGTAAAGCTCTCCAGCTGTAGGTATAGGTCCTCATCAAACCTGAATCTGTATTTTCATTTTTCTTTGACAGGACCCATGATTTTTCTCATGATCTTATGTTCCTTTAGTTCCAGTTTTCTGAGTTGTCCCTTTCAAGCCAAGTTGAAGCACTCTGATGCATACAGTATTGATGATTGAACTACAGTATTATAGTGTCTGAGTTTAAGGTTAAGGGAGAGGGATTTAGATCCATATATGTTCTTGCAAATGTGGTATGTTCTCTCCAGTCTGGCGCATCTTCTTTTCATGGCTAAGTCCTTGTTGATGTCTGGAGTTATCGATTCTACAAGATATTTGAAGGCATTAGTGCTCTGTATTATTGCATTCCCCAGTGGTATTAAGTTAGGTACATTTCTGATGTTGGTGATGATCTCAGTTTTGTTTTTGGAAATCTCCAACCCAACGTTAGCTGCTATGTTGTTGAGGGAGGATAGTTGGTGAATAGTTTCCTCCACACTAGATGCTAGGACAGTGAGTTTATCTGCAAAGGCCAGGCAGTTGATTAGTATTTTGTCTTTTCTGTAACCAATTCTCATTCCATAGAAATCTGTTAGTGTGTTCGTGACAACAAGCTGTCCCCTTGTCTAACACTTATTCTAATTTCGAATGACTTTTGATAGTTCCCCTCTGAAATTAAATTTGGATGTAGTGTTAATTAGGGTCACTTTCACAAGGTTCAAAATTTTGATCTCAAGTCCCAGTTCAGAGAGTATGTGGAAGATGGGTTTCCTATCCACAGAATCATAGGCTTTGTGAAAGTTAACAAAGGTTGCCACCTAGAATGAGGCACTGAGGTTCTTGTAGGTGAGAATTGTTTTGAGTTTAGGACCTGTTCAGCACATGACCTTGTCTTCTGGAACCCAGCTTGGTATTCTTCTGTACAAGAATCTAGTTGAGCCTCTAGTCTAGGGCCTTAGAAGGAATCTTGTATGACACAGATAGAAAGGAGATCCCCCTCTATAGTTGTTTAGGTCTGACTTATCTCCCTTCTTCTGAAGTGGTTGGATGATACCAGAAGACCAATCAGTAGGTAGTGTTTCTGTCACCCAGATGTTGGATATGATCTTATATATTCTTTGGACTAAGTCATCATAGCATGTTTCCAAAGTTCTACAAAGATGTGATCTTCACCTGGTGGTCTATTGGAGTTCAGTTTAGAAATGATCTTTTGTATCTCCTCCTTGGCTGGTGGTAGGAAGTTCAGTTTACTGAAACTTTTTGGTTCAAATTTTAGTTCACTCTTTGGTTTCTCGGTGTTGAGGAGGTTTTTAAAGTAGTCTGTGGTGCAGTCCTTATCGTTTAGTTTCACCTCACAGTTCAGACCCATAGATGAAGTGCAAGGGATTTGAAAGTCCTGTAGAAATCTCTGGTATTGTTCTTCTGGAAATCTTTCTCAGCTTAGTTGATGATGGCTTCATGATACTGCCTTTTGGTGTTTCTAATAGTTCTGGCTGTATTTTTCTATGTTGTTATGAAGAACAAGTTTTTCTGTGCACTTGTTACAGTTCCATCTGAGCCATGCTCATCTTCTCTCTTCAGTAGCCTTATCACACACTGTTATCCACCACTGATGTTTGATCCTGTTAGTAGCAGGGATTGTTTCTGTTGTTGCATCAATAATTGCCTTCTGTAGTTGTGGCCAATTCTTTTTGTCCATGTTGTTGGCTAGGGTCTTGATCAATGTGTTGTCATCTTTCAACTTGAACCTCAGACCTTTAAACTGTTCTGTTTTCTTGTTAGAAGTTGAGGTGAGTTTGAAAAGTGGCCTGGACCAGGAGAATAATGTCATAAAAGCCAAAGAAATGTAATATTTGCAAACAGTGAAAGCATTTGATTTGTTTTATTGATTCAACATGGCAAGACATATTCATCATTAAGCTGTGGAAAATGTTTTGCTTGCATCAATTTCTCGTGACTTTTTGTAAAAGAGAAAAGTGTTTTTTTTTTTTTTTTTATCAGCAAACTAAATATGCTGCCTCAACTGCATATTACTTTACCAATACTTGCAGCCATGTGTGTAATTTTGAGTATCCTAGATTTTGAAATATACAGAAAGATTTAATTCTAGATATCGATACCAGAACTACAGAAATATTGTATTTGTACATCCATGACTGGAAAAAAAACAATTTTTGTGCAGATCCTGATAATAACATTTGTGGCTGCATGTGCAATGTATGCATCATAACCGATAAAGAGTGATGTCATAAACAACGTTTGTGGAAGTGTTTACATCGTTGTTGCCTACATGGCAGAAAGTAATGGTAGCAGTATCGCGAACTAGAACTAACCCGACTCTTGTTGTTAAAGCATAATGCACTATAAATTTGAATTATAATAAAAATTTATCTCGATTTTTGAGCAGCATTATTAGCAGCGCTTGGGATCTTACCAAAAAATTTAAGTTACATTAATTTGTGAGCAGCATTGTTAGCGGAACATGTGGATAGCATATTCGCTGTACATAATGTTTATCAATGTTGCTTGTCATTAATGCATTTTAGTGCACATAATATTAATATCATTGGAGGTTACACATTATTACAAATGGCGTCCTCTAATTGCTTAATGTGTAATGTTACAGCAGATGTTTATAATAAACTATTATTTAAGGAAAGTGTGCATTCTTGTTATACACTGTTTAACATTATGACTTTTTTGTGTGAAGTTTGTGCATTATGGATATGTTATCTCTGCAAGAGCAGCATGTATTGCATGATACACACATTTTGCTGAACAGTGTATATATCCCGCCCAGTAAGCCTCTCGATGTATATGCCAACTACTGCCAGGTGGTGGAAGAAGTGATAGCCGACCAACAGGTAGAACCATCACATGTGATTCTGGTTGGTGATTTTAACATCCCACATGTTGACTGGATAAAAAAAGAACCACATTTTCCCTCTGCCTCTCCTCGAATGCTTTGTGAGCTAGCTTGTTTATTGGATGTTGAACAGTGTAACCATGTCTTAAATTCTAGGGGTGTGTTATTGGATTTAGTATTTGCCTCTTCCAATGTCACTGTCAAGGGAGACACCTGCCCTTTGTTGCCTATTGATATCCAGCATCCAGCATTGAATATTATTCACCCTGTAGAATCTACCTTGCCTGACCACCAGTGCACTTTTGTTCCTGATTTTGCAAGGTGTAATCTTGGAGAAGTTTTTGATGAACTTCTTTCTATGGACCTATCCAATTTTGAATCCCTTGACTTATCCACCGATACTGACAATCTGTTCATAAAATTCACTGACATATTGAAGTCAATTGTGCTCAAGTATACACCACTGAAAAAAACTGGAATGTCAAAATTCCCATGTTGGTTCTCTACAGAGTTTATACAATTGGTCATAGAAAAGAAAAGACTCCACAAAGCTTATAAGCAGACCTTTGATTATGAGTACTATGTCCTGTTCTCAAAATTGAGAGATCAATCCCGTGTCTTATCCAAAAAATGCTTCAATGACTATGTTGAACATGAGCAGTGTACTATTCCTGGCAATCCCAAATTATTCTGGAATTTCATCCGTAACACTAGCAAAGCTGAAGGAGCACCAAGCACGTTAACATTTAATAATCACTTCACTTCCCACCCACAGCAAATGTGTGATCTGTTTGCACAATACTTCTCTTCAGTATTTACACCTCCATCTTCGTCTACTTCCAATATCCATTTCAGTACTAGTAATAGTCTGAGTACACTTGCAGTCACTGATGAAGATGTTTATAAAGCATTGGGCAAGCTAGACTGTTCAAAGAGTTGTGGCCCTGACCAAATACCACCTAATGTTTTGAAATACTGTAGAGTCTTGCTTTGCCATCCTTTAAAATACTTGTTTAACAGGTCTCTAAAGTCAGGAATTTTTCCAGATGTATTTAAGCTTGGTCATGTTGTTCCTGTGCATAAATGCGGATCGAAGGAAGATGTTAAGAATTATAGACCTATTGTTATACAATCGGTGTTAGCAAAAATCTTTGAGAAGTTGGTGCTAAACAAAATCTATCCCATGTTTCGTAACATAATTACTCCAAAGCAACATGGTTTCTCTCCTGGAAAATCAACAACAACTAACCTTGTGATTCTTCAAAATGAAATAATTAGAGCATTTAGTGAGCGAAAACAACTCGATGTCATATATCTTGACTTTTCAAAGGCATTTGATAAAGTTAGCCATCCCCACCTTCTTACTAAGTTGAAGGAATATGGCATAGTTGGTAAATTATTGGAGTGGTTTTGTAGCTACCTCAGCAACAGAAGGTTGATTGTAAAGGCTTTTGGCTCATTGTCATCTGCTTTCGCAGCTACTTCTGGAGTACCTCAGGGTTCACACCTAGGACCATTGCTGTTGAATATATTCATAAATGATTTAGTTAGTATTTTTGCCAGTTGCCTTTTCTTTGCAGATGACATTAAGATTTTCAAGAAAATCATTAATCGAGATGACTGCTTAGATCTTCAGAATTGCTTAAAAGCTATTGTGAAATGGTGTCAACAAAACAGTATGCAACTTAATGTTAATAAATGTTCCTGCATTACTTTTCACCGCACTAAATCGGCATTACATTTTGAATATGAAATGGAAAATCAGCTACTGAATCGCTGCACAACTGTAAGAGACCTAGGAGTTCTTCTGACGTACAATCTCACTCCAGAAGAACATGTCCACAACATATGTGCCAAGGCCTCCAAGTGCCTGGGCTTATTGGCACGCACTTCCAGATTTATTAATAATATCCAGACACTCAGGCTCTTGTACTGTGCCCATGTCAGACCCATACTTGAGTATTGCAGCGTTGTATGGTCGCCTCATCAGATCACACTAATTCAACACATTCAGAATCTTCAAAATAAGTTCTTAAGGCTTATAGGTTGTCGCATGGGCTTTCATTACAAAGACGTTCCGTTGGTTGCTGTTGGAACCTACCTTGGCCTCCATCCTTTGGAGTTGAGACGGAATGTTCATGGTGTCCTTTTTCTGCATAAACTAATCTCAGGTGTTATAGACTGCCCTGAAATTCTCAGACATGTATATTTTCGTTGTCCGTCTGGTACACGGTTGAGAGAACTATTTGGTCGTAGACATCTGCGCACAAACTATGAGGCTAGCAGTGCCTTAGAACGGATACAGAGGCTAGGTAACAGAATACCTCCTGAACTTGATTTTTTCATTGACAGTGCTGCTGTTTTCAAGCAAGTACTCATACGTGAGTGGAGTCAGCAATGATGGGCTTAGTCACGGTCTATTATTCCCTGCAATAATTTTTATTTTTTTTGTAGTTTTATGTTGAGTCTTATTATTAGGTTTAGAATAATTAATAATTTTCTTCTGTGTAATTGTTTTTCTAGTTTTAATAATATAAAAATATACTTGCTATTTTTTGTTATCTTCTTGTTTTCACTGTAACTAAATTGTTCATAAATAGTGGTAATTGTGTTTAATAAGTAGCTATCATAAGATATATTAATGTAAAATGGTTTTTCCGTTGGAATAAATAAATAAATAAAAATAAATAAATAAAAATATCAGCCAACTACTGTGTGTAACAATTTTCAGACTGAAAAAACAATTCCTTTTTAAGACCCAGTGTTTTTGCAACACCACCCAGAGGAGATTCTAATTGATTTTAATAAAACACTCATATTCACATTCCGAAAGAAGGTATTAGCAGACAGATGTGAAAATTAACACATAATAAGTCTAACAGCACTATGCTTCAGAATTACTTAAAAGGATAATATACAGACAAACAGAATGGATAGTAGAAGAGATATAAATTGAAAGTCAGATTTAGTTTATGTAAAACAGGGGTACAAGAGAAGCAATACAAGAAGGGCAGATCAAGAAAATCAACTTTTACGGCATTTGGTTGACTTAGAAGAACCAACTGATAACGTCAGATGGAGCAAGATGCTCAAAATTTGAAAGAACTCAGGTCTATAAATTATTCTCATTTCTTGATAATTTAATCTATATAAGAATCGGGGAGCTATAATACAAGTAAAGAATTAAGAGAGATTCATCAGTTAAAAACTGTGTAAAACAAGGTTGTAGCCTATCCTCATCAATATTCGAGGTAAATAAAAATTTTAACGTCGAAGAAGTGATAAAGGAGAAAATCAGCAGTCTGCGATTTGCTGATGACATGTCAGCAGACTAGAGTGAGGATATTAAGACATTACTGGATAGCATGAAAATGTTGCTGGTGGAAGAATTCTGATTAAATGTATTTATCTTTAAATAATAAAAATATAAAAGCAAAAGTTGTGGGACTGCAGGAGATTACAATTCTGCTACCACGACATTGCTCACTGCTGACTAATGACATCATTATTGCTGTGGCAGTTAACTGCAAGACATATTATTTTCAAGCAGTAATTAGGTTGTAATTCATGCTGGGTGTTATTTTCAAGCAATAATTTGGTTGTAATACACTACTAGTGATGTCTTGCATTTCATTACTGTAGTATTATGACACCAATTCCTAGCAGAATCACGATCACCAGTAATCCTAAAGTTGTGAAATGTAGCAAAAATGATAGTAACAACAATATATTAAATATAAAAATTGAATCAAATATTATGGGAGAAGTAAATCCTGTTATTTACTAAGTAAAATTACTACTGATGGCAGAAACACAAACTTTGTCGAATGCATAATAACACTAACAATAAGAGCATCTTGAAAAATAGAAATTTTTTAGTATCAAAATTGACCTATGACTGAAGTCTCTAAAAACATTATGTATGGAGCATAGCACTTTGTGAATGCGAAGCTTGGACTACAAGAATACCAAAAGAAAGAAAAATTGAATAATCTGAAATGTGGTGCTATAGAATGATGTTCAAAATTAATTGGATGGATCACCTCTGAAATGATTGTGTGTGTTTTAACGCTCTCCTGGCGAGAGCGTTTCTTCAAGATTCCGCGTAAGCTGTGACCGGTATTGATACAGTTTATACTAGCTGAATCGGACCCGTGAATTGCTAGGTTTCTAGATAAAGTGGAAGGATTGTTGAAATCCGTCTCTTCGCGTACTCGAGAATTTGGTGGCTCAAGTGTGACCTAATGTTTCCTAAATCAGCGGGGTAATATCTAAATTGGGATATCGCTGCAACCACTTACCACCTCGCGATGAAAACACTTCCGGAATTCGGGTGGAGCCGAGAGAGTATGACGTCACTGTGTTTCCGGTTGTGACGTTTACAGCCTTCCATGAATTTGTGAATATACGTTAGGCCATAGAACGTAACCAATAGTAATAACTAACTAAAAGCAAGACTCTGTGTTGGCTCGCGAAGTTTTGTAATAAAACAGATTACATACAATGAAAGAAATTACTATCATCATAATCAGTGATTTTATTTTGTTAAAAAATAAATTCGGCACGTTTATAATACTACCCGATCTTTAAATATTTAAAATATCAACTTATTTAATTTGTTTTTAAATAGATACAAAATTAATTATTCAAGTTTCTTCGATTTCTACATTTTAACATACCAGAATTTTTAATATTACCAATTCCCTCACAAGAAAATCTTCTATTTAATGCTAGTCTTTCTGAAGTTTTTACTCTCTATAACCCAACATATGTTAAACCAACAAAAGTTTCTTTCTCTCCAATATCTACGGCAACTTTATTTAATGTTAAATCTTAAGCTTTATGAATTGTGATTGCAGAAGCTAGTTGTAATGGACATTTTTTTTCTTGTACAAGTGATATTCCGTATTTTACAAAATTTAGTTGTAGGTGTAATCGGAACATAACCACTATTTTCATAAGTTGAATGAAAATAATTTTCAAAACGAATCATTATCACTAATGGCATTACATATAGCCTATATGCTAATAAAAATTATTATAAATTGTTGCAAAAATAATGATTAATGACACATCTAGAGGTGAATCTGAGTTATTAGGGCGAGCTATTTTATGTTCAATTTCACGTCTAGACGTACAGTAGTTTTTTAAAAACGTTTATCACAAAAATTTAATAATTGTCGGCTAGTGTCGCTCGCCCTAATTAGATAGTGAAAGATTTTGACTTACAAGTATTGTGGACACATACGTCCAGATCGCAAAAATTTTACTAGGCCATGATTGATGAATGATATTAAATCCGTTTTCTATATATTAATACGCTAAGCGAAAACTTCAGACCCCTTTTTAAGAATATTGGGTGCACGGAGAAGTGTGAGATTTGGCATTGTTACAAATACATTAAATGAAATAAAATAAAACCTTCGTAGTTTACATTCAATTGGTTTTTTTTGTGGCAACGACACTTAGGGATTCTGACAATGTCTGTGGTTTTTGGTCAAGAGTAAAGAAAAAATATAATGAACATAGTTAATAAATGTTACACATTCATTATTAAATTAAAAAATTCGGGAACGTGTCTGTGCGTGAAAGAAGACCGGAGCCATGGAAGAAGCAAATATAGGGAGACGACGCAAGAGACCTTCACCACGCATTGAAGTGAAGCCGGGCGGAGGAGGAGTGGGGGGCTAGGCCGAACCCATACAGACACCGGGTATGTGTACAAAAACCTCAAAGGGACTCTAGGATAAACGTAACGCCGGAATCTGGTGATGGCTTATTATGTAACTCGATGAGACAAATAAAAAATGAACAATAAAATGTTTTGATATCATGCTTAGTTTTCGAGATATTCTGTCTCAAACGTGAAATGTTTTTGGTTGAAATTCAGAAGAAAAAATTGATCAAAGTCATATTTGATGACGGATTCTTATTTAAAGACGAGACAAATAAAAAATAAAGAATAAAAATATCTCGCCTAGTTCTCGAGATATACTGTATCAAAAGTGAGGTGTCTTGAGTTGAAATACAGAAGAAAAAATTCGCAAAAGTCAAATTTAATGATCGATTCTTATGTAACACGACGAAACAAATCGAAAATAAAGAATAAAATTTTTCGATATCTTGCTTAGTTTTCGGGATATACTGGGATTGGGCTGATATGGACTAAAAATTATTTCTGCCAAAGTCACAATGAATTACATGGTGGACATGCAGAATGGATATTTCAGATTTTTTACTACCACTTGTGGTTAGATTGAAATGCTGCCTAGACTAGAATAAAAATAGTTATCTTGTTACCATACATCGTAAGCTAAATTGGGAATAGCTGGAAGTGGAAGTAGTTTCTATTGCGATACACGTTTTAACACTAACTTGGTTCTCATGAAATTAGTAACAATAATATATAAATTCTTTGTCCCTTATGCAACAACAAAACTATTCTGGTACAGACTGCATTTAGACCTAACCATAATCTCAATTAAATTGCCGCTACAGAATCAAACTATGTAGACACACCCGCACACGTGTATTTTAATCGCATACTACATTTAGGGTAACAACATCGTTTTGCTTCATTACGATTCCTAGATCGCATACCATAATTTAACACATTATTTAATTTCATCATACACTGTCAGTATAAACTGCAACGTGACGAAAGAAAGCGCAATACTAAATTCACTGAATCGCGATGTAAAATACACCACTTTATATCTCATTTCCAACACTCGTTAAAAAGTAATGCTAGTCTATTATGTGCAAAATAGCAAGGTATGCTGATTTTCTACACTACACCAACAAAAATTTGAGAACAAAGTCATCCCATTGAGAGCTATGACTAAATATTTATAGACACGCACCGAAGTTTGCAATTCCTACCGCCCACTTCAACAACGATAATTAGAATTCAACTTACTTATGAAATGATATTCCGGGTTCTTTCCTCTCTTGCCTATTTGTGCAACCGTATGCAATAAAAGATGGCATTATAAAACACTTATACACATTACAAAATGAAATAATCACAGCATCTAATACAATGTGAACATCGCATTTGTTTGAGATCGCAATATCACCGCTGCCGCCAATGCTCATGCGCGAGAGTTTAGAGCCTGCTTCACAGATTTAACGTCACTTCTCCTCCATATATTTCCTTCCTCCATGATTGGAGCCAACTATCTTACGTGTATTTCCAACATTGAGAAACCAAAGAGTCACATAAACTATAAATTAATCTTTGAAGTTATAAAAGGAACATTTATAAGAGGAATCTAGCGATTCTACCAGATACTATATGGTTTTTTTTATTACTTAAAAGGTTAAACTTTGGTAATGGTCTTTTGGTTTTTGAATTTCAGTAATTTCAATACAGATTTTTTTTTTTTTTTTTTCATTCTGATATTTGCACCTACTTCTATTATGCCTCGATATAGAACATTGACAAGTTGGAATAGAGAGACGGAAGGAATACCTATTTGCGTGAAATTCTAAATGATGATAGACCAAATTTAAATAGTGAACACACAAAATGATTAAATTATTTTGATGGATACATTTAAATGTGCACTAAATGTCATTCCACGAAATTTTTGTAGTTTCGCATTTACAATGCAGGTTTTTCAATACAAAACATTTCGAATCAGAAGTCACTTTAGGTGAAAGGATCCATGGTATCCCAAATCACTCCAGGCAAATGCCGCGATGTTTCCTTCAAAAGGCCATGACCGAATTCCTTCCTATTCCTTGCTCAGCCCCCCCCCCCCATACTTTCTCGTCTCTAAAGACCTCGCTGTTAAGAGACGTTAATCAGTTTTAAAAAAATGTGAAAGGAATGCATTTACTTAATGTTGTCATAAAGCTAAAGCAGTTTTACCGGCCTTAAGTCAAAATGAATATTTTAAATCACTGGACTAATGGACTAATTTCAAATGAACTATCAGTAAACATAAATTTAAAAAAATTATTTGTAAACATGCATAAATATATTTCATCATTTGCTAAGGTTAGTTCAGAAGTTAAATTAGGATACAGTCACGCGTGGTGGGTGTCTATCATTTTAATTTTATAGGTATTGTAGGGAATTAAGGCAAACTACAAAAGCTAATAAAGTATTGGTACCATGGAGGAAAAAAATATATGGAGACAAAATACCGCTTATTCTGCGACGCCACCTCTAAGCTCTCGGTTGATACTGCGCATGCGCGGTGGCGGCCATATTTCGTATCCATACAATTGATATGTTCACATTTTATTTGTTTCTGTGATTATTTCATTTTCTAATGTGTCTAAGTTTTTTATAATGCCATCTTGTGCTGCATACGGTTGCACAAATAGACCAAATATTAAAGAACTTGGAATATCGTTTCATAAGTAAGTTGTATTGTAATTATTGTTCTTGATGTGCAATGGGTATTGGCAAGTTTGGTGCCTGTCTATAAATATTTAGTCATAGCTCTCAATAGGATGACTTTTTCTAAAATTTTTGTTGGTGTAGAGTAGAAAATCAGCATACCTTGCTATTTTGCACATAATAGACTAGCATTACTTTTTAACGAGTGTTGAAAATAAGATTTAAAGGGGTGATTTTTATACCACGATTCAGTGAATGTAGGATTGCGCTTTCTTTCGTTACGTTGCAGATTATACTGACAGTGTATGATGAAATTAAATAATGTGTTAAATTATGGTATGCAATCTAGGAATCGTAATGAAGCAAAACGATGTTGTTCCTCTAAATGTAGTATGCGATTAAAATACACGTGTGCGGGTGTGTCTACATAGTTTTATTCTGTAGCGGCAATTTAATTGAGATTATGGTTAGGTCTAAATGCAGTCTGTACCAGAATAGTTTTGTTGTTGCATAAGGGACAAAGAATTTATACATTATTGTTACTAATTTCATGTGAACTATGTTAGTGACAAAACTTGTATCGCGATGTAAACTACTTCCAAATATTCCAAATTAAGATTACAATGTATGGTAACAAGACGAATTTATCTATGCTACATTAAAAAAAAAAATTTAGGGTATTTATATCATTACCATGGCACCACAATCTGATGATGAATTCTTTTGTATCTCCATGAAAGTAAAGAATATTTTTTTTTTGATATCTCGCTTAGTTCTCTAGATATCGAGTATCAAACATCACCTACAGGTATTGTTCCTTGTGCTTTAGATGAGTTCTTCTGATCCAGACCATATTTCATGTTGACAACAACCGCTAGGAAGAAAATAAAACACCTATTGTGCATATCCAGCGTGTAGTTCCTTCCGAATATGGTGATTTTCTCTGGTCCAGATCGCATATCAGCCTAAGGACCTCTCTTTTGAGACAGTATATCTCGGAAACTAAGCAAGATATCGAAAAATGTTATTCTTTTTTTTTTTCGCCTTTTTAAATAAGAATCCTTCATCCAATTTGACATTAACCAATTTTTTCTTCTGAATTTCAACCGAAATATCTCACATTTGAGACAGAATATCTCGAAAAATAAGCAGGATATCAAAAAATTTTATACCTCATTTTTTTTTTTTGTCTCATCGAGCTACAAAAGATACATCATCTGATTGCGGCGTCACGTTTATCCTAGAGTCCCCTTGAGGTTTTTGTGCATATTCCCCGTGTCTGTATGGATAAGTAATATGGCGGCCATGACTCCCCACTCCTCACCGCCCGGCGTCACTTCAATGCGTGGTGAAGGTCCTTGCATCGTCTCCATATATTTCATTCCTCCAAGATTGGTACACGCTCACAGCCAACGACGTCAATGTATACAGTATATAACACTGTATAACTATGCTCGCAGCAAACGCAACAGAACAAATTAAAATAATTTTTATTACTCTTTCAAGAAAGAAACTAAATATATTAATGAATTACGGTCTAAGTTTGACACCTCGTCGATCACGAGTAGTAATAAAAGAACTAATATGTTAGCATTGTACACGCATTCTTTAGGTATGAATTCATTGTAAGAAATATTTTTTCCTGTTTAAGGTCGGAAAGGGAAGTTTGAATTAATATTTAAGGTAATTATATACAATCTGTATTTACTTTAATACCAACATTTTGGTACCTTTCTTCCATCTTAGAGGAAAACTCGATTGATCAAAAGAATTAATTTTTCTTTCTCACGAAATCTTCATTTACTTAAAGCGATGCAAACCTGGCAGTGAAATTATAATTAGCCATTTAAAACACATTTTAACTGAAGCATTACATATGTTCATTATGGTATGGAGAACGTTCGCCTGCAAAAAAAAAAAAAAAAAAAAAAAAAAAAAAAAAAAAAAAAAAAAAAAAAAAAATCATAGAATTGAGTTTTGGAGTAGATATCCAACTGCCGTAATATGTAAGTGGAAAATCATAGAACGTGTGTAATATGAATCAAGAACGCAAGGGAAAATGCACCAGATGACCAAAATTTCATCATATCAAATCAACTACTGACAAAAATTTAACTTCAATTATGTTCATAAATTCCTAATGTTTTCAGCTGCTTTCACCTTCAAACAATTGTAAACTTGATACAGAACGGGTCACCTTATTGTAATGCATTTTTACAGATAGTTCAACCTAATTCCCAAACCAATGATCCCTCCTTTACTAGTAGGAAAAATACAGATACCATAAAGTCATCTGAACTAACTGTGGAAACCCATTTTTTAATTTTTTTTTTCATTAGAGAAATTAAAGTTTTGCTTTAAATTTTCTGGATGGTGACTGCTTGAAATGTGGTTCGGACAGCAAATATACATGTGCCATGCATGCTACTCTTATGTTACAAATTCTTTTCATCAATTCCTCAAAAGTTATGAGCAGCAGTGGCAGATAAAGATGGAAGCCACTGTGATTGCATTACAAAAAGTCAGTAGACATGTCTGAAAAATGAATAGTTACTAATATGTAACACGCATATAACACAGAAACTGCTTGTGTTAAAGAAAATCACAAACTAAAAATAATCAGCTGTTGTCACTTAACTCGATCCGAATCGTTTTGTAAAACTCGAACCCAACTCCTCATTCCACTACATGAAAAAGCTATGTCATACAATTCTATAACAAAAACACAGCCCCTTCTTCCACATTGAAGCACGCAGTTGATGGCTGTGGTTGATTGTAGAACATTTTTATACAGTTTGACTCCAGCAAGGACTGAGGGCAAGTAACGGGGAAGAATTCGGCCTAGGCCATTTTGAAGGAAGCATCTCGGCATTTGCCTGGAGTGATGTTTGGAAACATTCAAAACCCAAATCCGGATGCCCGGATAGGGATTCGAACCCGCGTCCTCCAGAATGCGAGGCCTGAACGTTAACCGACTTGGAATTCTTGGTGAGAGGGGTACAATACGTAAGTTACGGAATATTTTTATGAGGATATGGTGATAAAAACAGCTTTCGTTGAGTCACTTCGCCGACAGAAACTCGTCGATATCAGAGGCTCGATGATCTTGCAAACGTAACCATTATCTTTGAAATAAAGACTGTGATGTTGAAGCGGATTCCGGGTGATTCAATTGCATAGTAAGACCACTCGTTTTACTAAACATTTTATGGTTCATGTGTTTAGTTTCATTAAATTACCGACCTGCATTCATTTTTGTTTTTTTTTCCAGTTATGTGGAAACATATTTCTCCCGTTCAACAGATCTAAATATCTCCATATAGTGGACGTTTTAATTTTGATTGTCATTAAGCTTTTTATAGTTTATCATTAAAATTATATGATTAATTAAATAACCAATTAAGCGAGGCAGCGGTATTTCTTTGTATAATTACAAAACCGTTGAATCTACATTTACACAACTTACAGATTATTTTACAAATAACATTCAGCAACCATAGATCATCAATAAAATAAATTAATATCTCTGTTTTTTGAGCAGTAGTTCATTTTCTCTCAATAGTTCAGTTTGTGGCAATGTTATTTTCGATTAAAGTTCGAAGAGTATTGATTAGATGTGCCTTCCTTTTATCCTTTTAATTTTGATTATGGTTAATGTTTATATAGTCTGTCAGTAAAATTATATATTTATTTAAATAACTGATTTAGGGAACGAGCGGAATTTTTTTGTTTAATTACATGATCGAGGAATCTACATTTTCACAAGTCACAGATTTATTTACAAAGAACATTCAACAATCATAGATAGTATTTAAAACAAAAATTTAAATTAATATTTCACTTTCTGTAGAATAAGTGAATGTGGATTTATATCCATCATAAAAAGTTCTTGGAGTGCATGTAATTTTTGTATCAAATGTTTCTATGATTTACATCATTCGTCATTTGTGTACTCCTCAAAGGAAAGTAAATAATTTTGAGATTTTGTTTCAAAACAAATGTGAAATGCTGCAAAATCAAATAGCACTAAAAATAATACAAACACAAATAAAATTCGCGGTGGTGGGATTGAACTGAGGACTCCCGGCTCAGCAACCCACCGCCTCAACACACACGGCTAAACCGATGTTATTAAGGTGTGGCCTTCCGTAGCAATATATGTAATTTAGGCACAATTTTTACACTGTTTAATCCCCTATTTCTGTTAAACGGAGGCCCACCAGACAGAACTGCTTCAGGACGAGAAACCACAGGTGACGTAATATTTACCAGATTTGGTCGTTCTGCGACAGCGATTTCAAATCTGAAGACATCTCCTTGCCAGCATGCACAAGTAAAAATAATTATATATATACATATTTTTTTTTGTTGCAAAAATAATGAATGAAGGCACATCTAGAATTGACTTTGAATTATTATGTTCAATTTCACGTCTTTAGGTGCTGCAGTTTTATCAAAAAGTGTACCAATAGGCGTGAACAATCCGTCGCCTAGTGTAGCAGTCGCTAGGCTCGCCCTAATAACTAGCTAAAACTATGACTATGAGGTGGCTCTCGAAGTTTTATTATAGAATACAGTATATACAATAACAGAAATTACTATCATCAAAATCCGTGATTTTAGTTTGTAGAAGTAAAATTGGGTATATTTATAATTAGACGCAATCTTTTAATATTTAAAATATCAATTTATTCAATTTGTTTTTAATCAGATACAAAATGTCTTATTACAAAAAAATCTGTTTTCTGTATTTTCACATACTCGAATTTTTAATATTAGTCATTCTGTCATAAAAAAAATCTTTTATTTAATGCTAGTCTTTCTGAAGATTTTACTCTATATAACCCAAATTATGTTAAACCTACAAAAGTTTCTTTTTCTCGAATATATATAGCAACTTTAACTAATGTTAAATCTAGAGCTTTATGAATTGTAATTGCGGATGCTAGTTGTAATGGAAACTTTTTTCTTGTTCAAGTAATATTCCGGGTTTTACAAAAATTAGTTGTCGGTGGCATCGGAAAACATCCACTATTTTCATAAGTTGAATGGAAATAATATTCAAAACGAACAATCATCACTTATGGGACTACATATATGAGCTTATAAAAGTAATAAAAACTATCACACTCTTTTTTTTTCAAAAATGATTAATTACACACCAGGAGATAACTCTGAAATTTTAGGGCGAGTTAATTTATGTTCAATTTCACGTCTATGTGTACAGTAGATTTTCAAACGTTTACAACTAAAATCAAAAACATTTCAGTTAGTTTCGCACACTCTAATAGGTTCAGTGAAAGATTCTGACTTACAATGATTGTGGCTACATACGACCAGATCGGAAAAATTTTATGGGACATTATTGATGAATGATATAATATCGGTTTTCCAGCACAGGAATAGTAATGAAAGAACAAAAATGTCATCATTGTACGCGCTTTCATTAGGTATCAATTGATTGTGAGAAATAGATCTTCGTTTTTACGGTCCGAGAAGGAAAGTCTGAATTAATATTTGAGTTTATTGTGTAAAATCTGTATTTATTATCATAGTAACATTTTGGTGAATTACGTCCATCTAAAAGGAAAACTGGATTGATCAAAAGAATTAATTTTTCTTTCTCAAAAAATCTTTATTCATTAAACCAAAACAAACCTGACAGTGAAATTATAGTTATCCATTTAAAACACATTTTACCTGAAGCGTTACGTATGTTCATTACATTATGGAGAACGTAAGGATGAAAAAAAAACAAATCTTAGAATTGTGTTATGGACTAGACATCCAATTGACGTAATATGTAAGTGGAAAATCATAGAACTTGTGTAATATGAATCAAGAACGCAAGGGAAAACCCACCAGATGACTGAAATTTTATCACACCAATTCAACTACTAGCAAAATTTTACTTCAGGTCTGTTCATAAATATTCTAGAGTTTTCAGTTGCTTTCACCTTCAAACATTTGTACACTAGATACGTAAGGTGTGACCTTATTGTAATAGATATTTGCTGTTAGCTAAACTAAATTCCCTACCGAATGACCAATACATTTTCTTGTAGGAAAAATACAGTTATCAACTGAACTAACTGTGGACGCCTATTTTTATTTTTATTTTCATTAGCAAATTAAAGTTTTGCTTTAAATTTTCTGGATGGTGACTGCTTGAAATGTGGTTAGGACAGCAAATATACATGTGCCTTGCTACTCTTATGTTACAAATTTTGTTCATCAATTCCTCAAAAGTTATGAGCAGCAGTGGCAGATAAAGATGGAAGCCAATCTACTTGCATTACAAAAAGTCAGTAGAATTGTCTGAAAAATAAATAGTTACTGATATATTACACGCATATAACACAGAAACTGCTTGTGTTAAAGAAAATCGGCAAATAAAAATAATCAGCTGTTGTCACTTACCTCGATCCTGATTGTTTCCTAAAACTCGAAATCTTGATCACAACTCGTCATTCCACTACATCAAAAACCTATGACACCCAATTTTATAACAAACACAGTCCCTTCTTCCGTATTGAAGCACGCATTTGATTGGCTGTGGTTGATTGTAGAATATTTTTAAATAGTGGGACTCCAAAAAGCATGGGGGGGGCAAGTAACGGGAAGGATATCTGTCTAGGCCACTTTAAAGGAAGCATCCCGGCAGCTGGCTTTAGTGATTTCGCGGAACCGTGGAAAACAGAAATCTGGATGCCCGGAGGGGGATTTGAACCCGCGTCCTCCATATTGCAGCCCAGAGCGTTAACCGACAGTGAATTCGTGTTGAGAGGGGAACAATACAGAAAGTTACGGAATATTTTTATGACGATATGGTGATGAAACAGAATTCGTTGAGTCACTTCTCCTACAGAAACTGGTCGATATCAGAGGTTCGGTGTTCTTGGAAACATAGCTATTATCTTTGAAATGCAGACTGTTGTTGAAGGCGATTCCACTGCATAGTGAGACCTCTAGTTTTATTAAAAATTTTATGGTTCTTGTGTTTGGCTTCATTAAACTATCGACCTGCATGCATTTTTGGTTTCTTTCGGTTACGTGGAAAAATAATTTTCCTGTTAAACAGTTTGCAAAATCTCCATGTAGAGTGTGCTTAGATTTTGATTGTCATTAAACTACGAATAGTTTATCATTATAGTTATATATTTTAAATAACCGATTAAGAAATGCAGCGGGATTTCTTTGTATAATTACAAAACCGCGTAATCTGCATTTACATTAGACACAGATTTTTCTTACAAATATATAATTTAGCAACCGTAGATCATCATTAACACAAAAAAATTAAATTAATATCTCTGTTTTTGGTGCAGAAGTTCATTTTCTCTCAATAGTTCAGTTTGTGGCGACATTATTTTCGATTAAATTTCGAAGCTTACTGATTAGGTGTACCTTCCTTTTATCCTTTAATTTTGATTATGTTTAAAGTTTAAATAGTCTGTCAGTAAAATTATACAGTTATTTAAATATCTGAATTAGGAAAGGAGCAGAATTTGTTGTATAATTACAAGACCAAGACATCTACATTTACACAAGTCACAGATTTATTTACAAAGAACATTCAACAACCATATATAATCCTTAAAACAAAATTTAATTTAATATTTCACTTTCTGTAGAATAAGAGATTGTGGAATGATATCCATCATAAAATGTTCTTGGTGTGCAAATAATTTTTGTTTCTAATGTTTCAATCATTCATCATTTGCGTGTTTCTCAATGGAAAATAAATAATTTGGAGATTTTGTTTCAAAAGAAATGTGAAATGCTACAAAATCAAATAGCAATAAAAACAAAATACAAACAGAAAAATAAAATCGCAGGGTGGTGGCATCGAACTAAGGACTTCCCACTTATTAACCCAACGCCTCAACTCGCACGGCTTAAGCAAAGTTAATAACAAGTGGTTTTTGATAGCGGGATAACTCATTTAGGTACAATTTTTACACTTTACCTGCTTTAGGACGAGAAGCAACAGGTGCCGTACTATTTAACTGACTTGTTCATTCTACGATAGCAATTTGCAAACTAAAGACCTCTCCTTGCCAACATGCACAAATAAAAATAATTATAATTTATTTGTTTTTTGCAAAAATAATGGTAGATGGCACATCTAGAATTGACTTTGAATTATTATGTTCAATTTCACGTCTTTAGGTGCTGCAGTTTTTTCAAAAAGTGTTGCACTAGGTGTGCACAATCCATCGCCTAGTGTAAGGGCTCGCTTCTACATCTACATATATACTCTGTAATTTACAAAATTGTTGGTGGCAGAGGGTGCTCAGCACCAAAGCTAATCTCTTTGTTGTGCATTCCAATCAGTAATGGTACGAAGGAAAAAAGAATTCATATAAGAATCAGTGCGGCACCTTATTTCTCTAATTTTATTTTTCCTGTCATTCCGACCCAAATAGGTTGGTGGACGAAGTATTTCACTACACTCGTAAGTGAAAGTGGGAGTACAAATGTTTACCAATAAGTTTAAATGATACGTGCGTCGTCTATCTACCAGAGACTCCCAGCCTAGTCTACTAATCAGTTCCGTGACGCTTTCATAAGGACTGTAGCAAGCGGTCACGAATCGAGCGGCTCTTTTCTGTACTTTCTCTATACTTTCTATCAATCCCTTACAAAACGGATCCCATATGGCACAACAATAGACCAAATGTGGACGCACAAGAGATTTGTACGCTACCTCCTTTGTTTGTTCATTACAATTTTACAAGATTCGACCTATGAATCGTAGCCTAGAATTAGCTCTACCTACTAACGAATTAATGTGTATGTCCCATTTCAGGTTCCTTTGTACAGATACTCCCAAATATTTCATAGAACCAACCATATCAATAACTGAATGGTTTAATTCTTATTTCTGAACAACTGGATTTTTATTGTTAGTTATGCTCATTGTCTTGCACTTTTCACAATTTAGCGTAAGTTGCCACTTAGCGAACCATGCCAAAATAACATCCAGATCACGCTGAATTTCTAAGCAATCGGCCAAATTCCTTACTTCCCTGTAAATAACCGCATTATCAGCAAACAATCTAAAAAGGTTTTTCACTTTGTCTCCGAGATCGTTTATAAAATTTAAGAAAAGAAATGGTCCTATTGCACTTCCTTGAGGTACACCAGATGTAACATCTAGATTAGAAGAACTTTCTCCTTCAACGACGACATACTGCGACCGACCAATTAGAAAATTCTTTATCCATTCACAAAGCTGATCCGATATACCGTACGCTCGAAGCTTCGCTAAGAGGCGGTTGTGTGGCACAGAGTCAAAGGCTTTTCGCTCGCCTTAATAAAATAAATTTTGGAATGATAAAGTTAAAGAAAATTTTTACTTGCACAATTAATGATAATATTAAAATATCAACAACATTCCAAACTGATAATTGATATTTATTAGTAAATCTCCATTACGTCGCTCCTGAAACGTTATTAGTCATAATTCCAATGATTTGTATTTGATTCAGTTCTTCTATATATCCTCTCGTGGCTAAAATTTCTATTATATGTATATAAAATCAGATTTCGTCAATAAATGTTTGTGTTTAGGTTATAACGCAGCCATATTAACAGAGATAGATACGATTTGGAAATTGGGTATCAGCAACATCGTGTGCCACGGCTACAGTTCACTATTTTCAAGGCAGCATTAAGACATAAACGACAGTAACAGCGACAGATACGACATAGAAATTAGGTATCCGCAGTAAGGTGTTCGATAGTTATGTTTCAGTGTGGTCCAGGCTGCATAAAAACCTCATCGCTAATGAATTTATGCCTGTACTACAGGTGCAAAATTACCGATTTCATGATATGAGCCGTATTAGTGATTGACTCCTTTCCACGGAAGGCCCCGTTAGTGACATTTAAATCTGCGTGCGGGACATATACGTCGCATTCAACAACGTAGTGGAGTCATACTTTCTCCATCGAGAAGTGTCTACATCGGGGGGGGGGGGGGGGTAAGTGGTTGTAGCGGTATCCTAATCTGGGTATTACTGAATCTGAGTTCATTCTCGTTAAAGGAGCCACATTTGGATATGGTGTACTTACATCTCGAGCCTTTATAGGTGAAACAGTTACCGGTTTGTTATCAGCTGATGCAATACTGATCGTTGCTATAGGTTCGACGGGCAACCTATTTATGCAAGTAGATTCTACTTGTTCATAGAAACTACTGGATGCCATTTTTCGAAATAGATGTATACAGTACCAAAAATAAGTATAAAACAAAAAATACCACAAAAAATATGCTACACACCCAAATACAATTATTAGCATATGAAAATGACGAAATAGGCGCATGAATACGCATATGTAAAAACTAACAATATCGCCGGTCGATGTAAAATGGTGAGGGTATTTAGGCTAGTATGTACACCAGTCAGTATTATGCCAGGACTCACTGCTGTCACTTAGCGATGTACAAATGTTTGCTCACTTAAAAATCGCCTAAAACGATGGAAAAAATATTTAAAGTGGATTAATTATTTTAAAAAAAATCGTCGTTATCACAGTGATGTAGGGCGCATACGCTTGTTAGTAACTATTACAAATGAAGGCTAGGTTATGCCCTAAAGATATTGTGTCATTAAAAGGATAGATTGATCTTCGGCAGTAGTCTGCCTACATTAATGCTAGGAGTTTGAAGGCCACCCACCTGGAAAGGTAATAGATTATACATGTTTTAGTAATTTCGTTACACACAACGTTATTTTATGTAGCTTAGGGTGACATTGAATCTAACAGTTCTTGGATAGAATTTTTAGCGTTAGCTAAAAGTTACTGTGATGATTGAAATCATCATAAAGCGTTGGCTAATGCGCGTGTAGTGGAAGACAGTAGACATCCGTAGTTGGTCGGTGTCCGTTGCTTTGCGAACGCAGGTCATGTAGTCAGCTGTCAATCTGCGGTGGCGTGTAGAAAGGATGGTGTGTAGACTCGTCAGTCAGCTATGTTTACTCGTGCTGGGCATCAGCCGTTGTGTTGGTCAGTGGTGTTTATTCGTGCAGGGAGGTTCGACGACGATGATACATGTAGCTGGTGAAATCGGTCGGTGTTGGCCGTATCTGCACAGTCGACGAAATTGATCTGGGCCTCCAGAGGGAAGTTGAATCTTCTTTATCAAAAGATCGCCGAGCTTGTCGCCATATCACGCTCTCCTGACGAGGGCTTCAAGATTACGCGTAAGTTGTGACCGGTACTGATACAGTTTATGCTACCTAAATCGGCCCATGAATAGCTAGGTTTCTTTTAATTGGTTGCCAAGCTGTTAATTTGACCTGTAACAGGTAAGAGGTAGTATAGTCATATAAAAAGTTCACTTCATAAGAAACTGTATATTCTGAATAATTGGGAGCTTAACAGGTATCAGTTGTAAGCCTAAGGAAAGCCAGGAAAGCCACTTGATCTACACATCCATTACCGAAGGCAGCAGGTAGATTCAACTCGCTCACTGCAGTCCACAACTTCGATAAAGCTTTCACCACTCCCCCATAGTTGGTGAGAACTTAAGAAAATCCCTTCATTTCATGATAATATTAGTGATAGTCCAACCCCGACTGCCAAATGCTAGACGACGTCGTAGCCTAGCATGGAAATTTTCTAATTCCCAAACACCCCGTCCAAATTTTATCACCCGCGTGTCAACTAGAGATGTGTTCTTACGGTGACACATACACCCCCTTCCTATATCGATTAAATATTGCTAGCAACTGCCTCCCCAAGGGAACGCTAATTGGCTCTTTATAGCCTTGGCTAATCTTTTGCTGAATTGCCATAGAACAATGGTAAATTTCCGCGGAAAAGTATTACTCTCTGGTGAATTACCAAAAGCCCTCATTCTCGTGGTACAGTAATTTTACTCGGATTTTCCCAAAATATTAATCTCACGGCTTAATTTATTCTCAATATTTTCGTTCGTGACAAATTTTCTAGTAATTATTCTCGTTTAAGAGCTATTAATTTATAAAAGTCCCACATGGTGATGCTATCACATATCGACACTAGAACTACGTTTTTATTACTTTAAATTTCAAGTTACCTTTGAACCGTCATATTACTGTTATTAAATGAATTTTTCTGTCTTATTTAAGCCTACTTTTATTTTCCTAGCTCATTTATCTAAAAAGTTCAAATTATTTATTTTTTCAATATCTACTTAAATAAATTTTAAAAGCATACAAATTACACCTTAAAATGATCGTCATTCTCTGCTTTCTTAGTGGACAAGTGCAACAAAATTCATTATGACTGATAACAACCTTCGTTGAATTTTACGTCTTTTTCGAAAATGGTTTAGAATCAATTTAAAAAGTGTATTCTGTGTTAAATCAGTGCAGGTTCTTTACGGACTACTGTTGGAAGAGTTCACTATAGTATTAACATCAGTATGGAGTGAAAAGTTTGTCTACAATAATAACTTCAAGTAGCAAAAAGCGTATAAATCGCGAAATGAACTAATGATTTCGTACGTGACCGCTAGCAAACGCAGCAATTCGTTAATTACCAAATGTTTTAAGTGCACGTCCTTGCATACTTACCAATAACGTTTTTGGTAAGAACATCAAACCAACGTTTCGTCTGTCTTTCGAGTTTTAATAGCACCACCACCCACAGAATATTGCTGTAGCGAAAAAGCCGTATCAGCTTTTTGTTCTTTGCCTGCTTATAAAACAGCACTAAAACGACCAAGGTGAAAACACTATGTGAAATTCAAATACTGAACCATCATCGTGTTTTGTTTTTGTTTTAAAAAGAGTATTCAATGCGACTTAAGCAACTTTCGATATTAATGGCAGGTGAAAATAAGTTTTTTGACGCTAAAATACTGTCAACTCAGACTGCGTTGACGATATCTCATGTCACCGACAAAAGTAATTCAGTTATGTTTTTCCATATGATTTTAAAATAAGTTTAAAAGTAGTAGTAAAAGAACAACATATCTTCACAGCACACCGCAAAATTAACTAACTTCAAAAATCTGCAATTATTTGTCAACACACTCACCTAAAACTATCTTTACATCGCAAATATTGATTTTATCATTATAATCTAATTATTTTTAGTGACAGATAATTGGTATAACGTCTTTCATTCTTGTGACCCTAGTGTTTGTTCAAAATTAACTTTTTGTTTGAAAACTATAACTTTTTGTGTTCTGTATGGACACGTAATTTCTCTTGAATGTTTTAAAAAACTAAAATGATGTGCATTGTATGTCTGCACAACTCTTTTATTAACTAAATATAATCCATATTTTCGTTTGTATTACGAATATGTTAAAATATGTCCAGGGGTAACACAGCTAGATCTACTTACTGAAGCAGTTCTAGCGAGGTTATGCTACTTTGGAAAGCAGTTACAGTGGTGTCTTGCTGGTTCAAGATGTATTAGGACTTAATTACATCTTCAAAATAATATGTCTTGCAATTGACTATCACAATAGCATGACGTCATTACCTCGGCCGGTGGAGTGTTGCTCTATCGGTATCACAATCTCCAATAATCCGAAAACTGCCCTTATGCGACTAAGTGGTTTATACAGAGAAACTACTATTACTTTAAAAGTAATATAGGTTTATTTCTAGATTTTAAAGGAAAGATACTGTCAAACACATGTTACAACTAAGTTTTAACGAACGTTTAAAGAGATTTGTATTGACGTGATCTAAAATTAAATAATAAAAGAGTAGGTTAGCTGTTGCTTCAAATCCTTATACTTCACACATAAAATTAATGCCAAGCAGTCTAAATTTCAATTTAATGGAAATTCATTTTCAATATTCCAAGAAATGAATAGTTACCTACAATAATTCTTTGCAAAAATATAATTACCTAATACTTCTGGATCAGAACATCAATGCTCGTTGAAACCTATACCGCAGTTGGGTAAGTAAGAACATATTTCTAAATCTATATGTTCTAATCTGAAGTTTTTACTCCATTTTATTTACATGGCAACTACCACTGTTCCTAAAGGATTTATCTGAATTAGGCACAGTCAAAATTTTCATTTTAGTATGATCATCTACTGGCCAAGAAAAATAATTCAGTACCTGCACAGTTACAAGAACCTAAATCGCAACTGTAGTTTTCAAAGGAATAATCCACTAGCTTAATGACGCAAACATAAACCCATTTTCAGCAAAAATAGGCAATTTTCTCCACATAACACAAATACTCATTTTCCCCGTTTATTTTGCACTTGAAGAATTATTTTCAATAACTGAAACTCGTTGCAAACGAGAAAATAATAATTGTTATCTCATTTCTTCTTTTCTTCTATTCTTGCCAAATCGTTTTCCACAGGTAGATAATTACAACCATCATTCTTTTAGAGAGAATTTCATTTTTTCGAAGAATTAAACTACTGGCCAAATATAACCGGGATGCAAGTAAACAATTATCACTAATTGTAAGACATAAGAATCCAAACACAAAGATGTAGATATTACACGCAATCTTCAAATAAAAAGAAGCTCATCAACAATCTAAAATTATTCGTCATATAATTCATTACCTTCCGAAACCGACTACGCAATAACGATCATATGTCTTCGTCCGTCGATGGCGTTGATAAATGCTACAACCAACAGAGACAATGAATGATGCTGATTCAAAGTTAGTGACCTAATTCTGTGACGTGTCTCTAAATGATTGATTTATACAAAACAAATCTTTTGAATGGATTTGCTGCATCAATTGAGACGTTTGTATGCATGTTGTTAGATATATGTAATCAGTATTCCACCAAGGAGACAACGTCGCAATTATTGGAAGCCGGTTATCATAGGAATGCGTGGTTCTAAAAACGTCATCTCCCTTAGTATTTCCGGTAATTATTGTTACATCAATTACACTCAGAAGCAATGTTTTAACGGAAAGTCTCATATCATTACACAGCCTGGGAGGGCTAATGTTCCGCAAAAGAATTATTAAGGAGCCAATTTTCAAATGTAGTTTGCGTGGAGGCATTCCAGGCCATTCCAATGAATCATAAATTGCGTGGGGTAAAATACAGCTTGTTCAATGTTCACCATGGTGTCAATGGAGGCGTAGGCTACGATTGATCATGGAACATTTTTCTCAATGATATCGTTCACTTTGTTGAAACTGTCGTTTTTCGGGGCAGGAATCGCTCTCTCACAAAGCCACTGATGGTCTTTAAATTTTTCACCTATGTTTGAGAAAATTGTGTCAATCAGGTCATCCACTGATGCAGCACCATGCAGAAATCCGGCGGAAACGAAATGAGTGCCGTAGGTGGATCCTCTGGAAACTTGACCTCTTCTAGTAGAAGCAGCTGCTGTGTGAATACCACGGCACCTAATCTCATTGCAAATGGACTTGCATGTTTGTTTTCAGGGTTTTAGTTTGGATATGTCGCCAAAGTGATGACGCCTTGATGCAAGCATTGAGTTCATCTGCTGATGTTGATCGAGGAATGACTGGTAGTGTCTGGCGTAAGTCTCCAGCAAGCACTACCGTTGCTTGCCCTGATGGCTGGCATCGTCCGATCCAACGCCTACGTTTTAGTAATAGCCTTGACCTGAGGACTTACTGATATTGCAAACTGGGGTCTCGGTGTGATGAAGATCTAAGAGCATAATGTGCAGTCCGTACACCAACCAACAACGTGGATGCTAAACCGGATTAAGCAAACGTCAAAGCGATTTCACCCCGCCGACAAACCCCGGCAAGTAGCAACTTGATTAGAAACTATTTTCCTGTCCCTCCTAGTGCATTTAAGAAAAACATACCTCCTTCTTGACTGTCAATGAGACGTATGATGGCATCAAAAGCCTGGTGTTGATCATGAACTAAGCGGGACTCTTTCTACTCAACGAACGTCTGGAGTTCAACCGTATCATAGTTATTTTCTCTCCAAACATCTCTGTCAAGCACTTCCTGATCATCGCGATTAGGCGCGTCAAGGCCAAGCTGAATAAGGGTTTTCCCCGCTATCAAAACACATTTTTCTTCCAAACTGATAAATGCTTGGTTAAATATTGCAGTGCAGTAGTTGATGGATGGCTGAATTCTGCGTATGGCTCTTAAAATATCCTCAGTGTATTCTCTTTGTATTTTTCCCATAGATTTCTCGGGTTAGCTGGAACGCAGGTCGTTATGATTATTGCGAAAAGATCTCTGAGCTGCTGCGGAAAGGTATTGATGGATGCTTCGGCTAACGTAGTGTCCCAGTTCTGTTCATCTTCCAATAGACCTCTCCTTTGACACGCCTCAAGGTACGTTTCACAGATTTCGCCGTTGACACTTTTCAGATCTGTGAACGATTTTGGTCCTCGGACAGTGTTTAAGAGCATTTGCAAGAAGTAACATTACGGGTTGTTGCGATTGACGGTGTATACACGTGCAATGACGTCAATCATAAATATGCCTGGATGTTCGGTCAGTCACGCGTCCCGTTTTCGTCTGCAGAATGTTCTTGTGGATGTTTGCCACGTGTAGTATTTCGGCACCTTCGCGTATAACAACGTTTCGGCAAAAGCATCTTCTTCACAGGGTTTGAAAAATGCTGTTAAGGTTGTGTTTTGCGGCTACAGTGCTCTTTCGCGTGCTGTAGCTACGGTGAAATAAACTCGTTGTCCATTTTGTAGATGAACACTTAGGTGGCGTTGCATGGTAGATCGGGAAATTGAGAAGTCGCCAGATAGCTTCATTGCTGTTAATGTACCTTCCCAATTAATATTGCGTTACCTGATCCCCTGTATTTGGATCCTCGAGACATAAAACTGCCATGTCACTGCCCTTTTTGATGTACTTACAAATGTATTTGATGGACTTCACCGAGCTGCAGTGTTATACATTTACGTGAGCCTGGAACATTGTTGACAGGATTGGGGAGTACGGTACCAGTTGCAGTTGGACGGTCAATCAGTAAAGTAGCGTGATTTAGCTTGACATTTTATCTTTAGTGGTGAGTGGATTTAGTTAGTTTTATCTCTGAGTGTTTAATTTTGTAGAAAGTAGAGGTTAGTTGCAGTTGGACGGTCACTCAGTAAAGTAGCGTGATTTAGCTTGACATTTTATCTTTAGTGGTGAGTGGATTTAGTTAGTTTTATCTCTGAGTGTTTAATTTTGTAGAAAGTAGAGGTTAGTTGCAGTTGGACGGTCACTCAGTAAAATTAGCGTGATTTAGCTTGACATTTTATCTTTACTGGTGTGTGGATTTTCTTAGTGTTACCTCTGATTGTTTATTTTTGTAACAACTACAGGTTATTAGCAGTTTAACGTAGTTTCCTCAGTAGCATATTTTTGTGTTACATTTTATCTCTATTCGGGTGTAGATTTGATTAGTGTTCTCACTGAGTTTTTGCAGTTTATCCAAAGTACAGATTAGTTCGAGTTTCTGTTCATTTAACTTTTTTTCGATTTTAAAAAGCAGTATGTCTAGGGACTGTGATTGCTGTGTGCAGACGCGAGCTGAGGTGGCTGATCTGCGCGTTCAGCTTGCTGCTGTGTTAGCGAAAGTTACACAGCTGGAAGCTGCCATAGAAGGTTGCAGTAGATGCGATATTGGGGAAGTCGATGTAGCCACGCCGCTCACTGATTCACCTATGTCGAGCATTGTACCTGCAACCCAGGCTGAAAAGCTGGAGGCCTGACGGTGACTGGCATATAGCTACCAGACTTCGAAGCCGCACACGGGGGCAGTCGAACAGGCTTAAAGGCCAAGACGGTGAACTTGTTCGACTGTCCAACCGGTATGACGTATTGTTGGAGGCTGTGTCATCCTGCGAGCTGACGCCCCCACAGCCCGCTAGGTCTGGGCGATCGCAGAAGGGTATTCTGGTATTTGGGAGCTCTAATGTTAGGCGGTTTATAGAGCCCCTTAGGAAAATGGCGGATTACTCGGGGAAGAAATCCAACGTCCATTCGGTGTGTATTCTGGGTGGTCTGATCCGAGATGTGGAGCAGGCTATCCCGGATGCCATAGAACGGACGGGGTGTAGCCAACTGCAGACTGTGGCTCACGTCGGTACCAAAGATGCTTGTCGCCTTGGGTCGGAGGTTATCCTTCCGGCGGCTGGTTGAAAGGGTGAACTCTGTGGCCAGTGGCCGCAAGATTTCGGCGAAGCTAACCATCTGTAGCATCGTAGACAGAGTTGATTGTGGACCTCTGGTTCAGAGCCGTATTGAGGGGCTGAACCAGAGACTACGACGTTTCTGTGATGACATTGGCTGCAGATTTCTTGATCTTCGCCATAGGGTCGAGTCTTGTAGGATTCCCCTTAATAGGTCAGGTGTGCACTACACACGTGAATCGGCTACACGGGTGGCAGGGGCCGTGTGGAATGCACTGGGTGGTTTTTTAGGCTGAGGGAGGAAGACCCGAAACACGAAATACAGTTACGGGCAACCCAATCAGTTGCAACACCGGAATGTAGGAGGAATGTAAAAGAGTCACAACAGTTAAAAGTACTCGTAATTAACTGTAGAAGCGTTTGTAACAAACAACCAGAACTTGAAAGTGTTATTTGTATAACAGAAGCGGATATCATTATCGGTACAGAAAGTTGGCTAAAACTGGAAATAGGTTCCACCGAAACTTTTAAAGACAGCATGAACGTTTTTCGTAAAGACAGATTACATTCTCATGGAGGTGGGGTATTTATAACTGTGAGTAGATTCCTCCCATGTAATGAAATAGCCGTCGATACTATCTGTGAAATCATATGGATTAAACTCAATGTTGCTGGGTCAAAACTTGCCATAGGTGCCTTCTACCGTCCACCCGATTCTGACATAGCTGTCGCCTAGGAATTAAGGAGTAATGTTAACAGTATAGCTAGCCGTTTTCAGGATCATGCTATGATTCTTGGAGGCGACTTCAATCTGCTTTATATCGACTGGCGAAATTATGTTCACATTACTGGTAGCAGGGATAAGGCAGCTTCTGAAGTAATTCTCGATTTATTCTCCGATAATCATCTCGAGCAGCTAGTTAAAGAACCTACGCGGTGTCATAACGGTAGCGAAAACATTTTAGATTTGCTAGTTACTAACAGGCCAGAATTACTCACCGATATTTCAACGACCACTGGAATAAGCGATCACAAAGCAGTAATTGCGACTATCAAATTAATGAACAAGCGAAAAAGGGGAAATGGACGGATTGTATACAGATTCAGTGAGGCCTCAAAGGAGTGTTTTAGAACCTACCTGAGGAATAATTACCATAACTTTAAGTTAATAAAGGACACCGTTGAAGAGATGTGGCATCGATTTATACATATAGTCAGGGAAGGTATGGATTTACATATACCGAAGCGGAAAATGAATGGGGAGAATGATCCACCGTGGTACTCATGCGAAGTCAAAAGATTACTCAAAAAACAAAGATGGATATACGCACGCTACAAAAGGAAGAGGTCTCGCAGCGATTTAGAAAACTTGGCCGAGTTAAGAGGACATGTGAAGAATGTGATGCGTGAGGCCTTCAACGATTTTCATTCAAACACTCTCTCTAAGAGTCTCGCAGAAAACCCAAAGAAATATTGGTCAGTATGTTCGAAAAGTCAGTTGTACCAAAAGCAATATTCCAGCACTAGTTCGTGAAGGGTCCGAGGTTATTGAAAGCCGCGATAAAGCTAACGTACTAAATACTGTATTCAAAAATTCATTTACTGACGAAAATAATGATAACATTCCCGTTTTCCACACGTCGTGGCGAGTTGGAGATAAAATCATTACGAATAGATACTGCAGGTATCATAAAGCAATTAGAGCTCCTAAAGTGGGAAAAAGCACCTAGCCCGGATGGTATTCCAGTAAGAGTATTTTGAGAGTATGCTGCGAAAATCGGGCCATTTATTTCTGATATATTCAGTAAATCCCTAGAAGAGCGAAAAGTACACTCTTTGGCAAAAAAATTGACTGTGGGCGCCTGAGCCTAAGTCCCTTATTTCGCACAATGTGGCATCATTGCGCGTATTCAACTCAGCGCCATCTGTTATTCATTTCCTTAAGTCAAGCCTCGAACAAAGCAGGAAGACTCCGCCCGCCCATTGACGATTATTCTTGGCAGGGTAGTTCATCTATCTTTCCCCACATTTCAGTAAAAGGCTACTGACCGATCCCGAGACAAGTAATGCATTTTCGTGTCCCTGGATTGACTGTAATATTTGGCAAGATATCGCCGACCATAACTCAACCAGACGAAATTCGGTTCTAGCTATACTTTTCTTAAATTCAGATCGTGAAACATATCGTTTAAGTTGTAATTAACAAGAATGCAATAAAGCGCAGTAAAAATGAGGTTTAGTTATACATTTTATTCCAAATGATTAGCGTAAAACTATAACGATATTTAATTATATATTGATGTGGCTAATCAGTTGCAATAATGCAACACGTAATGAGGTGTGTTGCCGGACAAGAACAAGAATTTTTAGTTTTACAAAACTATTGAAACGATTATAAAGAGATTATTTCGGATAATTGTCTAATGCCAGTTGAATGTAACTAACTTCCGAGGCAGGATAGGGTTGTTTACATACTGCACGAGCCATCTGTGAACATGAGCTCCGTTTGCTTGTGGCTAACTGTCTAGTCTTGTAAACGCGTGGTCCTCGGTTCGAGTCTAGGTTTTCCAATTATTTTTTTGCATTTATTTTAATCAAGTCGATCCTACAACTGGCTTATGCGTAAAATATAACAGCGACTCTTGCCAGCTTGCGTCAGGAAATAACATACTTAAGGAAAGATTCATAACTGAGTGCTTCAGGGAGAAGAAAAACTAAATAATATTACTATATCAATTTATTATTATGCGTCTGGATTTACGATTCGTCGACTTCTAAGTCATTAAAAGTGGGAAGGGAATGGAGACAAGGAATGGGAAGGAATTCGGACCATGGGTTTTCGAAGAAATAATCCCGCCATTCACACGAAGTGACTTGGAGAAACGAAGGAAAATCCAAATCTGGATAGCCGGATAGGAATTCAAACCCGCTTCCTCTCAAATGCGGAGCCATAGCGTTAACGCTCAGCCATTAGATTCATTTTTTCAATATTTTTCGTATTTGGTCTATGATGCCATCCATGAAAATATTTTAAAAATCTATTGAAAAGTTAAAAATCGTAAATTAAAATATATGTGCAGAAGTGAGTTCATCTGATGAGAGCGGGGATATCAAAAAAAAAAAATCTCTGAAATCTGAAACGTAATTCAAACTTCATTTTCTCTCTTTCTCTCTCTCTCTCTCTACTCTTTTCGCCCCTCTCTCCCTTTCTCGTCGACGGCATGGTCATTAGAGGCGGAATCGGATTGGGGCAAGAAACGGGCAGGAACTCGGCCAATGCCTTTTGAAGGAAGCATCCGGGCATTCGCCTGGAGTGACTTGGGGAAACTATGGAAATCCCAGTTCTGGATGCCCGGACGGGGATTCGAACCCGCGTCCTCCCGAATACGAGGCCAGAACGTTAACCGTTCACGCACCACGCCCGGTACTTGTTTTTTTTAATTTTTAGCAGCTATCAAATTCCCTCTTAGATGGAAGATATTGTCATATTAATCCCGTTGTTTAATGAAGTAGTATTAAACCAAAAATGACGAGCAAAATTGATATCGGTTTGCTAGTAACCAACAAGGTAACATTTCAGTCTTTTCATAGAAATGTTTTGGTTTTTTTTTTTTTTTTTTTTTTTTTTTTTTTTTTAATTGAATCCTACTTCACATTCTACTTGAACAAAGACCTCAAACCGGATGCTAAACTACAGAAATTTGCAGTCTCAGTAAAATGTGGTAAAATAAGAAATTTCAATGTAGTTATGATGTAATTCTCTATAATATTTTCTCATTTTTTTTTTTCATGTATGTCTTTCAGTAAAGATTAAGAGTTAGTTGGAATGAAATTATCACGCTGAGCAATAACACAGCTAATTGTTATAAAATTTTATAAATCGGCAGTACTACTCTCCGCAGCTAGAGTGTAATTCTAAAATATCGTAGTAGACAGAAACGTAGTGTTTACAAATCGTTTAATACTGGCTTCCTTGTTTCTTGACACACTGACATTCCCGCACCGTATTTCAATTTTATTCCTCAGTTTTCCTCCTACAATGTTCTGATTGAATGCCTATAAGACTTTGCAATATTTAAACTATCAGAAGAAATTGTTGCTTGTCATTCTGAGACAGACATAATAATGTAAATTCTTTGGGTTGGAATAAAATATACAGTAGCTACAGTTTGAATTTTGGAGAATCAATTCATATCACCGATCAAGAAAAACAAAAGTTACTTTCATTGCGTTTGTTGATTTAGAAAAAAAGCTTTTGATAATGCAAGGCGGAACTAAAGTCAACTAAACGCGTTCTGAATTGAACTTCTGAGTTTTTTCAGTGTTTTACAGTAGCTGTATTAGTAGTAGTTGATGTGGTCGCAGCTTGCATTAACCCGACTATCAATGACTCCTTCCCATTCAATTTTTTTCTTCTTATGGCATTACGTTTCGTCAAAGTCGAGGTCGTTAGAGGCGGGGAAGGACTGCGGAAAAGGAACTGGAAGAAATTCGGCCTTGACTTTTTAAAGGAACTATACCACTATTTGCCTGGAGTGATTTGGGGAAACCAAAGAAAACCCAAATCTCGATAGATGGAGGTATTCGAAGCCGTCTCCTCCCGAATGCGACACCATTAGCTTCACTTTTTCATTACTAGTCGTATTTGGTCTACGATTACATCCATAAAATTATTTAAAAATCTACTTAAAGCAAAGTTAATAATCGTAAATTATAAAAGGTCGGTAGAAGTGAGATTATTTGATGAGATGGTGAGTTTCCAAAACAATCTCTGAAATCAGAAACGCAATTCAAATATTTTTTTCTGTCTCTCTTTCTCATTCTCAACCGCTCCACCTTTTTTTCTTTTTTTAGCAGCTATAAATTAATGGTATTAAAGATGCCGGATGCTTTATATTCTGTTCCGCTCATAAAATTCATATTTTACTAAGGTGATAGATATAAGAAGATTGTCTTGCACCGCAGCGGTATGAGATTGAGTCAGCTACCTCAATTGGAATTTATGCGTCTGCACCAAACAGCATGTGACGGAGGTGAAAGGTTGATTTTTAAATGTTACACTTCAATAGCCAACTTCCTCGTTTCGGGTCATTATAGCTCCGTGATGATGCGCGGCGTCAGATACGGCGTCACCTGATTTGAGCTCCGGTGGTTGAAGAACTTTTTAGAACTGGGACATGTTTCAGTGGCGGTGCATTATTACTAATTATCAGATGGTGCACGAAAGTTCTGGGTTAAATCCCAAACCTCTCTGAAGCGGGTATGGAACGAATGCATACCACACTTCTGACAGTGACTCGTCCGCCGGATTTGGACGTTAAACTGTCGGCCCCATCGATGTTTTTCGGGAGAGTAGGTCTCAATCGGCCGCCACCTTCTGTCTTATTTCATCTCTTATTTTATTGTCGTCAGTCTCTCGATTGGTTTGAAATAAACCACCATCCCTTCTTATTTTGCACTATCCTCTTCATCTCAAAACACCTCTCTTAAAACACGTCCACCGTTATCTGCTTCATACATAACCAATCCCACATGTCTTAAATAACCACCCACGAATCTGTTTCTTCTTTGTGTAAGATTCTTCCACAAACTTCTTTCGCCAGCCATCATTTCCAAAACATATTAATTTCGTGGTTTAACTATCCACTAAATTTTCAGAACCCTCCTATAGCACCACATTCGAATGCTTCAATTTTCTTTCTTTCAGGCATTCCTGAAGTCCATGCATCGTTACCATAACATACATTTTTAAAAAGTTCTTTCTGATTCCTTTTTCATGATTTACTTTTTCATGAAGGTCCTTTTTGCTAGTGCTTTTCTACATTCAACACCATTCCTGCTGCGGCTATCAGTTGTAATTTTACTTCCTAAGTAACAGAATTTAATTACTTCTAGTTTTGCATCCAATCCCTTTTTTATATTTAACCCACTATTATTTCTTTTACACTTTCGTCTTGCTTTGATCTACATCTACATCTACATATATACTCTGCAAATCACAAAACTGTGGGTGGCAGAGGGTGCTCAGCACCAAACCTAATCTCTTTGTTGTGCATTCCAATCTCTAATGGTACAAGCAAAAAAGGAATTCATATAAGAATCAGTGCGGCACCTTATTTCTCTAATTTTATCTTTTCTGTCATGCCGACCCAAATAGGTTGGTGGACGAAGTATTTCACTACACTCGTAAGTGAAAGTGGGAGTACGCATGTTTACCAATAAGTTTATACGAAACGTGCGTCGTCTATCTACCAGAGACTCCCAGCCTAGTTTACTAATCAGTTCTGTAACGCTTTCATAAGGACTGCAGCAAGCGGTCACGAATCGAGCGGCCCTTCTCTGTACTTTCTCTGTACTCTCAATCAGCCCCTTACGAAACGGATCCCAAATGGCACAACAATAGTCCAAATGTGGACGCACAAGAGATTTGTACGCTATCTCCTTTGTTTGTTCATTAAAATTTTTCAAAATTCGACCTAGGAACCGCAGCCTAGAATTAGCTCTACCTACCAACGTATTAATATGTAAGTCCCAATTCATGTTCCTTTGTACTGTTACACCCAAATATTTCATAGAATCGACCACCTCAATAACTGAACTGTTTACCTCGTATTTCTGAATAATTGGATTCTTTTTGTTAGTTATGCTCATTGTCTTACACTTTTTACAATTTAGTGTGAGTTGCCACTCAGCGCACCATGCCAAAATAATATCCAGATCACGCTGAATTGCTAAACAATCGGCCAAATTCCTTACTTCCCTGTATATAACAGCATCATCAGCAAACAATCTAAAAAGGCTTTTCACTTTGTCTCCGAGATCGTTTATAAAAATTAGAAAAAGAAGTGGTCCTATTACACTTCCTTGAGGTACACCCGATGTGACATCTAGATTAGAAGAACTTTCTCCTTCAACAACGACATACTGCGATCGACCAATTAGAAAATCCTTTATCCATTCGCAAAGCTGATCCGATATACCGTACGCTCGTAGTTTCGCTAAAAGGCGGTTGTGTGGCACAGAGTCAAAGGCTTTCTGAAAATCTAAAAAAATTGCATCTACTTGTGAACCTGCATCAATAACTTTCATTACATCGTGTGTAAATACGGCCAGCAGTGTTTCACATGATCTTTTCCTCCGAAATCTGTGTTGATTTGTTGTAAGCAAATTATTTTCATCTAGGAAATTCATAATGTTCGAGCATATAATATGCTCCATAACTCTACTACAAACAGATGTTATAGATATGGGACGATAGTTTCGAGGATCGCTTCGATCACCTTTCTTGAAAATCGGAGTTACTTGCACTATTTTCCAGTCTGAAGGTACTTTTCGCTCTTCTAGGGATTTACTGAATATATCAGACAGAAATGGCCCGATTTCCGCCGCATACTCTGATAATACTCTTACTGGAATACCATCCGGGCCATGTGATTTTCCCCACATTAGGAGCTCTAATTGCTTTATGATACCTGCAGTATCTATTCGTAATGATTCCATCTCCAACTCGACACGACGTGGGAAAACGGGAATGCTATCCTTATTTTCGTTAGTAAATGAATTTTTGAATACAGTATTTAGTACATTAGCTTTATCGCGGCTTTCAATAACCTCGGACCCTTCGCGAACTAGTGCTGGAGTATTGCTGTTGGTACAACTGACTTTACGAACATACGACCAAAATTTCTTTGGGTTTTCTGTGAGACTCTTAGAGAGAGTGTTTGAATGAAAATTGTTGAAGGCCTCACGCATCACATTCTTCACACGTAGTCTTAACTCAGCCAAGGTTTCTAAATCGCTGCGAGCACCTCTTCCTTCTGTAGCGTGCGTGTATCCTTCTTTGTTTTTTGAGTAAACTTTTGACTTCGCATGTGTACCACGGTGGATCATTCTCCCCATTCATTTTCCGCTTCGGAATATGTACTTCCATACCTTCCCTGACTATATGTATAAATCGATGCCACATCTCTTCAACGGTGTCCTTTATTAACTTAAAGTTATGGTAATTATTCCTCAGGTAGGTTCTAAAACACTCCTTTGAGGCCTCACTGAATCTGTATACAATCCGTCCATTTCCCCTTTTTCGCTTGTTCATTAATTTGATAGTCGCAATTACTGCTATGTGATCGCTTATTCCAGTGGTCGTTGAAATATCGGTGAATAATTCTGGCCTGTTAGTAACTAGCAAATCTAAAATGTTTTCGCTACCGTTATGACACCGCGTAGGTTCATTCACTAGCTGCTCGAGATGATTATCGGAGAATAAATCGAGAATTACTTCAGAAGCTGCCTTATCCCTGCTACCAGTAATGTGAACATAATTTCGCCAGTCGATATAAGGCAGATTGAAGTCACCTCCCAGAATCATAGCATGATCCTGAAAACGGTTAGCTATACTGTTAACATTACTTCTTAATTCCTCGGCGACTAGCTATGTCAGAATCGGTGGACGTAGAAGGCACCTATGGCAAGTTTTGACCCAGCAACATTGAGTTTAATCCATATGATTTCACAGATAGTATCGACGGCTATTTCATTACATGGGAGGAATTACTCACAGCTATAAATACCCCACCTCCATGAGAATGTAATCTGTCTTTACGAAAAATCGTTCATGCTGTCTTTAAAAGTTTCGGCGGAACTTATTTCCGGTTTTAGCCAACTTTCTGTACCGATAATGATATCCGCTTCTGTGCTACAAATAACTGCTTTCAAGTTCTGGTGATTTGTTACAAATGCTTCTACAGTTAAATTACGAGTACTTGTACTGTTGTGACTCTTTTACGTTTCCTCCTACATTCCGTGGTGTGCCTCCTGATTGAGTTGCCCGTAACTGTATTTCGTGTTTCGGGTCTTTCCTCCCTCAGCCTAAAAAACCACCCAGTGCATTCCACATGGGCCCCCTGCCACCCGTGTAGCCGATTCACGTGTGTAGTGCACACCTGACCTATTCAAGGGAACCCTACTAGACTCGAACCCTAGTGGCGGAAGATCGAGAAATCTGCAGCCAATAGTCATCACGAAACGTCGTAGTCTCTGGTTCAGCCCCTCAAGTACGGCTCTGAACCAGAGGTCCACAATCAACTCTGTCTACGATGCTACAGATGGTTAGCTTCTGCCGATAATCTTAGCGGCCACTGGCCACAGAGTTCACACCTTTCAGCCAGCCTGCCGGAAGGAAGAGAGGATAACCTCCGAACCCAAGGCGACAAGCATCAGTTGGTGCCGACATTGAGTCCACAATCTGCAGCTGGCTACACCCCGTCCGTTCTATGGCATCCGGGATTGGCCTGCTCCACATCTCGGATCAGACCACCCAGAATACACACGAATGGACGTTGGATTTCTTCCCCGAGTAATCGCCATTTCCCTAAGGGGCTCTATAAACCGCCTTAACATAGAGCTCCCAACTACCAGAATTACCCTCTGCGATCGCCCAGACCCTAGCGGTGCTGGGGGCGTCAACTCGCAGGATGACAATTAGTGGACTGAATCAGCCTCGACAATACGTCATACCGGTTGGACAGTCGAAACAAGTTCACCGTCTTCGCCTTTAACCTGTTTCGACTGCCCCCGTGTGCGGGCTTCGAAGTCTGGTAGCATATGCCAGTCACCGTCAGGTGACTAGGCACAGCCTCCAACTTTTCAGCCTGGGTTGAGGTACAATGCTCGACATAGGTGAATCAGTGGGAGCGTGGCAGTGGCTATATCGAGGTTGCCCCAATATCACATCTGCTGTAAACTCTACGGCAGCTTCCAGCAGTGTAAACTTTCGCTAACACAGCAGCAAGCTGAGGCGCGCAGATCAGCCACCCTCAGCTAGTCGTCTGCACACAGCAATCACAGTCCCTGGACATACTGATTTTTAAAATCGAAAAAAAGAAAAATGAACAGAAACTCGAACTAATCTGTACGTTGGATAAACTGCAAAAACTCAGTGAGAACAATAATCAAATCTACACCCCACTAGAGATAAAATGTAACACAAAGATAAGCTACTGAGGAAAAGACCTTAAACTGCTAAATAACCTGTACTTCTTACAAAAAGTAAACAATCAGAGATTAAGCAGATTCACACACCACTAAAGATAAAATGTCAAGCTATAACACGCTACTTTACTGAGTGACCGTCCAACTGCAACTAACCTCTACTTTCTACAAAAGTAAACACTCAAAGATAAAACTAACTAAATCCACACACCACTAAAGATAAAATGTAAAGCTATAACACGCTACTTTACTGAGTGACCGTCCAACTGCAACTAACCTCTACTTTCTACAAAAGTAAACACTCAAAGATAAAACTAACTAAATCCACACACCACTAAAGATAAAATGTAAAGCTATAACACGCTACTTTACTGAGTGACCGTCCAACTGCAACTAACCTCTACTTTCTACAAAAGTAAACACTCTGTATTTATTACAGAATACTCCGTCATTATTTTGTTCATGTTATTCAGTAACTCCTCCATATACACAGTTCGTCCTGTTAATGGGACTGTGTCATCAGAAAATCCTATTATACTGGTTACTGGTTTTGTCTTCGTGAGCACTTAAGCCACATTCAAATTCCTCTTTTACTTCTTTTATAGCTTCCTCCACATATAGTGAGGATGAACTGCAACCATATCTGATACCCTTTTCAACTGATTGGTGACTCTCATGATTCTCTACTTTTATTATAGCCACTTGATTCTTATATCGATTATAAAATATTTTTCTATCTCGATATGTAAAACATGACTTTTGTTAAATTTTGTCCCGCCTTACATTATAAAAAGCTTTTTTTTTTCTAAATCAACAAACGCTAAGAAAATAACTTTTTTTTTCTTGATCGGTGATAAGAATTGCTTCTCCAACAGTCTTGATGGAAGAATGGCAACAACAGTGGTCGCGTAGTACGACCTGCAGGAGAACCTACAATATTTGGCCAAGAATTCAAGAGAGATTAAACCTTCGTCACCTAGATCTGTCAACCGGACTTGTTCATTACATCACTGGACACGGGCCATATCCCAGCCTACTACATAAAAGACGACTAAAAGACACAAGCTTGTGTGAGTGTGGGGAAGAGGGTACACCCGAACACATCGTCTGGGATTGCACACAAATGGCAGATGCCAGAAACGAAGGATTTCATGAACTAAGAAACATGAAAACGAAAGACATACTAAAAAATGAGCAACTATGGCGCAAACTAGACGAAGTGACGCAAAATATATCCAAATTGCAAAAGGAGAGATTGATGCAAAGTTTAGCGACAACAAGAGGAAGGCCAAGTCAAGCCGACTATTAGGTCACAGAGTAACACCCGAGATGAGCCACAAGCTAATGCGTGTCTAAGCGCTCATCAGCGAGTCATATATCGTGCTGAAAACGCAACCAGCTAGTCTGCGGAGAGGAGTGCTTAAACCATATTAAAGGCTTTAAATGGACTGTTTCGCAGTAACACCACTGGAGATTCTATCTACAAACAAGAACTTGCTAAAGCAACACTTATAAAAGTATATAGTGTATGTACTGTAGAAGTTCTTTACTAGTGCTCACATGAACTATAGTCCGACGCATAAAATGTGGTCTGACATTGCAATAACACAAATAATAGATAATAGTTGCAGTCTCGAGCCGCTTCTGAAGTAAAACATTATTATCTCTTAAAATATGTAAAAATTTTAATAGTTAGCAATGAGTAAAAGTTGTAAATTATGTAGCCAATAATCTTAAAATAGAAGTTTGTTCAAATATTGAAAATAACAAATACCGGCAGTAGATGTTAAACTAATCTAGTTCACCTGTGAAAACGAACAACCTACTAGCCGGATATTAAAGACTCCTTACTTCTGCAATTACATATATATCATTGAAAATTAGTTCTCACAACCAGTATTGGAGGTGGCCAGTCTCCCAATGGGCGGCCTTCTCGGTCACTTTGGCTGCCAGAGAGACTGAGAACCTGCGCTATTCCGGGAGATTTGGAATTCGGATTACCGCACCGATACCAATGCTGGAAAATGCTTTCTTAGATGGTATAGTAGTAGATAGTAGTAATAGTAGTAGTGATAGACATAAGAAGTGACATAGTGAAATATTAAAAATTCTATCCATAAAGTGGACAGGAAACAGCAGACACCGTACAAAACTAGAAAACTGAAATAAATCAATTATGACAAAATGCAGCAAGTTTAGAATGTTATAATATATGTTAACAGCGTAACAATCGTATGTATAGCACCAACAAGAAAAGACGGTACAGATATTGCCAAAGCCATACGTAACAAAAATTGAAATTATTCATTGTGGAATTATCTGTTGAAATATCAAATGTAAAACTGTTGTGTTAAATTAAGACCTATTTTAGTTTCTAGATACTAGGCTGTAAAAATGTGTGCTAAATAAAAAAAATCTCCAAAATTCAAACTGTAGCTACTGTATATTTTATTCCAACCCAAAGAATTTACATTATAATGTCTGTCTCAGAATGACAAGCAACAATTTCTTTTGATAGTTTAAATATTGCAAAGTCTTATAGGTATTCAATCAGAACATTGTAGGAGGAAAACTGAGGCATAAAATTGAAATACGGTGCGGGAATGTGAGTGCGTCAAGAAACAAGGAAGCCAGTATTAATCGATTTGTAAACACTACGTTTCCGTCTACTACGATATTTTAGAATTACACTCTAGCTGCGGAGAGTAGTACTGCCGATTTATAAAATTTTGTAACAATTAGCTGTGTTATTGCCCAGCGTGATAATTTCATTCCAACTAACTCTTAATCTTTACTGAAAGACATACTTGAAAAAAAAATGAGAAAATTTTATAGAGAATTACATCATAACTACATTGAAATTTCTTATTTTACCACATTTTACTGAGACTGCAAATTTCTGTAGTTTAGCATCCGGTTTGAGGTCTTTGCTCAAGTAGAATGTGAAGTAGGATTCATTTAAAAAAAAAAAACATTTCTATGAAAAGACTGAAATGTTACCTAGTTGGCTACTAGCAAACCGATCAATTTTGCTCGTCATTTTTGGTTTAATACTACTTCATTAAACAACGGGATTAATATGACAATATCTTCCATCTAAGAGGGAGCATATATTCACTTTGAATTTGATAGCTGCTAAAAATTAAAAAAAAAACAAGTACCGGGCGTGGTGCGTGAACGGTTAACGTTCTGGCCTCGTATTCGGGAGGACGCGGGTTCGAATCCCCGTCCGGGCATCCAGAACTGGGATTTCCATAGTTTCCCCAAGTCACTCCAGGCGAATGCCCGGATGCTTCCTTCAAAAGGCCATGGCCGAGTTCCTGCCCGTTTCTTGCCCCAATCCGATTCCGCCTCTAATGACCTTGCCGTCGACGAGCCGTAAAGCCAAAGCAAAAAAAAATTAAGAAAGGGAGAGAGGGGCGAAAAGAGTAGAGAGAGAGAGAGAGAGAAAGAGAGAAAATGAAGTTTGAATTGCGTTTCAGATTTCAGAGATTTTTTTTTTTTTTTGATATCCCCGCTCTCATCAGATGAACTCACTTCTGCACATATATTTTAATTTACGATTTTTAACTTTTCAATAGATTTTTAAAATATTTTCATGGATGGCATCATAGACCAAATACGAAAAATATTGAAAAAATGAATCTAATGGCTGAGCGTTAACGCTATGGCTCCGCATTTGAGAGGAAGCGGGTTTGAATTCCTATCCGGCTATCCAGATTTGGATTTTCCTTCGTTTCTCCAAGTCACTTCGTGTGAATGGCGGGATTATTTCTTCGAAAACCCATGGTCCGAATTCCTTCCCATTCCTTGTCTCCATTCCCTTCCCACTTTTAATGACTTAGAAGTCGACGAATCGTAAATCCAGACGCATAATAATAAATTGATATAGTAATATTATTTAGTTTTTCTTCTCCCTGAAGCACTCAGTTATGAATCTTTCCTTAAGTATGTTATTTCCTGACGCAAGCTGGCAAGAGTCGATGTTATATTTTACACATAAGCCAGTTGTAGGATCGACTTGATTAAAATAAATGCAAAAAAATAATTGGAAAACCTAGACTCGAACCGAGCCTGACTGCTGGATGTTTCCTTATTTGTGCTAGGAATGACTTCTATTATCATGGCTTCTTCTGCCTTTTCTTTTGTGATAATTTTCTTCACAACCTATTTCCAGTTTTAGCCATCTTTCTGTACCGATAATGATATCCGCTTCTGTTATACAAATAACGCTTTCAAATTCTGGTTGTTTGTTACAAACGCTTCTACAGTTAATTACGAGTACTTTTAACTGTTGTGAATCTTTTACATTCCTCCTACATTCCGGTGTTGTAACTGATTGGGTTGCCCGTAACTGTATTTCGTGTTTCGGGTCTTCCTCCGTCAGCCTAAAAAACCACCCAGTGCATTCCACACGGCCCCTGCCACCCGTGTAGCCGATTCACGTGTGTAGTGCACACCTGACCTATTAAGGGTAACCCTACAAGACTCGACCCTATGGCGAAGATCGATAAATCTGCAGCCAATGTCATCACAGAAACGTCGTAGTCTCTGGTTCAGCCCCTCAATACGGCTCTGAACCAGAGGTCCACAATCAACTATGTCTACGATGCTTCAGAACAGAATTTGATGGGAAATTAATGATTTAAAATAAGATTAGATTCCGTCGTATTGGATGAAATCCTTGGGAGAAAAAGAAATTAAATTTGTCTTTTGCACAGTGAGGCAGCATGTTCCGGGCAGTCAAGAAACCACCGACTCCGGCTGTGGAAATTTAGTATTGCAAATTAACTGATTATTCGATAGTTTAATAAATATGACAGATATGGGCAGATTTTCGTTAGTATGTTGTTTCCTGACGCAAGCTGGTAAGAGTCGATGTTATATTTTACGCATAAGCCAGTTGTAGGATCGACTTGATTAAAATAAATGCAAAAAAATAATTGGAAAACCTAGACTCGAACCGTTGACCACGCGTTTACAAGACTAGACGGTTAGCCACAAGCAAACGGAGCTCATGTTCACAGACGGCTCGTGCAGTATGTAAACAACCCTATCCTGCCTCGGAAGTTAGTTACATTCAACTGGCATTAGACAATTATCCGAAATAATCTCTTTATAATCGTTTCAATAGTTTTGTAAAACTAAAAATTCTTGTTCTTTGAACATTTACATCCACTTGTCCGGGAACACGCCTCATTAGGTGTTGCATTATTGCAACTGATTAGCCACATCAATATATAAATAAATATCGTTATAGTTTTACGCTAATCATTTGGAATAAAATGTATAACTGAACCTCATTTTTACTGCGCTTTATTGCAATCTTGTTAATTACAACATAAACGATATGTTTCACGATCTGAATTTAAGAAAAGTATAGCTAGAACCGAATTTCGTCTGGTTGAGTTATGGTCGGCGATATCTTGCCAAATATTACAGTCAATCCAGGGACAGGAAAATGCATTACTTGTCTCGGGATCGGTCAGTAGCCTATTACTGAAATGTGGGGAAAGATAGATGAACTACCCTGCCAAGAATAATCGTCAATGGGCGGCGGAGTCTTTTTTTTTGGCTTTAGCCTAGGGCTATTTAGCCAGGACATAGGAATAATTTGGCTATCCTTTATTTGAAATATGTCTTCTATATATGATTTTTAGTTTTTGACACATACTTGTATAGTAGTTTACAGGATTTTTTATTGGGGTGGCGAGAACCTGCATAAGGGTTTGTATATCTCTAATCTGTAGACCTTTTCTAAATACTCCTGTCTTTCGGCTTGATAGTTGATACATCTCAGCATAAAATGATATATATCCTCCTCTCTACAGGATGTACACATTGGGGAGTCACTTTGTTTCATAAGGAATCTTTTGTCGTTTAGTAGGGCATGGCCGGCTCTCAGCCTGTTTATGCAGTTATCTCCTTTCTGTTGAGGTCCAAACGGTCGTACCAAGGTTTGTCCTCAATTGTATTTATTATTGCTCGGTACCATCTTCCCACTTCCTGCCTATCCTCCCGCCACATTTTTTCCCATTCTGATTTAGCGTAGGATATTGTGTCCTTATAGTCGATAAATGGGACGGGGATGTTCCTTGTCTTGGAATTTAGTTGTTTCCTTGCCGTTGTATCCGCGCTTTCATTGCCCACTATGCCGACATGGCTAGGTATCCATTGCAACTTGATATCTATCCCTTTTGCTGCGCTGCTCCTTAATTCTTAGCGAGGTCGTAAGTTAAGTAGTTCTGCATTTCCCCTTCGGTATTCCCAAAAGCAAGGAGGGCCGCTTTGGAGTCTGTACATATGACTGTTTTGTTTGGCCAGTTTGTTGTATGTACTCCAGTGCCATTAGTATCGCATAAGACTCCGTTGAGAAGGTTGAAAATTGCGTAGGTACCGTAAACGCCTGATATGCTTTGTATTCCAGGTCCACATATGCTGCTGAGCTGTATTGACCTCTTGACTTTGAACCGTCGGTGTACACCTTTCTCCAGCCTTTCCAAGTTTCATTTAAGGTTATTAACGTATTTTGTTTGAGTTCTTCTGGAATGTGATTTTTCTTTCCTGTTAGTTCCTTCCTGAGGGAGGTATAAATGTGTTTGGAGAAGTTGCATCTTTGCCATACTTCATCTTCCTGGTACATATTATTTATCTCTCGTTTGTGTATGTTCCACGCTTCAGTCATTTGCATGTATTCTACTAAGGCAGATGTTGTATGTTGTTGCCGTTTTTTGGGCCGGTCTCGTGGGCTAGGGTCTTCACTTTCCTTATCAGCGGATGTTGACTAATGGAGCATGCTCTGGTCCAGAACTGGAGTCCTATCTTCTTACGTCTGAGTTTAAGAGGCGGGGTTGCTGTTTCCACCTCCATCACTTGAATGGGAGTTGTTTTGAGAAATCCACCAACCACTCGTAGGGCCGCAGATTGAATGCGGTCCAGTTTAGACAAGCTTGACTTGGAAGCTGATTGATATAGGAAGCCCCCATACTCCATTCTGCTTCTTAATACGTTCCGATATACGGTGCTAAGAATTCTTGGATCTGCACCCCACTTAGGCGTTGCCAGTGCCTTTAAGCAGTTTAAGCGCTTCAATGATGATTGGTTTAGCTCCTCGATATGTTTCTTCCAAGATAGTCTGGAGTCCAACCACATGCCCAAAAATTTAACTTCTTTCACCATCTCCATTTTATTTCCATTGATAGTTATTATGAAGTCGCCTTCTTGGTACTGTCTTTGGGTGAAGACACATATTTTGCTTTTCTGCGGTGAAATTTCCAAACCTTTGTCTAGTTTGTTTTTGTATGTCATTCAGCTCTTCTTCGAGCAGCTTCCTTGCTCTTTCCTTGTTAGGATGGGATATGTACACAACAAAGTCGTCAGCATACTGTAGAAAGGAAAGCATACTCCTCATTTTTTTACCTGTCCCTAAGGTATACAGGTTGAATAAAGCAGGGCTCATTGGGTCGCCTTGCAGAAGACCCTGGAAGACTTGCCTGCAGGTCTTTTCTCCTCCACTTGTAAAAACATTATTCACTCTGACTGCCAAATAGTTATGGCACCATCGACACAGATTACTCGGGATGCCACAGTTGATCATGATGTCCCTCAATATATCGATTTGTACATTATTATAGGCGTCTTTGATGTCCAAAAAAGCTGCCAGTAGGTAGTTCTTCCTAACAAGGTCAGCTGGATGTCCGTTACTAGGGTACTTATGTTGTCTATGGTACTGAAACCCTTTCGGAATCCCATGGTTCGCCGGTCTAGTATGTTGTTGCGTTCAATAAGCCACTCTATCCTATTCTTAATCATTATACACATTAACTTAGCCATGCATGAACTGAGAGAGATTGGTCTGTAAAGTGTAAGACGTAACATCATCCTTTCTCCTGTGGGGTTTCGGCACGGGTATGATTAAGACATTTCTCCATTGTTCTGGAAACAAAATTTGCTTTTATCATGTCATTAAAACAGATTAACCAATTCCTGCTTTGCCTCTGGGGGTAGGTTTTTGGATTATAGCATATGTTATTGCATCCATGCCTGGAGCGGTGTCTTCTCTTTTTAGGGCCCATTCCAATTCTGATGGTTGGAATACAGGTTCATAATTCCCAATGGGCATTCCGGCTGGGTCGCTGTATGTCTTGGTTATATTTTCTGTTGGTACAAAGGCGGGGGGAGAAGGCAGTTAAAAATTGTTCAGCCATATCCTTTATCAGCTGTGATCCAAGTGGATTCCATTCGGTCACCCTAAACAATCGTAGCTTTTTCCATATTACTTGGGTAGGAGTGCCATATTTCAAACTGGAGCAAAGATTTTTCCATCCCTCTCGTTTGGCTCTTCTAATTGTCCTTCTGGCTTCTGCAGTCCTTTTCTTAAGTTCCAGAAAGTTTTCCATGTCGCATCGCTGCATGTATAGCTTGGTGGCTAATCTTCGAATAGCGACTGCTCGCGAGCACTCACTATTCCACCATATTTTTCCTGGTAGGCGAAGTTCTTTGTTTTGTATTATAGGCAAGGAATTGCTACATCAGCAGCGGAGAATATTATTTCCTCCATTTTCTTGTATCTTGCTTGCATATCTGTTGAAGGTCCAACACACTGCTCCAAATTCTTCCCAATCTCTTCTGGATAACGTGACCAATCTGCCTTCTTGCAGTTCCATTGCCTAAAGAGAGAGTGTTGCCCTGTTTTATTTGGTTATCAAAGCTTATTTTGATAACAAAGTGGTCACTTCCAACCGTATCTCGAAGGATTTCCCAGTTGGCTCTGTGAATAAGACCCTCTGTTACTAGTGATACGTCAGGTGAGGTATTGTTTTGATGCGGATGACCAAGTCTGGTCCCACCTTTGTTGTTGAGAACAAAAGAGAGGACTCAGAAATGGCTAGGGCCAGCTCTTCTCCCTGGTGGTCCACCCGGATTCCCTGCCATAGGGGATGGTGAGCATTAAAGTCACCACCCAGGAAACAGCCTTGTGGTAACTGGTTGAAAAATATGGTCCATTGCTCCTCCCTCACAGTTACTTGAGGGGGCTTGTATATTGCAACGATTGTCGTGAGGGATCCTCCCGTTCCAAGATTGACAGATAGAATCTCCACGTTCTCACTGGGTGGTGCAATTCGTTGAGTAGCCGACTTTATGTTCTTCCTAACCATGATGGGAACGCCACCGTATCCGTCTTCTCTGTCTTGCCTAAAGATATTGAAGTCCTTATGGCTTATGGTGGAAGAGTTGCGCAACCATGTTTCAGTGATTATCAATACATCTGATTTGGATTCTGTGATTACTTTTTTAAAGTCTTCCCACTTCGGCAGGAGGCTGCGGGCGTTCCATTGTAGAATGTTCAATTGAGTCTGCCTATCCATTTTTAATTAATGCGTTGAATACTTCTAATGTGTATCCACTTACATCCATTTCATTCATTCCTGCATGAGGTTTCTCGTAGCTTCTTCTTGGATTTTTTTAATAGCAGTATCAGGTAGTTTACCTTTAATATGCTGTGCAAGAGTTTTAACAACTATATTTACTATAATACGAACAATGTTTCCTCCTAACTCTGAGCTACTTAATTCTTTTGTGGTTGTGTTCTCCGTTTGTGTGGTGCTTGATTTTTTGGCACTGGGTTTGCGATTTGGGGGGGGGGGCCCACTGACTTGCGTTGTTGTTGATTGCGTTGCCGTTGACTGCATTGGTTGCGCTGTAGCTGTGCTGAAGGTCTTGCTTCGAAGGGATGGAAAGTCAGCTGATCTATATTGGTATCCATGATCTACGTTTGTCCTCCTCCCATTCACCGATTTTTCTTTGATCTCCTCTTGTCTCTTGCGCTCAGGACATCCTTTGTCGTTGGCATTATGCTCGCCACCACAGTTCGCGCACTTCTTAGTTTCACTAGGGCAGCTGGACACGTTGTGTCCCTCCCCACACTTTAAACACCTCTCCCTTCCTTTGCAATATTTAGAAAGGTGGCCATATCTTTGACATTTAAAACATTGCGTCACTGGTGGAATATAGGGTGTCACTTTGAACCTTAGATAAAATATTCTATTTCTTCGGGTAAATATTGACTGTCGAAAGTTAGAAGAACAGTCTGAAGGGGCTGCGATTCTATTCTGCCCCTCCTTGGAGATTTTCTTGCTAAATCTTCGTACTTCGATGACTTGAGCTGTTGATATAATATTAGATTTTAATTCATCTTCTGTTAGATCCGTTGGAACGAATTTAATTACACCTTTCCTTTCCACTCTGTTAGCTGGTATGTATGCTTTCAGTCCTAGCGACTGTAGAAAGGCTTTGTTTTCTACAAAGCTGTTTGCTGAGCGTGGATTTATAAATTCCATTGACATCTGGTTCTTTTCTTGCTGGTTTAGCCGTCTCAGTCGACCAACCTTATTATGAAATATTTTTCCCAGCTGGATAGGGTGAAGTGTAGAACCATCAGAGAAGGATTCAATTATTACAACATATGGTCCTTCTGCCTGATCGTTGTATAGTCTCTTCCGCTGCACGGACAGGTTGTGCTTCTCTCTGAATTCGTCGTCTTTGACCATGTTATCTTGATTTGCTGTCTCAATTCTTGGCCTGGTGTTGCCATGACGTTTCTCTTCTTCTTTGTTTGAGATAGGATTTGATTGACAAATTGTAGCCTGACTGCTGGATGTTTCCTTATTTGTGCTAGGTATGACTTCTATTATCATGGCTTCTTCTGCCTTTTCTTTTGTGATAATTTTCTTCACAACTGCCCTGCGTTTTTTCCTTAAATTATACTTCTCTTCTTCCTCGCTGTCATTTTGGATTGCCTCTAGTTTCTTCTTGTTCTTTTCCGACATGTCTTGATCGTTGTAGTATACACTTATCTGGGTGTTGTCATCTTCTCTTGCCGGGTTTGAACCATTGCTTGCTTCTGCCATTTCTCTCTGCCCTCGCGATGTGTTTCAGAGAAAATTGACTTGTCTTGACGAAAACTAATTTGAACTGTTCACTTAAACACTCAAATCTCTAATAGTTTTAACACAGCCGAAGTTGACGGTGTTGTTCAGCGCCCGGAAGCGTTGAGTCCGGTTAGACGATGCGCGACCGTAAACAACCACTCACTTTCCTGCTCGACCACTAGTAAGCGAAAGCACTATTGACGTCCTCACTCTAACGCTGCTAGCAGCCAACTGGGCGGAGTCCTCCTGCTTTGTTCGAGGCTTGACTTAAGGAAATGAATAACAGATTGCGCTGAGTTGAATACGCGCAATGATGCTACATTGTGCGAAATAAGGGACTTGGACTCAGGCGCCCACAGTCAATTGTTTTGCCATAGAGTGTACCTTCAGACTGGAAAATAGAACAAGTAACTCCGATTTTCAAGAAAGGTGATCGAAGAGATAATGGAAACTACCGTCCCATATCATAACATCTATTTCTAGTAGAGTTATGGAGCATATTATATGCTCGAACATTATGAATTTCCTAGATGAAAATAATTTGCTTACAACAAATCAACACGGATTTCGGAAGAAAATATCATGTGAAACACAGCTGGCTCTATTTACACACGACGTAATGAAAGTTATTGATGCAGGTTCACAAAAAGATGCAATTTTTTTAGATTTTCAGAAAGCGTTTGACTCTGTGCCACACAACCGCCTTTTAGCGAAACTACGAGTGTACGGTACATCGGATCAGCTTTGCGAATGGATAAAGGATTTTCTCACTGGTCGATCGCAGTATGTCGTTGTTGAAGGAGAAAGTTCTTCTAATCTAGATGTTACATCGGGTGTACCTCAAGGAAGTGTAATAGGACCACTTCTTTTCTTAATTTTTATAAATGATCTCGGAGACAAGGTGAAATGCAATTTTAGATTGTTTGCTGATGATGTGGTTATTTATAGGGAAGTAAGGAATTTTACCGATTGCTTACAAATTCAGCGTGATCTGGATGTTATTTTGGCATGGTGCGCTGAGTGGCAACTCACACTAAATTGTAAAAAGTTTAAGACAATGAGCATAACTAACAAAATGAATCTGATTGTTCAGAAATACGAGGTAAACAGTTCAGTTATTGATATGGTCGATTCTATGAAATATTTGGGAGTAACAGTACAAAGGAACATGAAATGGGACTTACATATTAATACGTTGGTAGGTAGAACTAATTCTAGGCTGCGGTTCCTAGGTCGAAGTTTGAAAAATTGTAATGAACAAACAAAGGAGATAGTGTACAAATCTTTTGTGCGTCCACATTTGGACTATTGTTGTGCCATCTGGGATCCATTTCGTAAGGGGCTGATTGAGAGTACAGAGAAGAGCAGCTCGATTCGTGACCGCTTGCTACAGTTCTTATGAAACGTTACAGAACTGATTAGTAGACTAGGCTGGGAGTCTCTGGTAGATAGACGAGACATGTTTCGTATAAACTTATTGGTAAACAAGCGTACTCCCACTTTCACTTACGAGTTTAGTGAAATACTTCGTCCACCAACCTATTTGGGTCGGAATGACAGGACAGATAAAATTAGAGAAATAAGGTGCCGCACTGATTCTAATATGAATTCTTTTTTTCCTCGTACCATTAGGGATTGGAATGCACAACATAGATATTAGGTTTAGTGCTGAGCACCCTCTGCCACCCACAGTTTTGTGATTTGCAGAGTATATATGTAGATGTAGATCTAGACCACCCACTTGTTGTTTATTTCTACTTTAAGTGAACAGATTATCGACTTGTACCATGACTTTTGTTTTGAATCCTCCATTGCCAGGTCTGCGTCGTCTGTACTGTACAGAGGGTAACCGTCATTCCCAGTTTGTGTTTCATTCACACCATGCTTGGTGGTTTAACAGTTAGCGTTCTGGCCTCGCATTCGGGAGGACGGCGGTTCGAATCCCCGTCCGGGCATCCAGATTTGGGTTCTCCATGGTTTCCCAAATCACTCCAGGCAAATGCCGGGATCCTTCATTCAAAAGGCCATGGCCGAATTCCTTCCCATTCATTGCCCCCATCCTTTCCCTTCTCTAAAGACCTCGCTGTTAAGAGACGTTAAGCAATTAAAAAAAAAAGTTTCATTCACAAATGGCCGCGGTAACCTTTCAGGCATTTTCCGTCTTTCATGCACGGGGAATAAGAATTGAACGGCCCACATGGTCCATGAATCATATTTTTTGATACATTGTAGAAGAGTAAAGAAATTTTGTCAGTGTCAGGTAGCTCCACTGATATGAACATATCGATGTTGATCATTCAAATTTTCTCCTTAAGCCAAACTAAAATGTGGGCGTGGGGAAGTCCTCTTTTCTGCCACTCGACTGAATACATCCAGGATAGAACTTCCACAAAAATATGACAATTTTTAATGACATCAGTAAGTTTTGCCAGTTTCTGTTTGAACACACTTGTTATGATGTCATGCTGATCAGTTGCACTCTAGCCTGGGAACAGGTTTTCAGTGATATACTCCCACACTGGATTACATGCAAATGTGATGAATAGATCCGGAAGGCCGTGTGTTCGTACATATGCCATTGCGTCTTGCACGTACTTGTGCATATGCCTTGGACTCCCCGTAAAAGGCACTGGCAGTACGATCATTCTATGGCTGGAGGTGATAGTCTTGCAGTGATAGATCATCCAAGGAGGCAGAGATCAAGGGCCGCAAGATTATCACCTTTAGCCACTCACCTCTGCTGCCCATACCCCTACCACACCTCCAGCCCAACTACCCGGCCGCACCACCAGGGCCTTCACAGCCCCACCATCTGTACACCGATTGGCCCCGACGCAAATGACCGATGTCACCTGGTGACCAGAGGAGTTATAAGCAGGGACTCTTCCAAAATCTGACACTTTGCCAGAAGATGGAGCCAGAGGCGGGCTCAGTAATGTCACTTTGTATTTTTACTGATGAGGTATCCCCGTGTAGAGCTCGAGAAGTTTTCACGCAACTTAAATCACCATGTTCCACTACTGACAATTTGTTTCTTTTTTAGCCAATAAATTGCTGACTATGCGAAATCCTCTTTTGGCTACATATGTTCATGGGAATGCAATTAAAAACTTGTTGGATGCAACCCTTAATGCCGTATATAATACTGGAAAGAGGGGGGTGTCAGTTGGACTTGAATGTCCCCTAAATTTACATTGGACCAGAAATGCCCCCAATCATCTCTTCAACGCCCACCAGTGGGCAGTACAGCTCCCCTTTGGAACCACTGTACTAGACTGTACATCATGTTGACACAAGGCATAGGCTTCAAAAACTCATATACCCTTTGATCATATAAATAGCCATTCCATTGAGCATAAAAATTTGTATGCTGTAGGTATAGATAAATGTTCATAATATTTTCTGAACTTGGTCCAAGCTGTCAGCATGTCTTGTTTCCACCATACACACAGAGAGATTTCATTATATATCATTCCACTATTAACCACAGTTGCAAAACCTCATTGAAGAGGTCTCCTTTCAAGAGACTTTTAAATGAAATGTGAGGAAATAATTAATGGGAACAAAAAGAGACAATCTGTAGTATTCTCGGGGATCCTAGGAAACGACAATGGAGACAAAAGCTGTGGAAGCTTTCCATGAGATAATTTGGTCCTAAAATGTGATGTTCATTCACAACTTTTCTTCTAGTGACAAGAAATATTATATTGTTGGAAGCATACCCCAGTCATAGACAACTGATATCATGTATTAATCCATCCAGACAAATGTAATCTATTTTTAGGAGGACTCTGGACTGTTATAGTATACTTCACATTAGCAAAGTAAAGTTGCTGGCCATAGATGTCTGTATGAGGGCTCTGAAAAATCTAGGCTTAAACCAATATTCAAACCAGTGACCTTGCTAAACAGACTAAATAATTGGAAATAAATCCTTAAGATGATGAGGGAACTAAGGATGTTAAGGAAGCATAAGGGAGCCAACATTAATAATATTATTACTGATGCATTACAGGTAGGAGATACAGCATTGCACCATATACTGAAACATTCTTTTGTAGGTAATGGCGTCAGGGATTGGAATAAGCTACTGAGCCAAGTGCTGAATAATTTTCCGAGAACACGGAAGTTGCCTACGATTAAAATTCATAAAAGGCAATAATAGGAGGGTAATGATATTGTATTCAAATAATTTAAGTTCAAACATGAAACTGCAAACTCAGTATGCTGGGAAACTGCCACTGGAGCATGTGCTCCATTGCAGTTAAATTAAATCAAATCATCAGACCATCCAGCATTCTTCCTACTTTAGTGTCATTCATGGCAACTGTTAGATTAATATTCACTTCTTGAAGTCTTTCACTCAGACAGACACATGAGCAATGTAATCTGTTTAATGTCAACAGCAAGATGATATCTCAGTGCTGCAGATAGTAACTTTGGTAGCATTGAACTACGCAGTGCTGCCAGAAATATTTCCTTCTGTACTAGTAGTGTGAGACAAACATAGTATACAAATTGTACATTGCAGCCAGCCATGTAAACAAAATGACATTATTAACATTGGGTTACTCCTAGTATACTAATTCTGTGAATGGTCTGGTGGCTCAGTTATTATGGCGCTTGCTTTCAGATGTTTGGGATCAAATTCTGGTGGGGTGAGGAATCTTTAAGAATTGTGTTTGATCCCATGAACCATTCAGGAAGTTCCCTGGTTCAGATTTCATGTTAAACTGTAGGTTCAGCCATGACAGAGGTGGAATGTGCAGCAAATCAAAACTTGTTCATGCAGGCAGAACAATCAATCAGGATGTCCAGGCCAACAATGCCTTACTCATTTACTTATTCTATCTTCTGATAGCCTGTATACTGCACCTTTACACGTGATGTAGATTCTTTTACATTTAACTTGAAAAGCTAATATTAAACAAACAACATATATTTCAAACCTATCAGATGCATGGAAGAAAATAGCATCACTGGTATTATCAGTTTGAACTATAATTTCTTCTGGTCTTAGTTATTAGATAATATGATGTCTTATCAATCAACAAGTAAATCATAATATTTTTAATTTTTTGCTGTGGTTTTCTCTCCTTTTCTTGTTAGACTCAACAATGATAAATAAATAAATAAAATAAATCCTGTTGCTGAGAACTGGGTTTAATTGTTGTGGGCTTATAGGAGTATATAACTTCCATAGACACCTAAGCTGTTTCATTTGCCAGATGCTTTGGAAGAAAGGTTACAATATTCTTGTTCATGGCAGAAGGACCTTTTGCAATCCACTGGGCCTTTGAAGACAGTAGTGACCTTTGGTTTCAGATGGAGGCACAACCTTATAAGTGTTTTATTAATTTTAACACATTTTTTTCCAATATTGTCAGTGCCTAAGGTCATTAAAAGCAGTCTATATTAAGAGGAGGAAGTGAGTGACACAGTCTGTCATTAAACCTTGTATTTGTCTGCCAGTGTGTGTTTTTTTTTATTTTCTTTATTTTTCTGTTAGTGAGAAGTATTTTTAATGCAGAAATCGGGCACCACCCCAGTATTTAGATAGCCTAATATTATAAAACCTAATGTTATAATCAGGATTACAGATAGGTGGTAGGAATTTGCATTGGTACCTTTCCTAAGTCTAGTATGGCTGCACGGTTTCACTTCTTATCAAAATCCCAGCAAGTGTCTCAGTTTTTCATGAGACTCAAAAAGTGTTATATCATTGAAATTTTTGTTATTATTATTAATTATGCTGGAGCTGTTGCCAATTTCCTAACACATTTACTCACAGTCTATATGCTTTATTACTTCAAATTCTTTCACTTTTGAAATACTCGTATATTGTTTCACAAATTATGGCATATCTGATAACTAAATGCTGGCATAATATGCTGAATAATAATTCCAATATGTTCGAGTAAAGTTCCACTCTCTGAGCTGGAAAAAACATGCATGAGAATTTCTGATATGTGAAAGTTCTAAGGAAACAGCTCTCTTAATTGCTTAGCTACAAAACTAAATATCTATTACTTTAAAATGAACTCATTTAATGATACTCAGAAATTAATTTTCTGCTAATGACTTATCAATATTTTGTAACCACAATCATTTGATTACAACAAATGTTTACTTCTGGTAGGTAGAACTTGCTAGGAACACTTCACAAAATAGTGGTTACAATTCGTATAGTATCTCAAAAAGTAGTACATTCTATTAGCGGCACTGTCATGGATGCAATTACACACAGTCAAAGAAATCTCGCATCTTATTCTGGCATACATGAACCATCCAACTTTGAGTAATGTTGGGTAAAGACTCACTCTGGTAAAACCTGGATCTCTCCATATGAGTTCCTTGGGATTCCCAGAGTTGAATACCAATCATAAAATCGAGCATTTAAGTTATAATTGTATGATATGCAAAACAAATTAAAAAACAGTTTCATAGCCTACTAAGAATGCTGGACTAATTATATTACATAGTTTGAAAACAAATAAAAGGTGTGAAGTACCAAATAGACAAATTTTGAATAGCTGGCTAAACTCATCCCGGTGCTAATCAATGTACATGTAAGGATGCATTAATATTTCTACCATCCAGTTGGGCCAGGGGCCCACCAAAGCAACAGAAGTTGTCCTGAGTCGAGGGGCAGCTGGAACTGGATTTTAATCCTCGTAAAAGTCTGCTCCTCGCAGGGGCCAATGATTTAGAAACAATCATCCAGTTGAGAGACACTGGACTCGTGCATATCTGACAATTAGCATCACTGTAGTGTGGGCTGAGAAGAATAGGATTTAAGATCAGGAATTTTAGAATGTTTCAATTTCAATATTAATAAGTTAGAGAAACGTAGAGTTCACAAAAGGACACATTCAGTTAGTTGCAGGGTGGCCAAGTGCCAAGTAAGCAACTGTGAAATTATGGTGGATCACATATGAGAATACAGCAGTTTCAAGAGCATATGTAATACGATGCCATTCTTAGGGTAAAGTTAAGGTACCAGAGAGTAAAAGTATGTCATGATGGTAAAGAATATTTTTCAGAGTATCAGAAAGTTGACCACGGAGTACCACAAGGCTCAGTCTTAGGACCCTTACTATTTCTTATATATATAAATGATTTACCAAATCATTTATTAACAGCTGATGAGGTATTGTTTGCAGACGACACTAATATTTTTATAAAAGGGCAGGATGAAGTTGACCTACAGCAGAAAATTACTGCAACAACAAAAGAAGTAGAAAAGTGGTTCCATGATAATTGCTTGGTTGTAAATCATGAAAAGACAGTATGGATTAGTTTCACTCATATAATAAACAAAAATAACAGTAATAATTTAGTGAGGATAGGAGATACCTATATAAGACAAGTACATGACACAAAATTTTTAGGAATATGGTTGAATGAACATTTAAAGTGGGATAAACATGTTGAATCACTGAATAAGAAGTTAAGCAAATGTTGTTATATTTTAAGAATGCTTAAAGATTGCTGCTCTTTGAAAACAATGTTGTGTGCCTACTATTCATATATGCATAGCTTATTAAGATATGGTATAATTTTTTGGGGAAATTCAACACATGCAAAACAGGCATTCATACTTCAAAAGAGAGCTATAAGAATCATGAGAGGTATGAAACGTAGAGAATCCTGCAGGGATATTTTTAAAGAACTAAAAATACTGACTCTACCATGTATATACTTATTTGAGTGTATCTGCTTCCTGAAATCACATCAGGAATATGCAGCGCTAAATAATGAAATACATAAACACGAAACAAGGAATAGGAATAATTTTCATTTAGAGTGGCACAAGAAAGCTCTATACCAAAATAGTGTACTCTACCAGCCTAAAATTCTTTACAACTCTCTTCCTGAAAACATAAAACAAATATCAAATTTACATAATTTTAAATATAAGCTAAAAAAATTTTATTAGTCAATAGCTTCTATAGTGTCAATGAATATATGAACCATCGAGAAATGAACAAACATGATTAAATTATTTTGTATTGTAACATGTAAAACATTGAAATATTAATTTATCTTCAGTTGAACATATGTATTTCATATGCTGCTTGTATTGACTGTGCAATTTTAAGTATGATAATTATAATAATGATATGTAATCCTGTATTGTGTGAAAAAATTATATTGTAATTACTGATGACTTGTCCTATGTCATAAATTATGACTTCATGGATCAAAATAAAATTCAATTCAATTCAATTCAAGAGTCTGTCACTATTGTACTACACTGATAACTAGTACCTTAAGTTATAATATAGAGTGGCAAAGAAAGTGGCGAACTCTGCATTCATAAAGATGGAACGGTTAAGTAGTTTAGGTTATGTGCAAAGAAAATAAAAGGAATAAATGCAATTTATTCATACGTGCCTAACCGTGAATTGTTTATCAACCAATAGGAACTCTCCAATGTCATGTCACTTTACACATAATGAAAACATCCTAAAACAAATAACTATTAAGCTTAAATTAAATACTAATTACTATTAATTCAACCCAACTGATACAAAAATGAAATCGTGCTGAAAATGCATGAAATAATTAAATAAACAAAACTATAGTCACCAGGCTTGGTCTTAAATAAATAAAGGTTATCCAAATCATAAAACAAAGTTAATTATACAGTACAGATACAGCACACACTAAATGGTACTGCTACAATAAACTATCCCAGTCACTAACTCCCTTACAAATGGAAAATTTTCCATTTTCCTATACCTGAAACCAAAAGCTAATTTATGGTCACTGCCCTCTGTTTTTTATTTTTTTTTATTTTTTATTTTTATTTTTTTATTTTTTTTATATATATATATATATATATATTACTCTTGATGGTACACACGGGAGGTTAACCCTTTCCTCCCTGATGGTACTTATAAGTACCACTGTATTTACCACCATATAATTCAACAATACCAGTGTCCACTGCATTATTAAGCCTGTTGATGTATTGTTGTATGATTAAGTCAGACAATGACAACATTTATTTTTAAATTCTGTGTGAAATTAATTTTCTAGGTTGGGGCTTGACAGCGCACTGACCAGAGTAACAAGTGGTACATTACAATGAATTTTTTGATGATAATTTACTTGGTAAGTGTCAATTTCTGTTATTACTTTTTTAGTTTGAACATTTAACCATATATTTTTTACCTATAAAATATGTTTTCCTGTTTCTTTACTAAATAATCTAGAAAAACCAATATGGACTTATAAGTACCATCAGGGAGTTCTGGGTAGTTTTATACAGATTATTGGTCAACAGATTTAGCAAGTATACAATTGGTTTTATCATTGTTTTAAATATTTTCAAATGGATATTTTTATGAAATACGCTCCGATAGAAGTTCTTCTCTTAGAAGTTTATAATTTATCAAGGCAAAAATGAAATGACTGGAATGTTCTCAGATTACTCATTAGGTCAAAGAGTGGTCTTAGAATTGACTGAAAAAATGGAGCAATGACGATGTTATCTAGTATTATCATTATTTTTCATCAGTTTCATTATTAAAAAACTGAAACAACTTTTGTTTGTGGGAGAATCAGACCCTATTGCAAGGAACTTTCTAACAATCTGCTGATGGAAAACTAAAAAGAGGAGATTGTGACAATTAATTTACAAACCTAGGTATTTGCTACTGGAAATGGAAGGATAAAAAGGACATACATTTAGTATCAAATTTTGATGGCAGCAGTGAAACTCCACTACACTGGTTGGGGTCATTGGCGACTTCAACAGATGGGCCCTCTCTCGGGTTGGATTGGTAACCTGGTGGATCTTGGACCAGAGGGCCTCTCTGGCCGGTCATCGGGGGCCACCTCTGGCAGTAGGTCCCGTAGCATTTTGCCCATCCTGCCACCCTGTTGTTACACCACTAGTTATATGCTAAGAAAAAGATGGATTGAAGTTGACAATTTCATGCTCAGGACTCAGGAGTCGTCAAGGACTACAATACCTTCATGTGTGGGGTTGATACTGCTGATCAGCTGATGACTTTATGCAATGCAGAAGATTACCGAAATCATGGTAAAGATTGTTTTTGGGAATTCTGGATGTTGTTTTTGTCAATGCCTATAACATAAATGGTCCGATATTTGAAAAAAAGTCTGTAAATTTTTTTATAAGATCCTTTGCACAAGGTATGATGACTATGAAGGATATCGGTCAGAAGAAAAGGTCATCTATATATATTTCACCAAGCCCTCATCCATTCAAACAACACAAGTCATATTATTCCACAATGAGAGATGTAAGATTGGGAAACAGAGGTATACAGTATCCCTAAATTGTAAAAATCAGATGAAGATGTGAAGTATGTAGAATGAAGAAAATACAGTCAAAACATCATTCCAAATGTTGCACTGCAATGTCTTTTGTGTCTGAATGAGCAAAAAGAATTTTTTTTTTAATATCATGAGGCAAACATTTCATACCAATATGAACATAATTGATTTCAATTGCTATTTCTGTACATCCTGTGATACGCAAAGTCCCTGACGGTACTTATAAGTACTGGCTTAGTAATTATCACATAGAGTTCCAAAAAAAATTTGAAAAAAATATGGGTGTTTAATTTCAAGTACCTTTATACAAATATATAATTGAAATTATAAATTTCCCTTTATTTCCAATAGCCGGTAGGAAAGGGTTAAAAGGTTACTCAAGAAGCAAAGGAAGATACATGCACGATCAAAAAGGATGATGCATCAGACTGATTTAGATAAGTTAGAGGAGATAAGGGGACGTGTTAAGAATGTGATGCGTGAGGCATTTAATAACTTTCGTGAAAATTCTCTCTCTAAAAGCCTCACTGAAACCCCTAAGAAATTTTGGTCGTATGTAAAAAAAGTTAGTTGTAATGGGAACAATAAGCCAGTTCTAATAAAAGACGGACAAGAGGTTGAAGACAGCAACGACAAGGCTACCGTATTTAACACCGAATTCAAAAATTCATTCACGCAAGAAAACATGGAAAATATCCCCACTTTACCACATCGTGTGGAATTAGAGATGGATCCGATAGAAATTGATAGCGTAGGAATTGTAAAGCAATTAAAACTCCTGAAGTGGGGTAAAGCGCCGGGTCCCGATGGTATACCGGTAAGAGTATTTTCTGAATACGAGGTGGATATTGAACCATTTCTGTCAGATATATTCCATAAATCACTAGAAGAGAGAAAAGTACCTTCTAGATGGAAAATAGCCCAGGTAATTCCTGTTTTTAAGAAAGGAGATCGGAGTGATCATAGGAATTATCGACCCATATCTCTAACATCGGTCTGCAGCAGAATTCTGGAACATATCATATGCTTGAACATAATGAAGTTTCTAGATGAGAACGAGTTACTTACACCATGTCAACACGGATTTTGGAAGAAGAGATCGTGTGAAACACAATTGGCCCTATTTTCCCATGACATAATGAAAGTTATTGATGCAGGTTCGCAAGTTGATGCAGTTTTTTTGGATTTTCAGAAAGCTTTCGATTCTGTGCCACACAACCGACTCTTAGCGAAGATTCGAGCTTACGGTATTTCGGCTCAGATTTGTGAGTGGATACGTGATTTTCTAACTGGTCGATCACAGTATGTTGTTGTTGATGGGGAAGCCTCTTCTAAGATAAATGTTACTTCGGGCGTTCCTCAAGGAAGTGTAATAGGTCCACTTCTTTTCTTAATATTTATAAACGATCTAGATGACAACGTCAAATGCTGGTTGCGATTGTTTGCCGACGATGCGGTTATCTATAGGGAAATAAGGTGCTCCGACGATTGCTTAGAAATTCAGCGTGATTTGGATGCTATTTTCGATTGGTGCCGTAAATGGAAGGTTACACTTAATTGAAAAAAGTGCAAGGCAATGCGGATAAGTAACAAGAAGAATCAGTTTGTTCATGAGTACAAAATAAACAATTCACTTGTTGACACGGTTGATTCTGTGAAGTATCTGGGGGTGATAGTACAAAGCAACATGAAATGGGACATGCACATAACTTCCATTGTAGGCAAGGCAAATTCTAAATTACGATTCATAGGTCATATTTTGAGGAATTGTAATGCTCAAACAAAGGAGATAGCGTATAAAACACTAGTGCGTCCGCATCTGTATTACTGTTGTGGGGTTTGGGATCCGTATCGCAAGGTTCTGATTGACTCAGTTGAGAGGGTGCAGAGGAGAGCCGCTAGATTCGTGACTTGTTGTTACGGCCCTTATGAAAGCATCACAGAATTGATACATAGATTGGGCTGGGATAGTCTGGAAGACAGACGACGTAGCTTGTGTTCGAATTTACTGGAGAATATGCGAAAAAATTTAAATTTCGAGTGCAATGAAATACTTCTTCCGCCAACCTATTTAGGTCGCAATGACTGGAGGGATAAGATTAGAGAAATAAGATGCCGTACTGATACTTATATGTATTCCTTCTTTCCTCGCACTATTCGGGATTGGAATGGGTGGGTTTAGGATTTGGTGCTTAGCACCCTCTGCCACCCACAATGTTTGTGATTTGCAGAGTATGAATGTAGATGTAGATCTTTGCCCAATATACTTTCCAATGTAATGATTTATTTATTTCTGTTATTTTTTTTTTAAATTCTGTTAGTGAAATTTCACCACCCCCCTACTTTTAACCTTTATGAATTTTAATTCTTTCAATATTCCACATTAAAGAAAATTTTATCCCTCTATTACATCTGAAACCAAGTGGGAACTTCTGGTGATATTCATCTCTTACCTTCCAACTACTGTTCCTAATTTTCTACTAATATCCACCAAAACCTATTCACCATTGCACACCTTATATACTCCTAGTACTCTCTTCACCGACCATTCATTAATTTCCAACCTAGCTACTTTATCATGTCAGTTATTGAATGTGTTCTATGGTAATTTTCACAAAAAAAAAAAAAAAAAAAAAAAAAAAAAAAAAAAAAAAAAACTAGCACCTTTGCATTCCCTCCAACGCACATATTTGACCCACAAATTATAAGTCCAATACTACAGCACCACTCTAAAGCAGTGGTCTGTTCCCTTACTTCCTTGATACTTTCCCTGATCACCCTCTCCAATAAAGAAAGGATTTTTAAACATCTCCCTACCACCTGCCCAATGTACCATGCTTGTGTAACTTCGCTAGCAACTGTTATACCAAAATATTTACACTTGGGTCTTGAACAAGAATTCCCTCTCTCACCTTATAACTATAAACAACTTTTAATTCATTTCTTTATCTGTATACCTCATAAATTGACTGTTGTTGACATTTATGACCTACCCAGTTTAATTCAATTTAATTGCAATGGAACATGCATTCCAGTGGCTGTTTCCCTACATACCCATTTTTCCCCCTTTCCTTGTCCTACCTACTTTTGCCCACTATGAATTTCAACTTGAAATTCTTTCACCATTTTCAGTAAATTATTCATTATTTCTCTGGGTAATTTATTCCAACACATGACCACCTTACCTATGAAAAAGAATTTTACCATATCATGATGCCTGAAATCAAGTGTCAGTTAATTTAAAGTGCAAAAATTAGTATCTTTATTCACACTCTCATATCAATAGATTCAAGGCTTTTAACAATATTTGGAATATCGCTTTTCTGTTTACATCAAACTAGCACTCTTGGCTGTCTACAGTTCACTCATTTTTGTGACTTGACAAATACCTAGCTGAGTTAATTTCTGCTCATTTTGCACATGCTGCTTACACAATATAAAGAACTTTCTGGAATACCACACATCTTGGCTTCTGGTATGTTCTAGAAGCATGATGTAGTTCCCACTTGGGCTAATAAATCATGCAATTGTCACATAATCTCTCTTAGTTGATGAAACAGAGTGTGTAGTAAGCAGGGCCGGCGTTAGGGGGGGGGGGGGTTAAGCGGGTCAAAAGTACCCGGGCCGGGCTGATGGGGGGGCCCAATCACCGACTATAGGGGCCCTCAGGCCATGAAGCCAAGAATACGCCCATTGTCGCCAGGCCATTTGTAGAGCTTAAAAAAAAAGAAAGGTCGCCCATTTTACCCCAGGCCCGAAATTCCTAGCACCGGTCCTGGCAGTAAGTCACCACTTAGGCTCCAGTATTATGCTCCACAGGTACATTAAAATTTTAATGGTATAGTTCATAAAAAGAAGTCATGGACACTCTCATTTTAAATTTCCACTCTCTAGGGAGTAACAAATTTCCATTTTCTCTTGTTAAGTATTTTACTTCTGGATTTTTTATTTCTAATTTCTAAGCAAGAGGAGAGATGCTGAGAGTTATCTTCTCTTCTTTTCAATAAGCCAACAAGGGGAAGCCTCCAATTATAAAATTCAGATTTCATTCATACTGTGTGTTATAAAAGCTCATGGCTAAAGGTGTAATGTGGCAGGGCAGTAAAAGGCACTTCTTCGCAGTTGTTGAGAAAAACGGCATTGAAATATTCAGTTGTTTGCTCTCTGCTTCATAAGCCTATTGTTGCCTGATCAAGTCTCACTGCTGGCAACTTTTTTTTTTGTCAATTCAAACGTATATACAGATAATTCCTGGAAATCAGTTTCAACAATTATGCATATAATATATTTTTTTAAATTTGTTGTGAAAAAACTGACACTTTCAAATTTCATTATGTTGTTCGCAAGCAAAGTTATATTTCAAATGTTTGCTTTGGCAGATATGAAATACAAATATTGTTACTTGACCATTACAAGCAGAGGACAGATGTTCATTGCCCCACCAGGGGATGGGAGGGTTGAATTCACATACCATCCATTTTTCCATAACAAAAGGCATTTGAAAAACTTATTACATACATAATTATTGAAACTGATTGCCAGGAATTATCTGTATACATACTTGAATAAATGAATAAATAAATAAAAAAGTTTCCCACAGCAGGACTCAATCTTGTGACAATCTAATTATGAAGTAGAGAACTTGCTCCTACCCCCCATAAACTGTCCATACCGCATCTCCGTATTTGAACACAACGAATTATTTCATTGCCCAGTTTCTTGACAATGGCAAAGAAGCACATGTTACTACTTTGCCACATTAGCTTTTATTACATACAGCGTGAACTGAATATTACAATGACAGCCTCCTCTTGTAAGAGGTCAACAAAGGTGTTGATTTTGTGGAGTCAAATGAGGAGTTATTACTTCAAACAGCAGATAATGTAGTCACTGCTAACTACATTACTGCTGATATAAATGAAGTTGAAATGGAGACTCACTGCAATGTTGCATTATAAAGTTTATGTTTAACCAAAGTTTGATTTAGTTGCTGATAAATGCGTAAATTGATATGATGCATTTAATGTGGATGACATTATTCATTAACGCAAATACAGTTCTATTGAATATTTAGTCAGAAACAACTATAGATGCTGATGCTGACGACAAACTACAGGTCATAAAATTTCACAAGCATGTGGTGATATTTAATCTCTTCAGGGAATCACCCACATGCTCTCCCATTCTGCAAACAAATGGCGACAAGCTAAGTAATGCAAACAATTGATAGCTAAGAATGATGACAAGCTCATATGCTACAACCGTTGTTCTCAAATTTTACTCTGAATGTCATTCTCAAAACTTTATATACACTCCACAAATTTGCTTAAGATTTATGTGCCATTAGTGAATGAATAATGTATTACAAATAGCAGATTTTTGGCATTATAATTTCCAGCATTACTTCCCACCATTAACAATGCAGTGGCCAACCACATCTACATAGTGACCAAAACCAGCGGTGTCTGTGTCAAGGTCTCAGTGTTAACAGACAGGCAACACTGCATCAAAGAATAGCAATACTCAAACTGGGCCATAGGACAGACATGTCTGTGTGGACAGTGAGGTGAAATTTGGTGTTGATAGGTTATGGCAACAGAAGGCCAGCATGAGTGCCCCTGCTAATAAAATGCTATTGGCTGCAGTGACTCTCCTGGGCTTTTGAACAATCAATTGGACCTAGATGACTGGGAAAAGGTTAGGTGGTTAGATAAATCATGATTCCAGTTGATAAGGTCTGATGGTAGGGGTTGAGTGTCGTACAGACCCCATAAGGCCATAGACGCAGTTTGTCAGGAATGTTTTCTATAAGGTGGTGGTGGTTCCAACCTGGTATGAGCTGTGTTTACATGGCATGGACTGGAACCTCCAGTCAAACTGAACTGACCATACACTGGAAATGGTGTTGTTCAGCTCCTTGGAAACCATTTGCAGCCATTCATGTTTCCAAACAATGATTGACTTTTCTAGGACAACAATTTGCCATATCAATGGGGCTAAATTGTTCACAGTTGGTATGAGAAACATTCTGGATAATTCCAGCTACTGATTCTGTCACCTAGATTGCCAGATATGAATCCAATCGAACATACCGTATCTGGCACATGATCGGAAGGTCAGTTCATGCAAAACATCCTGCACCAGTAACACTTTCACAGTTATGGACAACTGTAGAGGAAACATGGCTAAATATTTCATCAGGGGATTTCCAAAACCTTTTTGAGTTAATGCCGCATTGGTCTGATGCACTTTGCCAAACAAAAGGAATGCCACATGGTATTAGGTGGTATCCCATGACTTTTGCCACTTCAGTGTATATTCTCATAAAAATACTTAATTTACTTGGGATCTACTGCTGATCTCTTAAATATTTTCATCAACTACTCATTGTACAATTTTAGGTTCCTTGATTGCATCCTTATAACTGTCAACAAGGTTGCATTTTGGAAATGATATACTGAACACTATTGTTGAATAATAATTACTGTGTATCTCCAAAAAGAAAAAAGTTTTGCATGTCTCTTTAAATAAGTAGTGCAGACGTATATACTAGGGGGTAATCAAAAATAACCTGAATAGCATTGACAGGGGCAGAGCTGGTGTACACATTTCTGGCGCTAGGCATTTATAGCACAACTCATTGCCAGAACAGTTCAAACTGTGTTTGTCAACCTGGCTTGTTCTGTTAATCTGCAGTGAAATTTTTTATTTTTTTTTATTTTTTTTTCTAGTGCTGTTTGTTATTGTTTCATTTCTGATGATGTCAAGTTTAAGTGAAGAATGTGCAGATTTGAAAGTGATTGAAAAGGTTCACTCGGTTTAAAAATAGCGACATATTGATTGATGACAAGCCTCATTCTACATATCCATCAACTGCCTGAATCGACGAAAATGTTGAAAACTTCGAGAGCTTGTGCTCTCAGACCATTGACAGACAATTGATCAACTGTCAGAGATTAGTGGGTTATCTTCGAGTGCGGTTCAGCAAAGTTTAACCAAAAATATGGGAATGAAAAGGGTTGCTGCCAAGTTTGTTCCTCGGGCTATGACTGGCAATCAAAAAGAACGTTGAGTTGAAAGATTTCATGTTTTAAAACAACAGTGGAATTGATCCAGATTTTCTATCGAAGATCATTAGTGGTGATAAGTCATGGTGCTATGGTTACGACCCAGAAACAAAGCAACAGTAAAGCCAATGGGAAACGTCATTGTCACCCTGCCCAAAAATATTCCGTCAAGTCAAACAGCAAAACAATGCTCATTTGCTTAGTTGATACCAAGGGCGTTCATTCAGAGTTTGTTCCCCCACATCAGACTGTCAATCAAACCTTTTATTTGGAAGTTTTAAGAAAATTAAGCATCACTGTTTGTCAATAAAGATCAAATTTGTTGCAGACAGGAGACTGGTTCTTCTAACACGACAATGCGCCTGCACACACAGCTGTCTCTGTTAAGCAGTTTTTGGCTAAAAATGGCATTGACTAAACTGGGATTTATTTAATCAATGGCTATGTTTTTCTGCTTAAAACTTCGAATTATTGGGTAAATAGTTAGGATCTTGTTAGCAAGACAAAATATTAATATTTCCATTTAAAAATAGTGCATCAAAAATCACGTACTGTTGTTGGTAAGTCTGTATGATTCATAGCAAGCTTTATGCATTTAGAGTTGGCTGAAAGCTTGGTAACTAGTTCAAATTATCGTTAAATTTTGTGGTATTAGTTATTTTGACAACTTTAAACTCTTATGTAGCTAACTAAATTAGTATTTTAGATTCTGATAGTTGTAGGTAATGTCAGTAACACATATTGTAGACCTTTGTTCTATCTTAAATATAAGTTTGTTATTTAGTTAGTATTACAGCACTAAAACAACAATCTGCTAGTAATAAAATAAATGAATAATCGTAAATAACTGATCATTGTTGCTCACATTATGAAGAACTACATTAGTATGGATTCTTAAAATTCAATTGTATATTCAACTTAGAAATCATAAGCATAAGTTATATTTATTCACCACTTCTGTCATAAATATAATACTTTCTTATTTAGTTATATCTGAAATATGAAAATGGTGCTGGTAAAAACATAAATAAAGCACATTTTTCTATTTATTAATTACAGTATGTTGATTAAGGTATGGAAACAAAATAAATAAATGAGGGTCTCCTATGGAAGGTATAGGAAAGATGGGCAAAACAATCAGGAAATTGTGAGAAAGGATTTTGTTGCTTCAGGGGATAGTAGGCATAAAAGAAAGATGAAGAAAATATGGTTAAACAGATGAAGAAGTCAGATACTTCAGAAAATGTGGGGTAAATAGGTTTGACCTGTTATCAGAGTCAGGAGAGGAACAGACTCATGGAGATGCAGGAGGAGGTAAGTTGCAGCAGGACTTTAGGAATTGGGGCATGTAAGGAAAAAAATAGGAAAAAATTGTTCTTTACCTAGGTAGTAGTCATGGAAGAGGTGTAGGCTCTCTTCTGCAGGATCAGTTAGGCATAGAGAACCAGGTCACAAGTATTTTTCTTTTCAAACCAAGTGCAACATAGCTCAGGTAACAGAAGATAGAGGTGCACTTTCTAGAAGTTTCACTAAAGAGAATAGAGTAGTGATAGTGGGAGGTGCGGGGAACAGTATTGATAGAATAGATAGTCTGGAGAGTGACCTGAGGAAAGTGGTGGAGGCGCAGGATACCATGGTTGAGCTCATGCATGCCCTAAGTCGCCATAACCAGCCACAGTTGAGCCACGCTGTAAGGTGGGTAAATGTGGGCACAGAGGTCCTTCCTGCTTGGAAAAGGGGGTAATGTCAGTGGACACCAAGGTTAGCTGGAGCTTAACTAGGCCTACATCTAAATAATAGGGGCAAGGGGGTACTTGTTAGCTAAAGCTGTGAGGGAGCCCACTACAAAATAGGATGAGGTCAGGTATGTGCATCTTTTTAGGTTAGAGGTTGCTTGTAGGGTATAGCAATAGGTGTCCAAAGTGATACTGAGTGGACTGGGAAAAATAATAAATGCCAAAGAAATAGTTGAAGCTGGTGAAACAATTAGAAACTGGGAGGTTAATGCTGAAAACATTGCAAAGCCAGTTATGAGACTCTTACTTGTAAAATGAACAAAGGAATAGAGTTTGACAATTTAATAGAGATACACAAACAAATGTAATTATAGTAGTAGAGAATTAATGGAATGAGTGCCAGACAATATGGTTTTCGATAATGGTTGAATAATGTACCATAAAGATAGAAGAGCGATTGGTGTAGGGGTATTCACATTGGTTAGTAAAGGCTACCATAGTGTAATGTTCCGAATGAAAAGTATGTGTGCCTGTTTCTTTTCTCGTCGTGTGTGTGTCAGTCCCAGGGGAGGTTCTGCTGGTATTTGGGGGATGCCAGCCCCTGAGTGTTTCATTAGATATGACGGATGGCAGAAAACAGTCCCAGGACAGGACCAAAGCTCGAGAGGAGCCTGGACTGTTTCAGTAAACATATAAATAAATATAATAAAAAGGAAATCTGTATCCAAGAATGATGGGTGAGGGGAAGCCAGGGAGTAAAGCTAATAGAAAAATTTGTATTATTATTACTAACAAAGGGTGGTTTTGTTGCATGTCCCGAGCCAACCAGCGAGAAGAGCTTCCCTCCAAATACAGACATTGGCAGACGTGATAAAAAAGGGGGTGGAAAGCGACGCTTCGTCCGGCAGCACGGAAGAGAGGGGGATTGGTTGATTGCCTGCCGAGAGAGGTAGATCGGCAGCCCTGCTGACCACGGGAGAGACAGCAGGGAGGCAGCCGGCCGTGAGGGAGAGCTGGTCAACCCGCCGACTGCACAACTTAGATTCGCTTGCACGGTAACCACCATTCAGAAAAAGGAACTTTTGCATCAACATCGTTTTACGCTAGTTATTGCCCCGAGACAGACTCTCTTGCTCCACAGAAAAAGTTATGTACCCTTGTGTTTTAAAAAGAAAATTAATCTTTGTAAAATCTTGTCAAGTAAACAATTAAAATACATAAGTAAATCGTAAAGTCAGATAGTGATCCTTGTTTTCAATAGATCCCATCCAGTCATGTAATGTGTCATTTGACTTTATTAATAATTCTAGTTGTTCAATAATTCATGTTTAAGTAACAATATGAGTTCTGGATGTAGTTTCCCTCCGAATAGGGTACACTCCAATCTCTGGCGCCCACCTGATTTGTTTTTATGCTTAATATTATTTGGAAATTAATGACTGGTAGTGAACAGCCACAGTGAGGTCGAGAAGTCGCCTTATTAACATAGAGAACACTTCAATAGTTTACTGGTATTCATAGATCATAGCCAGGAGTTGTTACAAGTAGGTTTCTAGGGTGATTAAACAGAAAAATATAGGGTGTTGGCTGCTTACTGAAGTGGAACAATAGATGATGAAGATGGGAGAAACTAAATGAATCTTCAGAGTTTAGAGCTGAGTGTGGAATGAGGATTTAAACTTACTGTGTGTCAATTGGGAAGGAAGTTGGATTCCTGACAAAAGAGAACAGAAATTTGCAAATACCTTAGTGAGGGATGAAGGCTTCACACAAGTGGTAGAGCAGAGCTCAAGGGGACCCAAACAACATGTTGGATATATTCCTAAGAAAGCCTGGTGATAATCTTGTGAGGTCTGTATCTTCCCTATATTAATTTATTTGCAGTGTTAATTTTCCTTAGGGCATTTGCTGTGTCTTCAAGATTTTGTACAGATGGTTGATTCAATGATATGCTAGTATCATCTGCAAAAAGCCCCATATAATCACTTAGAGATCATTGAGTAAATTAATAACAGTAGAGGACCAAGAATTTATTCCTGAGGTTCACCACATTTAACTATTCCACATTTGAGTTTATAATTTCTCCTGTATTAACCACCTTCAAGGATACACATTTCTTTATATTTTCTGGATAATATTTAATCGAAGTCCTGGCCTGCCACTAACACCACAGTGTTCTAATTTACCTAGGAGAATCTAATGTTGAATACAATCAAAGACCTTAGTTACATCACAGAAGATGCTTTTGAAATTTAATTTTTATGCAATGCAAAAAGAGTGTTCTATACATAGGAAATTTACAGCTGGACAAAGATTGAATGATCTAACCAGTTCCAAAAGATAGTCTGTCTGGCAATGTTATACAGCAAAATATGTGTTAAAGTCACCATGAAGAAGAATTTTCCTTTAAATCATGTTAAATTTATGAGAAATGTTTGAAGTTCATTACAAAATATGTTGAAGTTTCCAGATAGACTATCAGCAGTAAAAAATTGTTGTTATCTAATTCCATGACATTCAACATATTATTGAACACAGTATTAACTCAAATCTAACAACTTTATTTTACTACTTTCTCTTGTGCATATTGCTGCATCACCCATTCTCATCTCCTACAATAATATGAAGCTAACCTATACCCATCTAGGGATAGGAGATATATTAAGGAGTTTTTTTTGCATTAACATCATTATATATATACCTTTAATAGCTCTTCCTGCTCTTGACTTTTGGCCTATAAGAGAGCGAGCTCTACAACAAACTAACACCAGGACGGAGTGCACATCCAACTGTCCGCTCCAGCAAACTGTTGTGTTAGCTTCCGCTTTCCCTGCAACTTTAAGTGTAGTCCAGTAGAGGACCAAGATGCTACTGATGATTGACGTAATGATTTTACAGGAAAAGCAATAAGCGTAGCAACAAGGAAGATTAATAGGAAGTAAAATGTTGAAAATAAGTAATGCACAACTTATTTCTTGATCTGTTTGTTGTTTGATAGTTATAATACAGGTTCAGAAATTTTACAATTAAGTGTTACAACAGTGCCAATGGAATACATGTCTTTAATAATAAAAATGAAATAAACATTTAAATGATCCAGGAAAGGCTTGTTTTTCCTTTTAAAATCTTTTTTTTAATAAAAAAATCACTTTTTGTGTGTGTTCAATATTAACTCAGTACATGAGAATATATCTGAAATTAAATAAAAAGTAATATCAAGGTACATCAGTCAATAAGGTTTACACAAATGCGTAATAGGACACAGATGGTCTCAGATCAATATTTCAAAGAATGCACATATAAATAAAAAAATACAATGTACAAATTCTTAAATAATTTATTTCGAACAGTTGTGCAGTTTTTAATTGTCCGTTACTTAACTTTTAACAGTCTTCAAGGAAAATCAAATGCATTTTAGTCCCAAAATGATTTTTCAATAAACTTGATTCATCTTCCCACACAATTTCTTCTTGCCAGAAATAAGCAAAGACAGTTTATTTCTTTTTCATGTCATGTGCAACCATTCCTTTTCTGCTTAGTGGGATATAACTTTTTTTGCATTCCCTTGAAACAGTCAGTGGTAAATGGGAAGGTATCGGTATTGTGGATCACATTAGATGTCCAGTACAAACAACAAATAACTGCCACATATTTCACTACAACGTACAGAACACTTTAGGGGTTCCCTTCGCTTTGTTTCTTCCTGTCATTGGTAACTATACAGTTTGAGCTTTCTCAAGCAGCCAGTAATACCCCGTCATGCATCTTATAGCTCTGTAGCATTTACATATATCTTATACAATGTAACATCCATTTTATAATCACATTTTGATCACATAAATCTTGTACAATTTAACAATGACTGACAATTATTAGTTTCACACAAATTTTATATAATTCAACATCAAATTTAACTCATACAGTTACACCATGGCAATTACTGCATGAAACAATTGAAAAACTGACATGATACTACAACTAAGGAGTGGTAATACCACAAAACATTGATTTCCGAAAGTCCACATTTACATATCGGCTACAGGAATGGCAGGGAACAGAAACAATATTGCATCAGTCATGAGGAAGGGTCCACTGCAACAGAGAAATACATATCTGTTATCGTCACTCCACATCAAGTGCCATCACAACCACTCACTTCAAAAGTCACATTACCTATTCTCACAAATGGAAGATGGGGCTTGTAAAAGGAGCCTACACATTGCACCACAAATACAAGCTTACTATGGGATGCGATCACAGTTACATACTTACATCTGCCTAATTGGAAACATCTGACAACAGCAAAGCAGATTTTTAAAAGCCAACTGAGTGACATAGGAGCACGACAGAGTATCACACAAAATTTTACTTGTCCCCAACCTAAGCTGGTCACTTTCACTAGTTCCATGTGGCTATGCTCACTGTGCCAAATAGCTTACAGAGCCAACAGTGGAAAGCCTGTTTAAATTGTAAACAGCTAAAAAAGGTTCTGTTATCTAGCAGCTCCTATAACATTAAATACTTGCAACAACTGAATTCAGAACAAATAATTTGCACATGTAGTTGTAAATTTCTACAATTTGCTACCTGCTCTATTGCAGAACATTCTCACGGCAAAACGATGTAAATCAATGAGTTCTGGTTATATTTCCTTAAATTATTTCTTTATGTATTTCAAAAAATATAAAATAATGGGCTTGAATAATATGACATCTGTATTCTGTTTCCTTTAGTTCCACCCGAAACTAGCAAATTGGTCAGCAGTATCTATAGTTTTATGACAGGCTTTCCACTTCTGGCCATACGTGTTTCTTGAAGATATCATCTAATAATGATGTACTATAGCCTAACACTCTGTGTAAGCTGTGAACTCCTGTGAGGAGTAAGGGTACCGATGATCACGATGCTCACGTTGGTGACGTCGATGCCGGTGGTGGTGGTGAGTATGGTGGTGGTGTGGTTGTGGCTGCATGTCAACGCCATATTCGTTGGCGTCATAAGTGCCGTAGCCATTTGCCTCATAATCACGTGGGTCATAATCACCAGATTCATAACGCTCCTGTTCCAAGTGGCAGACAACAGTCTCACCGTCGAGCACTGCGACAGTGCGAGCATTGCGGCCGATGAGTGGCCGGTGGTCTGGCCCACGTGACTGGTGGTGCCGGGAGGTACCACTTTCCACATCCGTGTGCACTGCAGAAGAGCCAGCCGCTGCACGGCGACCAACTTCCTCATACACAGGGTCAGCATTGCGGATCTCGGTGTACGTGTGGTTCCAGGGACTAGGTGAACGTGGTATGCGGTCGCGTCCTGCTGTCTGTAGTCGCAATGTGCTAGGTGCAGGGCCCGTACCAGAATCTTCTTGCTCAGAACCACCGTGGCCCGAGTCACGGCTATATGACTTAAACGAAATGTTCTGCAAAAGAGAGAAGCATTTATGTGTCAGTGTAGGGCTCTTTCTCTTCATCTTGCTACATAAATATGATAAATTCCATTATCATAACTATAAAGTAGGACACCTCAATAAAGCTTACTGTCACAGTTTTGATACATATCATTGTACCTACATAGCAGCAATATAACAATCACAGGTATTTCTTTTTTCTGCACTATCACAATTATTGATTTCACTTTCCTTTGTCTGTTGTTTCTTGCAGAATGCAAATATAATGTTCATTAGGAACAAAAATAATGTGGGATAGATTGTCTGATAATACCCTTCAAGAACCATATCAATTTTAGGAACTAATAGTAAAACAAAAGAAATACGAACAGACAGTGATTCATACCACGTGTCTGTTGTAGCACCTTGAGCTATTTAAATAATGAATGATCTAAACACACATTAATAGATTTCCACTTCCTAATTAGAATGAAAACAGTCCTATTTATTTAATTTATAAGAGACTTTCCCCATGTAGAGCTCAGAAGCAATTTTTCTGTGATCGAGTTATTGTAGATACAAAACATCCAATAAAAAAGTAATACATTTTGAAAACTATCGTAATTGAATTTTCTACTGATTTTTTTCTCCAAATGCACATTTTAACCAAGAATAAGTAACAAAATTTTTGTGTTCATTTCTGCCCTGATGTATGGTAAATGTTCAGCTTACTTGCATTGTCCTTTCTTATATTAAATGCCTAAAAGCATTTTCCCTCTAACAATTATCATAGCAACATCTCTCTAGGTTAGTAGATACAGGGTGTCCAGAAAAGGACTCCCTGATTTCAAAATTAAATATCTCGAAAACAAAGATCGATAGAGGAATGCAGTAAACGGTATGTTTATCGTGACAGCTGTAAGAAGTGTATACAGCGGTTTGAAATAATAGTTACAAAAGCTGCTAACAGATGGCGCTGTAATCGCCATACGTAATGCCTAAATAGTGATCCGAAGCTCAGGGCGATCAGTTCCACCATTGAAACGTGAAAGGAGGTTGAAAACATTGTGATGTGATTGTTTGCAAAGATCGTTTTCATACGATTATTTCACTTATATATGCTGATATGAGCTGTACAGCGTACAGCGCCATCTGTTAGCAGCTTTTGTAACTATTATTTCACACTGCTGTATACACTTCTTACAGCTGTCACAATAAACATACCGTTTCCTGCATTCCTCTATCGATCTTTGTTTTCGAGATATTTAATTTTGAAATCAGGGAGTCCTTTTCTGGACACCCTGTAGGTTGATTGAGTTCTGCAGTCTTATCACATATTTAAAGCACAGAATACTGAACATGTTAGTACATGAAAAAATGCCAAGTAGAAATAAGAGAGAGTTCCAAATTCTGCCATCGGGTCTTTTCAAATTGTTTCAATTGTTACTGAAGATATTGATACAAAATGTAAGAGAGGTGGGATTAATAAAATAACAGTACAAATACAGCTGTGAGGACAGTGCTTGAGATTTGTTGTTTGAAAAACTTATTGCTTTTAAATACCATAAATTAAAAGTTTAATTTTATAGATTACTGAAAATATAATATTAAGTACTATAGCAGATCCAAATTTAATTTTCAAATACAGAAAAGAAATTTAAGATCTTTAGTTGGTTATCATCCAGCTATATAGAGAGAAATAAAGTTAAAAAGAATAAGCAAATTACATTATAAGTTTTGCCTTAATGTATGCTGTATTAACAGAAGAAGTAGCTGTCAAGAGTAGATTTAAGTCGATCAGTAGTTACAAATCTCTGAATGAAGTGCAATTTGGTTTTTTGTAAAGTGAACAAAATATATCTGAGCAATATGATTAGCAACACTGCACTGAACAAATGTAAGAAAAGGAGGTGTCACATACATTTTTACCTTACCGGTTGCCAGTGCGCTCCATTTGAAATCAGAGAAACTGTTACCCATTACACTCTCCTCAATTACTTGTTTAGGTCAAATACAGTATAATTATACAGTATATAGCACAGTAATGTAATCTTTACATGAGTACACTCCAGTTAGTGTTACAAAAAGCAACTGATTATGTTATTTTTTTTTGGTATATTAATTTATACTGAGGGGTGTACATTAAGGATGGTTAAATAAGACCCTGTAATTAATGCCAAGTAAAATATGATACAAACAGCAAACACCTGTTTAATAAAATAATTATAGGATATCATTCATAGTTCTTAAAATTTAAAAATGATAGGAGGAAAATAATTCAAAAGAAAGCCCTTTAATACAGTGTCAAAATAGACAAGGATAGAGAAAATAAATCCACCCGTTAAAGAAGGTGGAGACAGGAAATGTGGGGAGAAAATGTATAACATTTTAGGCCACATGTCTGCCATGTTAAAGAGGAAATGAAGCACATTTCAAGGTTGATGGCTGGTGCCCATAAACCTTGCCATACATGTGCCCCCCCCCCCCAAAAAAAAATGATTGAATGAAATTTTGAATTTATAATCATCTTGGTGTTTTTCTTGCGTTGTTGCATCTCTGCTGCCTCCAACTTTGATATGCAATGGTTTTACCATCCCTACTCAGTTTTCATGAATACTATTTGCTCATATCATTATCTGCATGTAACTAATGTAATTACCATCTCACTACATGCATTTTATGCATGTGGTAGCATTCCATCACAATTAATATAACAGCAGTCTTTTTGAAACACCTGGAGCCCACAAGCAGTGACTTAACATCTTCACAGTTAACAACACGATCACATGCAATGTTTTTTTTTATTAAAAAATGTTAATTCATTAATTATATACAGAGAGATATAATCTCCTAGAGTTAATTTTCAACTAACAGTAAGTGCACCAAATAAATATAATCTATATATCAAGCATTTAGTGCTGAAAGTTTCAGAAAGTGCAATATGTAGAATGAAAACAGTTCTGTGTATTATTTGTTTATTAAACACACTTCAGACAATAAGAACATGCAAATCTGTGTGATAAATGTCACTGCAGTGGCATGGCAACACACTTCATACAAGTTGATTTGTCACACTATTAGAAGCTGAAAGAAACAGTTTGCCTCTCAAAGGAGAAACTAAAAAAACAGAGAGAAATCAAAATAAGCAACTGCCATGCACAGTAGCCATCCTGTGGCTCATTATATACTTTATAACATCTGTAAAATATTAACAGGAATGCTACTTTCATTCCTGCTCTATGTTCAATATATGCCCTGAGAATAACCAGGAGTTATGAATTAAAAACATGTTGGAAGAATTTTGCATTTATAAGTCAGTTTTGTTAATCATGTATATATGTGGTAAAAATGTCATTAATCCACTACTCAATTTGGAGATAGTGGAAAAAATAAATTTAATTTTTTAGAGGGTCCAACTGGAGGGAGTTTATGTTCTGTCAACTACCATGATCAGTTAGTATGAATTGAATGGAAAAGTTTGAACATGACATACTCATTTCCATTTTGTAACTGTTTTCCACTCGTCACAATGAGAATTCAAAATTTGAGGATTTATACATTCATTTCCAAGTTTGAGCTTTCCCAGTGCTATACTGCCTCCCTTCACAACTGAAGCTCCCAAGTTAAAATCCTGGTTGCAGCCAGAATTTTCGCAGGCTTTTGACATAACTTTCATAAGGAAATGAAGATTGTGTACTAAGCTAGATTTTACTCAATCTTATGTTCTGGTTTTAAGGGGAGGGAGAATGGAAAAAAAGGGAGATGAGTAAATTGCATAATAGTACTAATAAAAAATTCCATGTTCTCCAGGAAAATTGATTGCTTTACCAAAAAGACAGTGTATACTTAGAATGAATTTAATCATACAGCTGTTTCACAAAACTGATAACAGCTAGGAAATGAAAATTTAAAACAATTTTAAAAATATAGCTTAAGAGGATTTTGTTTACACCTCCTGTAAATAACAGTTGACTTTATGCATATGATTTACTTTGTACATGTAACCTAAGAGCTCTTTACACATATTTAATTTATACATTTTTCGACATGACACATACAAAAAAAAAAGCAATAGTGAAAACTACAATACCACCAGAAACACTTTCTTCCAATCCAGCTTCCTGAGACAAAAACAGTATTGCAAAATCAACATGAAAATCATTAAATTACTCAAATATCTGCTAATAACTGTTCTTTGGATCATATCAACTTATCCTCTGTTCAATCAAATAATTTGCCTAATGTGTGATATTACGTTTGTCCTTAATTGAAAGACCTGATCTATCACAATCAGAAATCTTCAAACATCGTATATCAACAGCTATATCTCTAATGTACATGGAAGAAAACACTATAGTGGGTATTGTGGACTTCACTAGAATGAAAATTAATGTTTTGTTTATATTTCGGAGTTCTACTTCAAATGTGGTGTGTGTGTGTGTGTGTGTGTGTGTGTAAGTAACTCACTCACCAAAGGTGAAAGCAGGAGGGAAGTGACTAACACACAAAACAAGAAACAAACACAATTTTAAAATCTTAATCATGCAGAGAGATACAAACTAATTGTGAATGGAGGTGTGTACACACCATGACCTAACACATGAATCATGTTATTTATGCAGAGAGATATGAACTATTTGGCAAGGGAGGTCATGAAGTAGGTTGCAGTGGGTGCACTCTCCCTTGTCAAACAGTTTGTATCTCTCTGCAAGAATAAGATTTTACACTGGAATATTGTAAAATTGTGTTCATTCATTTTGTGAGTTTGTTTCTGTCCTCCTGAATTGATCTTTGATTACTCAAGGATTTATTTTGTTATCCTTTGCTATTTTCATTGCCTAGAAGCTTTTCCCTTTTCAGTAGTATCATTTATTATATATAGAGGTTGTGATGACTACAGGAGTCTGCATGATCTCAGTCACTTGTTTCTAGTTTCATAAAGAAGGGTATAGCCAAAAATATGGATTTTTTTTTTGTCACTGCTGCCCTCCTCCCTCCAACTTTGGTGAGTGATGAGTGCCTCACATTATTGTGTTGGTCAATCAAGAATCTCACCATCTGAGATTAGTGAATTTTAAAATAGTTAAATTGATCTTTCTCGTAACTTTACTGGAAAAGTAATAATGTGGATTGAACATGGGAAATAGTATTGTATTGTATAGGAACATTTGAATTTTTTTTTTATAACTGTGTAGTTTTTTTATTCAGTGATATGTTACTTAATATTTTTCTGAATTCTTGAATGAATAAAAAAGAAATAGAAAAAATCCTGTCATTTTACCAAATAATTTTGTACACACTTTGACAATAAATTTGGCCGCAGATGAAAAATTCTATCACTCATATCTTGCAAAATCTGACATCAATGTACATCCCAGGAAACAGTAACGCAATACTGGCAAGCCAGTATTGCGTTACTGTTTCTTAGGATGACATTGATGTCAGATTGTGCAAAATAACAGTGACAGAATTTTTCAGCGGCGGCCAAATTTATTGTCAAAGTGTGTACAAAATTATTTGGTAAAATGACAGGATTTTTTCTATTCTTTTTTATTCATTCAAGAATTCAGAAAAATATTAAGTAACATATCACTGAATAAAAAAACTACACAGTTATAAAAAAAAAAATTCAAATGTTCCTATACAATACAATACTATTTCCCATGTTCAATCCACATTATTACTTTTCCAGTAAAGTTACGAGAAAGATCAATTTAACTATTTTAAAATTCACTAATCTCAGATGGTGAGATTCTTGATTGACCAACACAATAATGTGAGGCACTCATCACTCACCAAAGTTGGAGGGAGGAGGGCAGCAAAAAAAAAAAAAAAATCCATATTTTTGGCTATACCCTTCTTTATGAAACTAGAAACAAGTGACTGAGATCATGCAGACTCCTGTAGTCATCACAACCTCTATATATAATAAATGATACTACTGAAAAGGGAAAAGCTTCTAGGCAATGAAAATAGCAAGGATAACAAAATAAATCCTTGAGTAATCAAAGATCAATTCAGGAGGACAGAAACAAACTCACAAAATGAATGAACACAATTTTACAATATTCCAGTGTAAAATCTTATTCTTGCAGAGAGATACAAACTGTTTGACAAGGGAGAGTGCACCCACTGCAACCTACTTCATGACCTCCCTTGCCAATAGTTCATATCTCTCTGCATAAATAACATGATTCATGTGTTAGGTCATGGTGTGTACACACCTCCATTCACAATTAGTTTGTATCTCTCTGCATGATTAAGATTTTAAAATTGTGTTTGTTTCTTGTTTTGTGTGTTAGTCACTTCCCTCCTGCTTTCACCTTTGGTGAGTGAGTTACTTACACACACACACACACACACACACACACCACATTTGAAGTAGAACTCCGAAATATAAACAAAACATAATTTTCATTCTAGTGAAGTCCACAATACCCACTATAGTGTTTTCTTCCATGTACATTAGAGATATAGCTGTTGATATACGATGTTTGAAGATTTCTGATTGTGATAGATCAGGTCTTTCAATTAAGGACAAACGTAATATCACACATTAGGCAAATTATTTGATTGAACAGAGGATAAGTTGATATGATCCAAAGAACAGTTATTAGCAGATATTTGAGTAATTTAATGATTTTCATGTTGATTTGCAATACTGTTTTGTCTCAGGAAGCTGGATTGGAAGAAAGTGTTTCTGGTGGTATTGTAGTTTTCACTATTGCTTTTTTTTTTTTGTATGTGTCATGTCGAAAAATGTATAAATTAAATATGTGTAAAGAGCTCTTAGGTTACATGTACAAAGTAAATCATATGCATAAAGTCAACTGTTATTTACAGGAGGTGTAAACAAAATCCTCTTAAGCTATATTTTTAAAATTGTTTTAATTTTCATTTCCTAGCTGTTATCAGTTTTGTGAAACAGCTGTATGATTAAATTCATTCTAAGTATACACTGTCTTTTGGTAAAGCAATCAATTTTCCTGGAGAACATGGAATTTTTTATTAGTACTATTATGCAATTTACTCATCTCCCTTTTTTTCCATTCTCCCTCCCCTTAAAACCAGAACATAAGATTGAGTAAAATCTAGCTTAGTACACAATCTTCATTTCCTTATGAAAGTTATGTCAAAAGCCTGCGAAAATTCTGGCTGCAACCAGGATTTTAACTTGGGAGCTTCAGTTGTGAAGGGAGGCAGTATAGCACTGGGAAAGCTCAAACTTGGAAATGAATGTATAAATCCTCAAATTTTGAATTCTCATTGTGACGAGTGGAAAACAGTTACAAAATGGAAATGAGTATGTCATGTTCAAACTTTTCCATTCAATTCATACTAACTGATCATGGTAGTTGACAGAACATAAACTCCCTCCAGTTGGACCCTCTAAAAAATTAAATTTATTTTTTCCACTATCTCCAAATTGAGTAGTGATTAATGACATTTTTACCACATATATACATGATTAACAAAACTGACTTATAAATGCAAAATTCTTCCAACATGTTTTTAATTCATAACTCCTGGTTATTCTCAGGGCATATATTGAACATAGAGCAGGAATGAAAGTAGCATTCCTGTTAATATTTTACAGATGTTATAAAGTATATAATGAGCCACAGGATGGCTACTGTGCATGGCAGTTGCTTATTTTGATTTCTCTCTGTTTTTTTAGTTTCTCCTTTGAGAGGCAAACTGTTTCTTTCAGCTTCTAATAGTGTGACAAATCAACTTGTATGAAGTGTGTTGCCATGCCACTGCAGTGACATTTATCACACAGATTTGCATGTTCTTATTGTCTGAAGTGTGTTTAATAAACAAATAATACACAGAACTGTTTTCATTCTACATATTGCACTTTCTGAAACTTTCAGCACTAAATGCTTGATATATAGATTATATTTATTTGGTGCACTTACTGTTAGTTGAAAATTAACTCTAGGAGATTATATCTCTCTGTATATAATTAATGAATTAACATTTTTTAATAAAAAAAAACATTGCATGTGATCGTGTTGTTAACTGTGAAGATGTTAAGTCACTGCTTGTGGGCTCCAGGTGTTTCAAAAAGACTGCTGTTATATTAATTGTGATGGAATGCTACCACATGCATAAAATGCATGTAGTGAGATGGTAATTACATTAGTTACATGCAGATAATGATATGAGCAAATAGTATTCATGAAAACTGAGTAGGGATGGTAAAACCATTGCATATCAAAGTTGGAGGCAGCAGAGATGCAACAACGCAAGAAAAACACCAAGATGATTATAAATTCAAAATTTCATTCAATCATTTTTTTTTGGGGGGGGGGCACATGTATGGCAAGGTTTATGGGCACCAGCCATCAACCTTGAAATGTGCTTCATTTCCTCTTTAACATGGCAGACATGTGGCCTAAAATGTTATACATTTTCTCCCCACATTTCCTGTCTCCACCTTCTTTAACGGGTGGATTTATTTTCTCTATCCTTGTCTATTTTGACACTGTATTAAAGGGCTTTCTTTTGAATTATTTTCCTCCTATCATTTTTAAATTTTAAGAACTATGAATGATATCCTATAATTATTTTATTAAACAGGTGTTTGCTGTTTGTATCATATTTTACTTGGCATTAATTACAGGGTCTTATTTAACCATCCTTAATGTACACCCCTCAGTATAAATTAATACCAAAAAAAATACATAATCAGTTGCTTTTTGTAACACTAACTGGAGTGTACTCATGTAAAGATTACATTACTGTGCTATATACTGTATAATTATACTGTATTTGACCTAAACAAGTAATTGAGGAGAGTGTAATGGGTAACAGTTTCTCTGATTTCAAATGGAGCGCACTGGCAACCGGTAAGGTAAAAATGTATGTGACACCTCCTTTTCTTACATTTGTTCAGTGCAGTGTTGCTAATCATATTGCTCAGATATATTTTGTTCACTTTACAAAAAACCAAATTGCACTTCATTCAGAGATTTGTAACTACTGATCGACTTAAATCTACTCTTGACAGCTACTTCTTCTGTTAATACAGCATACATTAAGGCAAAACTTATAATGTAATTTGCTTATTCTTTTTAACTTTATTTCTCTCTATATAGCTGGATGATAACCAACTAAAGATCTTAAATTTCTTTTCTGTATTTGAAAATTAAATTTGGATCTGCTATAGTACTTAATATTATATTTTCAGTAATCTATAAAATTAAACTTTTAATTTATGGTATTTAAAAGCAATAAGTTTTTCAAACAACAAATCTCAAGCACTGTCCTCACAGCTGTATTTGTACTGTTATTTTATTAATCCCACCTCTCTTACATTTTGTATCAATATCTTCAGTAACAATTGAAACAATTTGAAAAGACCCGATGGCAGAATTTGGAACTCTCTCTTATTTCTACTTGGCATTTTTTCATGTACTAACATGTTCAGTATTCTGTGCTTTAAATATGTGATAAGACTGCAGAACTCAATCAACCTACAGGGTGTCCAGAAAAGGACTCCCTGATTTCAAAATTAAATATCTCGAAAACAAAGATCGATAGAGGAATGCAGGAAACGGTATGTTTATTGTGACAGCTGTAAGAAGTGTATACAGCAGTGTGAAATAATAGTTACAAAAGCTGCTAACAGATGGCGCTGTACGCTGTACAGCTCATATCAGCATATATAAGTGAAATAATCGTATGAAAACGATCTTTGCAAACAATCACATCACAATGTTTTCAACCTCCTTTCACGTTTCAATGGTGGAACTGATCGCCCTGAGCTTCGGATCACTATTTAGGCATTACGTATGGCGATTACAGCGCCATCTGTTAGCAGCTTTTGTAACTATTATTTCAAACCGCTGTATACACTTCTTACAGCTGTCACGATAAACATACCGTTTACTGCATTCCTCTATCGATCTTTGTTTTCGAGATATTTAATTTTGAAATCAGGGAGTCCTTTTCTGGACACCCTGTATCTACTAACCTAGAGAGATGTTGCTATGATAATTGTTAGAGGGAAAATGCTTTTAGGCATTTAATATAAGAAAGGACAATGCAAGTAAGCTGAACATTTACCATACATCAGGGCAGAAATGAACACAAAAATTTTGTTACTTATTCTTGGTTAAAATGTGCATTTGGAGAAAAAAATCAGTAGAAAATTCAATTACGATAGTTTTCAAAATGTATTACTTTTTTATTGGATGTTTTGTATCTACAATAACTCGATCACAGAAAAATTGCTTCTGAGCTCTACATGGGGAAAGTCTCTTATAAATTAAATAAATAGGACTGTTTTCATTCTAATTAGGAAGTGGAAATCTATTAATGTGTGTTTAGATCATTCATTATTTAAATAGCTCAAGGTGCTACAACAGACACGTGGTATGAATCACTGTCTGTTCGTATTTCTTTTGTTTTACTATTAGTTCCTAAAATTGATATGGTTCTTGAAGGGTATTATCAGACAATCTATCCCACATTATTTTTGTTCCTAATGAACATTATATTTGCATTCTGCAAGAAACAACAGACAAAGGAAAGTGAAATCAATAATTGTGATAGTGCAGAAAAAAGAAATACCTGTGATTGTTATATTGCTGCTATGTAGGTACAATGATATGTATCAAAACTGTGACAGTAAGCTTTATTGAGGTGTCCTACTTTATAGTTATGATAATGGAATTTATCATATTTATGTAGCAAGATGAAGAGAAAGAGCCCTACACTGACACATAAATGCTTCTCTCTTTTGCAGAACATTTCGTTTAAGTCATATAGCCGTGACTCGGGCCACGGTGGTTCTGAGCAAGAAGATTCTGGTACGGGCCCTGCACCTAGCACATTGCGACTACAGACAGCAGGACGCGACCGCATACCACGTTCACCTAGTCCCTGGAACCACACGTACACCGAGATCCGCAATGCTGACCCTGTGTATGAGGAAGTTGGTCGCCGTGCAGCGGCTGGCTCTTCTGCAGTGCACACGGATGTGGAAAGTGGTACCTCCCGGCACCACCAGTCACGTGGGCCAGACCACCGGCCACTCATCGGCCGCAATGCTCGCACTGTCGCAGTGCTCGACGGTGAGACTGTTGTCTGCCACTTGGAACAGGAGCGTTATGAATCTGGTGATTATGACCCACGTGATTATGAGGCAAATGGCTACGGCACTTATGACGCCAACGAATATGGCGTTGACATGCAGCCACAACCACACCACCACCATACTCACCACCACCACCGGCATCGACGTCACCAACGTGAGCATCGTGATCATCGGTACCCTTACTCCTCACAGGAGTTCACAGCTTACACAGAGTGTTAGGCTATAGTACATCATTATTAGATGATATCTTCAAGAAACACGTATGGCCAGAAGTGGAAAGCCTGTCATAAAACTATAGATACTGCTGACCAATTTGCTAGTTTCGGGTGGAACTAAAGGAAACAGAATACAGATGTCATATTATTCAAGCCCATTATTTTATATTTTTTGAAATACATAAAGAAATAATTTAAGGAAATATAACCAGAACTCATTGATTTACATCGTTTTGCCGTGAGAATGTTCTGCAATAGAGCAGGTAGCAAATTGTAGAAATTTACAACTACATGTGCAAATTATTTGTTCTGAATTCAGTTGTTGCAAGTATTTAATGTTATAGGAGCTGCTAGATAACAGAACCTTTTTTAGCTGTTTACAATTTAAACAGGCTTTCCACTGTTGGCTCTGTAAGCTATTTGGCACAGTGAGCATAGCCACATGGAACTAGTGAAAGTGACCAGCTTAGGTTGGGGACAAGTAAAATTTTGTGTGATACTCTGTCGTGCTCCTATGTCACTCAGTTGGCTTTTAAAAATCTGCTTTGCTGTTGTCAGATGTTTCCAATTAGGCAGATGTAAGTATGTAACTGTGATCGCATCCCATAGTAAGCTTGTATTTGTGGTGCAATGTGTAGGCTCCTTTTACAAGCCCCATCTTCCATTTGTGAGAATAGGTAATGTGACTTTTGAAGGAGTGGTTGTGATGGCACTTGATGTGGAGTGACGATAACAGATATGTATTTCTCTGTTGCAGTGGACCCTTCCTCATGACTGATGCAATATTGTTTCTGTTCCCTGCCATTCCTGTAGCCGATATGTAAATGTGGACTTTCGGAAATCAATGTTTTGTGGTATTACCACTCCTTAGTTGTAGTATATCATGTCAGTTTTTCAATTGTTTCATGCAGTAATTGCCATGGTGTAACTGTATGAGTTAAATTTGATGTTGAATTATATAAAATTTGTGTGAAACTAATAATTGTCAGTCATTGTTAAATTGTACAAGATTTATGTGATCAAAATGTGATTATAAAATGGATGTTACATTGTATAAGATATATGTAAATGCTACAGAGCTATAAGATGCATGACGGGGTATTACTGGCTGCTTGAGAAAGCTCAAACTGTATAGTTACCAATGACAGGAAGAAACAAAGCGAAGGGAACCCCTAAAGTGTTCTGTACGTTGTAGTGAAATATGTGGCAGTTATTTGTTGTTTGTACTGGACATCTAATGTGATCCACAATACCGATACCTTCCCATTTACCACTGACTGTTTCAAGGGAATGCAAAAAAAGTTATATCCCACTAAGCAGAAAAGGAATGGTTGCACATGACATAAAAAGAAATAAACTGTCTTTGCTTATTTCTGGCAAGAAGAAATTGTGTGGGAAGATGAATCAAGTTTATTGAAAAATCATTTTGGGACTAAAATGCATTTGATTTTCCTTGAAGACTGTTAAAAGTTAAGTAACGGACAATTAAAAACTGCACAACTGTTCGAAATAAATTATTTAAGAATTTGTACATTGTATTTTTTATTTATATGTGCATTCTTTGAAATATTGA